>JBAMAX010004782.1:0-90353 GCA_037043745.1 Chymomyza amoena | reverse complement strand
ACGGTCGTATCTTTCATGCAAATTTTTTGAAGAAATTCTATGAAAGTTTTTGAAGTATTTTCTTAATTTTGTTTTTAAGTTAATCTTTGTTGCTTAATTAGACTATTTGTATTTAAATTGTTAGTTTAGGAGCGGTCCCCCAACGCGACGTATTTTTTTTAGAATTATTAATAGATTCTTAGGTACTTTAACATTAAGTTTCTTTTATTATTTTTCACTTTTTAAATGAAAATTACTTAAGTTCGGGGGTTTTTTAAATTTTTAATTTAATTTTTTATTTCATACTTTTTATAGGTAGGTTAGGTTAAGTTAGACTTTAGTATATTATAATATACTTACTATAATTTAGATTCTTGTTAAGGTATAGATTACATTTAAGGTCAAGCTCGTTTGCTTTTTTTTTACGCATTCTCCCCACTTTCACTCCCCACAACTTTTAAACGGCTCGACCGATTTTCATCAAACATATCTAGGAACACTCGCACATAAGAGTCACCTTTAATACAAAAAAAAATAAATTGAAATCACTGCATGCGTTCGGGAGTTATGATGCCACAGATAGACAGACAGTCAGACAGACAAATTTTAAGCCAATCGGACAAAGTTGATGTTTTTAACTTCAAATGGCCATAACTTCTAAACGAGAAGAGATAGAGCAAAAATAGCCTCAGATTCGAATCAGTGGCGTCGTCAGCTTCAATAGGACCAAATTTTAGGCCAATCGGACAAAGTTGATGCTTTTAACTTCAAATGGCCATAACTTCTAAACGAGAAGAGATAGAGCAAAAATAACCACATTTTCGAATCAGTGGCGTCGTCAGCTTCAATAGGACCAAATTTTAGGCCAATCGGACAAAGTTGATGCTTTTAACTTGAAATGGCCATAACTTCTAAACGAGAAGAGATAGAGCAAAAATAACCTCAGATTCGAATCAGTGGCGTCGTCAGCAACAATAGGACCAAATTTTAAGCCAATCGGACAAAGTTTATGTTTTTAACTTCAAATGGCCATAACTTCTAAACGCGAAGAGATAGAGCAAAAACGCGAAGAGATAGAGCAAAAATAACCTCAGATTCGAATCAGTGGCGTCGTCAGCTTCAATTTGACCAAATTTTAAGCCAATCGGACAAAGTTTATGTTTTTAACTTCAAATGGCCATTACTTCTAAACGAGAAGAGATAGAGCAAAAATAGCCTCAGATTCGAATCAGTGGCGTCGTCAGCTTCAATAGGACCAAATTTTAAGCCAATCGTACAAAGTTTATGTTTTTAACTTCAAATAGCCATAACTTCTAAACGCGAAGAGATAGAGCAAAAACGCGAAGAGATAGAGAAAAAATAACCTTAGATTCGAATCAGTGGCGTCGTCAGCTTCAATAGGACCAAGTTTTAAGTCAATCGTACAAGGTTTATGTTTTTAACTTCAAATAGCCATTACTTCTAAACGCGAAGAGATAGAGCAAAAACGCGAAGAGATAGAGCAAAAATAGCCTCAGATTCGAATCAGTGGCGTCGTCAGCTTCAATAGGACCAAATTGTAAGCCAATCGGACAAAGTTTATGTTTTTAACTTCAAATGGCCATAACTTCTAAACGCGAAGAGATAGAGCAAAAACGCGAAGAGATAGAGAAAAAATAACCTCAGATTCGAATCAGTGGCGTCGTCAGCTTCAATAGGACCTAATTTTAAGCCAATCGGACAAAGTTTATGCTTTTAACTTCAAATGGCCATAACTTCTAAACGCGAAGAGATAGAGCAAAAACGCGAAGAGATAGAGAAAAAATAACCTCAGATTCGAATCAGTGGCGTCGTCAGCTTCAATAGGACCAAATTTTAAGCCAATCGGACAAAGTTTATGTTTTTAACTTCAAATGGCCATTACTTCTAAACGAGAAGAGATAGAGCAAAAATAACCTCAGATTCGAATCAGTGACGTCGTCAGCTACAATAGGACCAAATTTTAAGCCAATCGGACAAAGTTGATGTTTTTCTCCCCACTTTTACTCCCCACAACTTTTAAACGGCTCAACCGATTTTCATCAAACATGTCTAACAACACTCGCACATAATTCACCTTTAATACAAAAAAACTAAATTGAAATCACTGCATGCGTTCGGGAGCTACGATGCCATAGACAGACAGACAAACAGACAAACAGACACGTCAAACTTATAACACCTCTCTTTTGCGTCGGGGGTTAAAAATAAATAAATCCAAAACATTCTTACGTCTTCTATAAAAATGGCCAGCATCATCACAAGAGTTGGTGTTGCCATATCATTTCGTCTAGAAATATTCTAAGTAAACATTATATATTTTCTGTGATACTTGCATAAACTCTACAAGTATGCTGATTTCATGGTTGCGTGACTCCCAGACCTGTCCCGTGCTTAGTTAAAGATCCGTTTAGCTCGAATCATGGGTCCCTGAGAAAACTATAATCTCATCGGGTCTGCCTGCACCTTATGGAAAAAATTATATATTAGGCTTGTGCAAGGTGAAACTGCATGTAACATACAGAAGGAGACGTCAGAGAATCCCCAAAGTGACGTAAAGTAAGATGAAGGTTACTTAAGAAATCTGTGTGAGCAGCAAGATCTCAAAGATTGTGAGGAAATCAAACTATAAGATTATATGCCTTTTCTTATTTGTTGGTTGTTTACGAAGATTTCGCAATCAATTGGTATTTTTAGGTGTTAGTTTAACGTTTACATTTTTTGGAAAGAGTATTGCGCTTAGAGACCAGCAATACTCATCCCTAGGTCTGGACTTTTTTGGGTTTATAGACTATTGTGTATATAGCCAGCAGATAATCTTTGGCAATAGTTCCCCTGACTTCCTGGCTCTTCTTCTGCACCTTATGAGATCAAAACCAAATTTTGCTGTCAAATATAGCCCCAAAGTTTTAAACTTCATTGCTCGTCACAATAAGGCAACTCCTTAAGCGGTAATTTGTACCGTCTACTGCTACTACCACTACGGTTCCTCTCACCTATAAATAATAATCAAAATTTAAAGCAAGTTCCACGAGATTTTACGAATAAATTTGGAGATTATACATTCTCTGCACATTAATTCAATAAATATGTCCTTGTTCCATCATAATAATAATTTTGTCTACTGAAAAATTGGTTGCTTATGATCTCTCGGTAAATTGTAATTAAATTTTTGTGGATTACGCATAAGCAAAGGGCGAATCGAAATTTCAGGATGATACATTTCTTTTGTTGATCCGAGTCTAAAATATGTGCTGGAAAATATTAAAGTTTCTTGTTGTTTATTTTAAAGTCGACCATTATCTAGTGAACTCCTTAAAACTATCAAAATCTTTTAGCATGCCATTAATGGAGGATGGACCTCAGAAGTGCATGCTAATCCGTACAATTTGTTATCGCCATTCACTTGGGAATGGCTAGAAATGATTCTTTTGATTAACGGTTGACAAACTCCTGAGCAACTGTTCTGGGGGCTAGCCAATTGTGAGAAAGCGAAACAGGTGGCGATCCACAACGTGGCGTCTGTATTCAGAATGAGCGATTGTAATAGGCGTCTGCTCTCTAGGTTAGGGGCTGCCTATTTAAAAGTGACCTATCACTGCGAGCAGAGTTGTCAGGACTGACTTTGAGTCAGAACCCTGTTCCCTCACATATTTCTTTATAAACATTAAGAGTAAACCCGATGATTATTCATTTTCCAAGTGGTATCCGTGTTCCTGCGGCTTATCCACCTGCATGCACGACAGACTTGGAGGTTCGAACCCCATGATTTAGAAATAACAATATAACGGAAACCACAATGGCCCTATGCTCCACTTGGAGTAACAGGACATAAGAATTTTCTGCAAGATGGCTTGCAGCTTAAAATCATTCTGCTAAAAAAACTAAATAAATCATAATTCTTGATACCATATCAAATAATTTCGAGTAAAATTATGTTTTCTAGTGTTTATTTCACATACGTTTCTCGGTGTAACCCGTTTATAAAAAACTTAACAAGTCCTGAACTCAGGTTTGATACCGTTATCCATCGAATTAATGAATCCTTATTTTGAATTATTTTAAATCCTTATTAATGAACGTTTCAAGAAAATTAAATTAAATATTTAAAAACCCCCGAACTTAAGGAATTTTCATTTAAAAGTAAAAATATAAAAGAAACTTAATGTTAAAGTACCTAAGAATCTATTAATAATTCTAAAAAATACGTCGCGTTGGGGGACACGCGAGGGGCAGACGTCGTTGACGGTCGTATCTTACATGCAAAATTTTTGAAAGTTTTGAAGTATTTTCTTAATTTTGCTTTTAAGTTCATTGTGCTTAATTAGACTATTTGTATTTAAATTGTTAGTTTAGGAGCGGTCCCCCAACGCGACGTATTTTTTAGAATTATTAATAGATTCTTAGGTACTTTAACATTAAGTTTCTTTTATTATTTTTTACTTTTTAAATGAAAATTACTCAAGTTCGGGGGTTTTTTAAATTTTAATTTAATTTTTTTTTCATACTTTTTATAGGTAGGTTTGGTTAAGTTAGACTTTAGTATATTATAATATACTTACTATAATTTAGATTCTCGTTAATAGTGATTACATTTAAGGTCAAGCTCGTTCGCTTTTTTTGTTTTACGCATTCTCCCACTTTCACTCACCACAACTTTTAAACGGCTTAACCGATTTTCATCAAACATGTCTAGGAACACTTGCATATAAGTCACCTTTAATACAAAAAAAAACTAAAATGAAATAACTGCATGCGCTCGGAGCAGTGTGATGCCACAGACAAACAGACAGACAGACAGACACGTCAAACTGTGATTTTTTGAGTCGGGGGAAATCGTCGATTTTTTATTTCAGTGTGATTTCATTTGGACCCCATCCGAGTATATTTGCAGACATTTGGTTATTCTTCCCACTTTCACTCCACACAACTTTTAAACGGCTTAACCGATTTTCATCAAACATGTCTAGGAACACTTGCATATAAGTCACCTTTAATACAAAAAAAACTAAAATGAAATCACTGCATGCGTTCGGGAGTTATGATGCCATAGACAGACAGACATTAAATGATTGGCAAGCCCATTGGCATTTCATATGGCTATACGGACATCTAATTGCATAATTTGTTGACAAGCATCATTATCGTATTTAATAGATTTGCTGTATTTTTAGCTTCAAATGGCCACAACGCGAAGAGATAGAGCAAAAATAACCTCAGATTAGAATCAGTGGCGTCGTCAGCTTCAATAGGACCAAATTTTAAGCCAATCAGACAAAGTTGATGTTATTAACCTTAAATGGCCATAACTTCTAGCAGGGCGCAAAAATAACCCCAGATTAGAATCAGTGGCGTCGTCAGCCAATAGGACCAAATTTTAGCCAATGGGACAAAGTTGATGTTTTTCTCCCCACTTTCACTCCCCACAACTTTTAAACGGCTCAACCGATTTTCATCAAACATGTCTAACAACACTCGCACATAATTCACCTTTAATACAAAAAAACTAAATTGAAATCACTGCATGCGTTCGGGAGCTACGATGCCATAGACAGACAGACAAAGACAGACAAACAGACAGACACGTCAAACTTATAACACCCCTTTTTTTTGCGTCGGGGGTTAAAAAGGACCCGTTTTACTTGTACCCTTGTATGTTAACCCAATGCATTATGTTGATGAACCAAAAACACGATCAATTTTGGCAAACATAAGTCCTCATTAATAAAAAAACAACTGACTAAAAGAATGAAATTTTTCTTAATTAATACTCAGACGTGTTTGATGATGATGATGCAGAGATTTGGCTAAATTGTGAGGCTCGACTATTTTGTTTTATAAAAGAAAACTGTAAAAGATTTTTTTTTATTTTTATTAAAATGTAAATCTGAAAATGCGAATACTAGGTTGCTATACCATTGACCTTTTTTTCGTATCATTTTTAATATGGGATGCACAACTACTCTTTTCTTGTTTTTGTTTGCTTCAGCTTTAATTTGGATTACAAATATTATTTGCATTATCATAGTAAGCTGTATAATGATTTATGTAGTTTTTAAAATTTGTTTTTGTTTTTTAAAATTTTTTTTTTATGTGTTTAAGTTTTATGCACAAATTTTCCAACACAAAACACAAACCAAGCATCTAATCAGAGCAATTTGTATAGAACAAGCACATATTGTACGTATATATATATATATATTGTATACAAATGTATTTCAAGGAAATTTGGGATTGGTTTATCTTACTTGCTATAAGCAGGCGCAAACGCAAGTTCAAAACATCACACAGAATCTTTTTTTTGTATATTGTACGCAGTATAGGGGATACATCAATGTGAAATTTTTCTATAATTTTTCAATTCACAACAAGCAATATTCATTATTATTTCCTTATATCCTTATCGGATTTAATTTCGCATATACATTTAAACACACATTTATCTATAATGTGTAGTTGTTATAGTTGTTGCTTATTTAATCTTCTTCATATATAACTATGTATATTTGTATGTGTGTATGGGTAATTGTAGGCATATTCCATAATTTTATTACTTGAAGCAAGCGCCATTTGCAAATTATTTAACCTGTTTAAATTAAAAAAAAAATAATATAATATTTGAATTTATTGATGTCGGGGTGTCTTTACGGCTTTTATTATGCTTATGGTTTTGGCTTCGGTCGCACAATGACACAAAAACAACAACGATGCTGTGCATTTTAATGAAGCGGTGGATGTTTGTCATTGGTTTTTTTTTTAGGTTGATTTTAATGTTGTTTATGTTGAGCACTGATTGATGGGAACAACGGGAACACCTGCACCTTGACGTGACTGTTGAACTAACTCGTCGATGTTGTTGTGGTCTGAATATGATACTGTTGTCGCTACCGCCAATTTGCATTTACAACGTACAATTTTCTTTTTACTGATCCTCATCACCAAGCTCATGCTTGATCTTTGAAAAGTCAAAAGTCTCGCCAGTACCACGCTTGAAAATGTTTAACACATCCAAGCAAGTGGTCTCGAAATGTGTAGTGGCATCGTATGATTCCGAAATGAAAATCTGCGAGTCGCGTCCGTCATCCACGGGCTCCAAGTAATCCGAAATGGTGACAAACTTTTGTGCAATTGGTTCAAGCAAATCCAAGCCAGGCTTGATCTCTAACTCCGGATTGTCGGTTTCCACCGTAGTCGATACCATACCCACGAACCAGCCCTTGGCTGCCACTTGATGAGTGGAGCTAACTAGTGATACATAAATATCCGATTTGCGACCAACTTGCTTTTGTGGAATGATTATTTGAGTAGATAGACCATCTTTGGTGCTTGCCACCGGATGATCCAGAATGCAAATACAGCGTATGACTTTACCGCGCTTGCGTACCTACAAAAACGAACAAAAAATGTATTAAAATTTACATAATCTAATCAGCGTGCAACTTTTAGACATACCTTGTCAGGCACATAGCTTGGATCGCAATAGACCTGCTTACATTTGGCAATTTGCTCTCCGCAACGTACGCCAACCACTTTGCCGCCCTCGCCCATAACAACTTCGTCGATGGGCTTGTCCAGCATGTAGGTGCCTCCATAGATGGCTGACAATCGGGCGAAGCCTTGAGGTAGCTCACCTAGACCGTACATGGGATATAGATACGGAGATTTGCCATATCTCGCTAGAGAGTCCGAGTACAGTTTGATGCGTCTTATGGTATTAACAGCCGGCTCGTTCAAGTATTCATCATCGCGAAACAGGGCCAAAGCATGACCAGTGAAATCCTGCGTATTCTTATCCAAACCAAACTTATCGTATAGCCCCTGCATGTTGGCTTTGGTTGGGTCGAAGTCTTTCCAGGTTTTTGGATCATCTTCCCTGAAGTCCTGCACATAGATGAGGAAGTTGCGGAAGCGTCGCTTCTCGAACATACCTGAATGCATACAATTAAAATTATTTAATAAGCAAACTGTTTTTATCAAGGAACAAATTACAACTACAACTACAACCACAAAACACACACACACATCTAAGTTTGTACATATATGAAATAGGCGGCAGACCTCTCGATGACGTCATTGGGAACAATTGCCTTATTGTAACATACTCACATAGACATGAAAGCCAAAGTGAAAGGGTTCATTGTGCTTCTTGGCTTAAATTAACGGTACCACAGCGGAAAGTTCGCATTTTTTGTTAGGCATTACACAACACTGATAAATGGAGCGTATTAAACTAATTGCAACACTCTTAAAAATATCAAATTTTCAATAATAAATGAATCATCGCGCTACAAGTTAAAATATCGGCCAAAAGGTGCCCAAGAAGCTGGCAAAGCCAGCTACTCTTCGATTTAAATAAATAACAAATTTATTACTCCACAATTATTGCTGCACTTGATCTTTCATAGGCAAACACAATATTGCCGTAAATAAATAATTGTTAATTTAAATGAATGTATATTTTATGATATTTTAACAGTTAAAGATTTGCATTAACTTAACCAAAAGGGGGCGGGCAAACAAAATTCAAATACAACTGCAACACTAGTTACTCGCTACCTTGCGAATACGTGTCACCGCAACAACAACGAGATGGCTGGTGGCTACGAGTGTAAATGTGTAGAGCCGAAACAAAGAAACATGGAGTAAACGTAAAAGGGGAGAAGATAAGAGCGGAACATTCGCAACACATACATACATGTGCATGGGTAAAGTAAAAAGCTGGAACATGAAAATCATTTTTGCATTAAATGGAATGGAACTTTTCACCAACGCTTTTTTTTTCACTTTTTCGACAATTAAATTTTAATCCTAAGCACTTACCCATGAGATCAGATGCTAGCGCCTCCTTTTGATCCACCGGCACTTTAGAAATTTTTCCACCTTTGTAAACGTAACTACCTTCAATGGACTTGAACTCCAAGTAGCGGGTAACGCCCGTGTGTATGAGAAGTTTCACCAATTGTCCATTGGCCATCAGAAACTTGGGTATTAGATCGACATTCCAATCACGACCACGCCCGTACTTGTCACCTGGCGCCTCCAGACCATATCGTTGGAAGAGCTCCTCTAATGGTGTAATTGATGCCGATTCACCGCCATAGTATTTGTTGCGATCAACATGAAGCACTTTTTTGCCGGAAACGGAAAGCATGCCACTCAATATGCACTCCTTTAGACCAGTGCCCAACACTATGGCGTCGTATTCTTCCTCCATTTTGATGTTTTAGCTATTTGTTGCAAATTATTCTTCAATTAAAAATTTTCACTCGGGCGACGTCGTCGACGTTTTTGCTGCTGCTGTTTGCGCGTTCAATAAAATTTTTTCTCTACTCGTTTTAGTTGATTCGTCAATTGTAAGGCACTCGCTATTCTACAATGTAGTGCTGCCAACTTAAGTCAACCTATTTGTACTTGCCAGCTTTGTGTCGTGTCATATCCACATCCAACAGTCTCGCCGGTCTTTTTGGCAGCGCTGTTAAACGAATTTACGATTTATGCCCAATTTTACTAATTCAAAAAGCTGTTTTGCCGGCCGCTTTTTGCTTCGGTATTTTGCCGGCGGATTTTTGCCAACATCTAAATTTTGTCTATTGTTTTACAAACACACACACACATAATTTAATAGAATTTGAATTTTGATTTAGTTTTAGTGTTGGAAAATTGATTTGAATAATTTGACAGTTGCGTCTGTTAACTACTCTCTCGACCCGATTTTATTCTCTCTGCAGAGAGCAATTCCAGCAAAGAGCATAAAATCAGAGAGAATTTTTATTTTATCTATTTTATACTCTCTGTCGCTGGCAAACAAACTGCTCTGTCGCATTATTTTTCTTTCATTTTCAAATTCCTCTTTGGTTGTTACGTTTGTTGTTTCTTTGTTTTGCGCGGGATTCGGAATTTCAACGCGACAAAACCAGCTGCAAATTGAGGAAAAAATTAATATTATTTATTTGTAGTGCAGTGCAGTGAAATAAATATACAAAAGCTTACAATGTAAATGCTTAATTATATTTTAATTTACAAAAAGCAATTAGTTTTTGCTTTTCCATCGTTACTTGTTTACTCGTTTTCGTGTGATTTTGTTTGTGAGTATTTGTTATGTCGTGTAAAAAAATGAAAAATGCAATTTGGGCCAAATTTACACAAAAGCCAAAATGAAAATACGGAAATTTGCCACAAAAAGGGCAAAAATAAATAAACGCAAATGGTTTTTGTCAAAAATAATTAAGAAATATTTCAGAAAAATACATAATAAAAGTAAAGAAAGGCAGCGGAAAAAGTTCAATTTGTTATTGAGTGGTGTGTCTCGAATTTATGTGTTTGTGTGTGCAAAAAAGGCAACATTTAATGAAATATATGAAATGAATTAATTTAAAAATGTATTGAAATTGAATGAAATTTTAAGCCAATCAACACAACTCATACATACATACGTACATACATATATAAACATACATTTGTATGTATGTGTACATATGTGTGTGATTTTTGTTATTGGTATTCATTTATTCTTTTCTTTTCAATGCAATTCAAAATGTGTGCAGTGCTAAGTGCATTGTTTGGCAATAAAATAAATAAAAATAGCTAAGAATACATATAGCATGTACATATGTATATATGTACATACAAACATATGTGTATATGTGTAAAGTGCTTGTGAAATACATAATCAAATAGCTACATCAGCAAAAATACATCATCAACAAAGTACATACTGCAAATAAAGTCTCATTCGCTGACACTGACAGGAAAGCAATAGATAAATCGAAATTTTGTATTCGGTAAGTTCAGAACAAGTTTGTTTTTTGGCTTAAGTAGTGGTAGTTGGTTTTATTGCAACAAAAGCAACCAAAGCAAGAAAAAGCAAAACAAAACTACTCAAAATCAAGTTGCCAACGCGACCAAGAACCAGTCTGACCGTCTTAACGTCTTACGCCTCGGTTTAACCAAGAAACAAACAAACCCGCACTCCACTGCAACCTCCTCAACTAATGAGTTTCTACCTGTCTCTTGTCTCGCAGCTTCTCGATGCCGTCGCTGATCTCTCTCGTGCACACACACATACAGAACATACAGAAAAAAAAAACGATTCAGAGAGCAAACAAAAACAAAATCAAGGGTGGGTGCTCTACTGTTAGGCTCTCGGTCTCACCGGTATTTGATAAACAAATACAGCAAAAACAAAACAATTGCATGTTTGACTTTTTTTCTATGGCTGCTTGTTTTGTTGAGAGATTTGAATGCGTTAGTATTGGTATTGGTTCCATATATGTATGTATGTATGTACTACTAGTTGACATGTGGCACAGTGGGAAACATTGAAAACTGTCGCTGAAAATAACCAAGAAAAGAAATTATAAAAACCTAGCACCATTTTACAATAGCCAAAGATATCTACATATATAATTGTTTACGTTGACATTTTCGCAAACTATTCGGATGCAATCCTCAGGGTACAAAAGTAATTACAGTGTATCCCACAGATACTTCTAGTTAAAGTGCTAATAATTTTAACACTCAGCAAGAACTTGAAGATTTAACATCGCAGCTTATCAATAATTTTGTTCTGGACTATCATATTCCAACCACTGTCGGGCAGATTCACGACGACCAGCGTCGTCGTCATTAATTGCCAGCAGCTCCAACATTGAGCTGTTAACTGTTTCTTCCTCCATATCGTAGTGTGAGTGACCGTATACGTATATAGGAGCTTGTGAGTGAGCGTGAGTGTATTGCTCTAGGTACCGTTAAAGCAATTGACTCAAATTCACTGCAACGAAGACGGAAGCAGCCCCAGACATTGTTAACTTCCAAATCTCTGACGGCTTGCACCAACTCTAGATCTCGTTCCGTTTACTGCTCGCTATTATTTTTTTATGAGTGCAATTATTTTCTCTATTTGTCTGTTCATATGGAGGCCCCATAGTAAATACAGTATACATGGGTATTCCTGATACTTTATCATTTTACTATTGCAACTACTGTGCGGTGGGGTGTTCTCGCTTATTCTTATTATCATAATCGTTAGCATTTCATTTTGTGACTTCCACCCATTCAGAAGTTGATAAGCCAAAAATAAAGTATATAATAAATGTACATATGTACATACATACATATACAAGCTTTTTGTACATTTATTAACGTGGCGTCTACCATAGCGCTGATAAGCCTACTCATATGTTGATACTAACAAGTATCTATGTACATTTGTTAAAACGAAATTCATAAAAAGCTAAAGAACTTCTGAGCTTTATGTTATTTATATGTATATACTAAGACGTAAAATTGTCCAAATTGCTTGTTTTTATACCCTATGCTCATAAGGTCAAGGCTGTTGCATGCATATGCAATGTATATATGGGTTAAAGTAGCCATGCTACTATCGATAGTACTATCGCCACTATCGATGGTTGTGAAATTACTATCGTCGACTATCGATGGCGCCGACTATTGACAGTTCTCCACCTCTAGCTCTTAATTACATGGAGCTTCATCCTTGCATTCTATAAAAATCACACGTAAAGCGTTTAGACTTATGAGAGCCCGATCAACAAAAAAACGTCAACATTTTTATAATTCATTCCCCAAACGCCTTAAATATTTCTTTCTTTTTTTTTTTTTTAATTTGGTTGCAGAGTATGCTGGTGTTAGGCTGGTGGTGCCCCGCATTTTTTGATTGTGCTTTATCAGAATGTTGGTTTTTGCGACTTTTCTCGCAGTTGCCAAGTGCGAAATCTCCCATTTCCTGGCAACATAAAATCAATTTCATTTAATTTTGTCGTTTTGTTTTTGTACATTTCTTCGATATTTGTTTGTATGATATTCCATATTTCGTATGTTACGTTATTAATAAAAATTACACGTTCTTTATTATACTTTATCGTTCTTAACACGTTTTATAAATAAATAATCACGAGACTCAACTGCATTTTTATAGGCGTGACAAACTTTATCAACTATACTATGCTAAAATGTGTGCAATAACGTTTTAGTCTTTTGAGCAGCACATTTTTCTTAAAAGTGGAACTTTGTAGGTGTTTCAAGAACGATTTAATGTTAAAGGGAAAGGATATGCTAACTTTGAGGCAATATAAAAAGATATAAATTACTCTTGGGCTTTTAAACGTTTTGTCCCAATGTAGAATTAAAGTAAATAAAAAAATGGTGTATATTAAAGTTTATTCTCAAAGGCCAGTTGTGGTTAATTCCAGAAGAAAATCATCGATCGCCGGACTTGAACCCCATTGAGAACATGTGGGGGGATCTGTCCCGTAACGTCTACGCTGGCCGACGCTAATTTCAGACGGTGCAGGAGCTTCTCGGGACATTTACCTGGACTAACTATTTACTTACTGGTTTTCCCATATTTTTTTTACAAAACATTTATTTTTTGATCCTTTTTAGGAAGTGTTTTTAATTGAGTTTCGCAGTATAAATTGAATTCTTTAACGCTTTTTGAAGTTTCAAACTTTTTTTTACTTGTTTAGGATTGTTTTTAGTTCATTCGGAATAAATTTACGCAAAAAATTTTATTTGAGTGAAAAAATTTTTTTAAATAACTTAAACCTTAATATTTTTGAATAAAAGCAGGTGTTCTAAATTCAATTTCGGGGAGAGTATTGCCTAAGAAAACCAAACGACGGTTGATTGCCAAATTAGGTTACGATACCTTTATAAACAACCAAAAACAGACGAATTATGAACCACAACAGTGTGTTTGGCCAATCGTCCCTATGGGAGCTTTGTGATACAGTCAACCGATTATTATCAAATTTGATGCAGGGATTGGGTACACTAAAAACTTCTGAATGTCAAATCTGGATTCAATATCTTCATAAATAAACGAAACACAACAAATTTTTATTGGCCGATCGTTCCTATGGGACCTATATCACATAGTCAACCGATTTATATCGAATTTGGTGCTTGGGTACTAAAAATACTGCTGAGTGCCAAATTTGGTTACGATATCTTTATGAACAATCGAAATATCCAACTAAAACTTTTTGATTTTTTAGAGAATCTACGTAAAACCAATATGGGAGCTATATAACCCCAATAACAAGAAAATAAAATATATCGAGTTCTAGTCCCCTGATCATACTTTAGGTAACTTTGGGGTATCCGACTATTTTTGTATGTTACATACATTTTCGGCTTGCACAAACTTAATTTACCCTTTGTACCATACGGTTCAGGTAGCCTAGATACCCTATACACAGTACTCTATACTATCATCCCAGAGGATGGGTTCGAATCCCACGTTGAGCATGGTCCTGTACTCTGTACTGTGCACTCTCCACTTTTCCTATTTCCCTAATTTTTCCTGTCTATTATATAGTATTGTTTTTTTTAGAGTAATGCATCTAAGAACAGTTTATCTTATCTTATAAAAAAAAAGTAAATTTAGTTAGAAAATAAAAATAGAGGGTATAATTAATTCGCGTCTCTAGCCCCAACTTTTTAATTATATGCACCATCTTGCATCAAGAACTGGCCAGACACTACATAGGATCTAATGTACATTATAAAAGAGAGGTAATTATAAAAGTTATTATAGTTAGAGCATAAAACACGAAAAGGATCGTGTAAAGTATAATTATACTTTAGATCTAATTAGATCTACAAAATTGTAGGGCTAAAGGTCGAAAATTACGAGTTACTCTAGATGGTAAGACAAAAGTAACTTTGCTTAGAAGCACATTGGAATCGATAGGACCGAGGACAGCTTATGCAAGAATAATACGCCATGACATGGTCTGCGATGATTTAATGAAGGCAGTTTTATAAGGCGAAGTCTATCAGAGTATGGCGGCAGTCGGATATTGCTTTTGTACGGATTCAATCATGTCCTGATAAACGTAGTATTGAGCGCTCCAAACGCAGGAACAATATTCCAAAATAGGAAAGACAAGAGAGATATAAAAAAGTTTGGCTGTGTAAGGATCGTTAAACTCTTTAATAAGAGAAAGAACATCTCTAGCTTTATTGACGATGTTGCAAATATGATTATTAAATTTAAGGTTATGATCAAACCAAACACAAAGGTCGGACACACTCTCGATGCGTTCTAATGTAGAAAATTCTAAACAGTAAGTAGCCAAATAAGGAGCAGAACGATAAAATGTCATTACTTTACATTTTAACTTCTTGAGATAGAGTTGGTTGATATTGCACCAAGATTACATTTTATCAAAATCATGCTGAAGAATTATGTAAGTGCTTATTATTATCAGAGTAGGACATACCAAGTTTGACATCATCCGCATACATAAGAATGCGAGAAGATGAAATTACTTGATGGAGATCATTTTAAATTAAGTTAAAAAGAAGAATGCCTAGATGGCTACCTTCAGGTACTCCTGACGTGACCTTAATTTCTGTAGATTCGCAGCCCTTAAAAACTACCTTTTCGACTTAAATAGAACGATATTCAACATAAAAGTCAACACGGAAACCCCAGATAGTTTAACAAGGAGAAGACTATGGTTTACCGAGTCAAATGCTTTACTAAAGTTAGTATAAATGACATCAGTTCGTTTTTTTTTTTTTTCATAAAAGGTAGATTAATAAGAGACGAAAGTTCTTAAAAGTTAATACAAGTGGACGGACACTCATTGCACCGTTGAAAAAGCCTTATTAGGCTTTAAAATAAATATTCAGTTATGGTGATATGATATCTGAGAGCTGTGCAATATGTTGTTGAAGGTGGATTTTGTTGCCTGTGCCCTATTTGCCATATTTATGAAGAAAATTTTGATGACATATTTTTTGTTCATAATATCGTATTAAAATGATCCTGGTTTTCTCTTGATCGTGATATTTTACAAGTATTTATGGCTCTGAATTTTGTATAGTCCTTGTTTCATGATTCCTCAGCTTCTTCTGACATCTCCCCGATGGGCAGAGAATGATTTTCTATTAAAGATTGGCCATGTGCCAAAATATTGTGAAGTGTTTCTTTCCCGGATATTATGTCATTAACAGCCCTGCAGTCTTACTCGCATATTCACCAAATTTACTGCCCTTAATTTTTTTCCTTGCAGTTCAGAATATTGGAAATAATACTTTGTTTTTATTTTATCAGGTGTGTTGTCCTCAAATGATTCCTGAACTTGCGGAAGAGTATAAGTATATGCAAGTTTCAAAATAAACTCCATGCATCTAATTCTGGCATGCAATGTTGAAATACTAAATACTAAATTCCAAATTTCCCTCTTCAATTAAAGAATTATCCGAATTTTGAAAATCCTTTTGTGTTATTTACAGAAAGCACATGCCAAAGTCGATTTTGTGTTTGTCACATTGTTAGAAAAAATGTATATTTCACAGCAATGGTTGTTTCTTCCTTGGTTTGAATTAATGCAGGCCTTATATCTTCAATCTGCTTCCTAATTTCGGTTACTGTAGACCTGATTATTTTCGAAGATTCTTTGTCGGGCGACAATGGTGAACAGATGAAGGGCGTGTCTGAAGTTCTTCTGAGGAATTTTCGATGAGAGTAACGCCCTTTACTCTCCTTTAAATTTTAGATGAAAATATTAAACGGTGTGTCCCAAAACAGTCTGTTTCTTTGAACGCCTAGATCTCAGATATGGTACGAGGAGGAGCTACCAAAATTTCGGATACCTTATAATTCTATATGGGATATTATTTTTTTGGTATTGCGCTTATATTATATAGCTCCAATTGGGGTTTTTCAGATGATTTCGCCAATTGGGCATTTGATAGTTTATTTAGGGTTCCCCACTACTGTACCAAATTTGATTAAAATCGGGTGGCTATATTATGCGGTACAGGGTATCTCAAAGTCGTCCGCGCCCGACTTTAACGTACGCCATCTTTTTAATTGCCAATATAGACGCACTACTTAACACTTAATCCTATTTCTAATAAATTTTTGTCCATTTTGCTTTGTTGGGTTTTCCGGACTCTGCTGGTATTGAAAATAATAATGGAATAAAATTCAACTCAATCGACGCCTTCGACAGTCGCATGTCTGATAGAATTAACAGCAACTACAGCCAAATGTATTAAAAAGGAGGTCGGTCGGACTATGAAAGTCAATAAAGAGTTTGTTCTGGTTATTCGTTGGTCTTGTTTTGAAAAGTTTTCAAGTCTAAGCTACCAGCAATCGTTTGAGGTTTGATAAAGGATGGTTTTTCTTTTTTTAATTAGTTAGTAAAACGACATAAAAGTAAATGTCTGAAAAGTTCGTTAAGGTTTCCCTCTCACCCGCGTTTCAATCAGTGTTCAACGAATTCAATATGTTTTTTTGTGCTAACTTCAAAGTGCTTTGGTTTGTTAGTTGATTGGTTCGTTCGTTGGCTTATTGCGGTTTTGAAGGCGAGTAAGAAACTTATTTTTAGCCACGCAACCAAAAATGTTTCGGCCATATGCACAGCTAATTGAGCCAAGCCCACGCAGACAAAGGAAAAAGTGAAGCAAGCGAATTATTTCTATCTATATAAAGAAAAGATAAACCAAGCCCCAACAATTTGCAATATTCTATATATGTATCGTATATGGGGGAAATTAAGTGAAGCGGGCCAATGTCCAAATCAACCTCTTTGCCAATATTATGATTATTTATAGAACTACTGATAATTACTCGGTTGTTTATCGCAAAATTTAAGCATTTTGATTTGTTATACAAGTATTCCAAATATCATACAACAATGTCGTCACATACGATGCAATTGATAAACTGTCGAGTTGTACAATCAGTCGCATACTGTAAGGTTTGGGTTAAGGAAGTTAACATGTCACCTTTCATGTGATTCGAAACTTTTAGGGATTCAGTAAATAATAAATTTTTTTAAATCGTATGAATAACTTAGTTGATACGAAATGGTACACTTTTGAGTATATTGGGCATTTTTGGCTCCAATTTGTAAATATTTTAATATTATAGACTCTCTAATTTGGGAATATTTATAGTCTCTGAATTATAACCAGATAATAGTGGCTAGCTTTTGCACCAGTGGCGGATCCACGAGGGATAGTTGGATGTTGCGAGCTCTTATATGTATCAAAGTAAGTTCATTAAAATTGAAAAGTGGCCCGCTTCACATGTTTTTGACCATATTGGAACATACCAATGTCAACGTAACGATTAAAAAAATGTGCGAGTGAAGTTCATTGCATTGACGAAAAGAAGAAAAAAAAGCAAACCAAACAAACATGCTAGATACAAAACAAAAACAAAAAGAATGCTCACACATCTAACAGAATGGACAGCGTGTAATGACGCTCGACAAGTATCTCATAGATACATTTTGTGCTTTAGAGTGTTCGTTGACAACAATACAGGGTCGGGGCCCACCAGCAGTTGTCATTGTTATTGAACTCAGGCGGCTACAATTGAAAATTATGAAATAATAGCAATAACAAATGGAACAACAAAAGTGAACATTTTTAAAACAATTGGCGGCCTTTTAGTATTGATACAGGTGCAAAATTATTCATATACTCATGGCTATAAAAGTATCTGTGAACTTGTCAGTGGCGGTACTAGTGTGGGTTTATTTTTACTAAATTATAAATGAATATTTACGCTCAATCAATGCATAACCTTGTGGCAAAAATTTGTTTGGTCAAAGCTTTTAAATAATAATTATAAAATAAGTTATTATATTTGCAATTAGTATAAATTTTTACGTGTGGCCAACTTTCGAAAATACCTTGATGGTCAAATATACCATAAGTTGAATTTCTAATTTAATTATTTTATTACATATGAATTAAATTGTTATTTACTTTATTATTTGCTAATTTCAAAGAATATTTTTGATGTATTTAAATAATATTCTAACATATGCCTTGATGTTCGATTTGCTATTCACATTTGAATGTTTTCATTTGCCGATTTTGATGCTAGTATGCATTATGTAAATAAAAATGTATATAATGTACTCTATATAAAGAATGCCACACAGACTACGCATACATTTCTCACAGTTATATGTGGGTCATTCCATTCTAAATCGTCCAAGCCAAAATTTAAATTAAAAAATGTTGATCGATCGGGGCTGATCCCGACTGTGGGATACTCTTCCCCAACTTTATTTTATTTAAAAGTAATTATTTGGCGCAAATAGGTATCTTGAGAATAGAATTCAAAGGTAATTGCATACCAACCAAAATAATCGGAAGAGATTTTTATTTTCGACACTTTACGTATACAAAATAAAACTGCAACTTTGAAATAGTTAAAAAAGTAGAGGAAAACAAAAGAGTATTAAATAGGTAGTAGATTTAAATAAAAAAAAAAATTAATTTTTATTATAGTAATTTTACTTAATCGATATTTTGACGCGATATTTTTCCCAGTGTATATTAATAAACTGTATTTCAATGTAAATCCGCTTAATTTTAAAAAACTCTAAAATTTAAAAAATCTACCATTTTTTATATTAAAATATGAACGTGAACAAATCTAGCCGGAAATGGAATAAATTGTTATTAATATTTTTGCCTTTTCTGTAAGTTTTCTCATTTCAATAGTTTTACATAATTCTAATATTAGCGTCAACTTTATCTAATATTGATCGGATTGCTTATTAAACCATGTAGTATAATTAGAAAATATGAAAATATAGAGGATATTTCTAGATTGCCTAAGAATTGTTTATGACAGATATTTATATTCTATACCTGCATGATTTCAGATGAAATGACCCACATTATACTAATGTGCGTATTTCAATTAAATGTTTATTCTATTGTTTATAAAAATATCATTAATCTTTTCAATTGCCTGCACTGATTGAGGAAATATGTATTGAAAAAATTAGGCAAAGAATATTCATATTTTATTATACCCATTAGTACTCCACAGCTTTTACACCAAAGCTACGTCACCTTAGTCCCCAAATGTTTAAGCTACAATAATAAGAAGCTCTTATAAAAATCCCTTTGAAGTACATTTCGACACACACCCACATTTTTTTGGTTTGAAGCTTCGGGAATTATAAACAAAATTGATAAAACTTCATTTCGTTTTGCGTAAAAGCTCCATCAAAAATATGATATTTGTAACTTTGCAGACATCTTCGTATCGACTGGGCCACTTGATTGGCGGATGAAGATCTTTTCTTATAAATCCATAAGTTGTATCTTTAGTATTAACGTATTCCACCTAGTGTAATGAATGCTAATGTTAAAAACAACAAGTCCATATGGAAAATGTTATGCTACAAAATTGATTTCCTAGGTGATATAAATGATATGCATCAGAATAAAAAAGTTCACTTTTTGAGAAAAAAAACTTGCACAATTCCAATCAGTAATCAGTGCCGTTCGGCATTTAATCAATTATGCATCAACAACCAACTTTTTTGATTCAATTCTCTCATCAGTCCATTTTGAATCATGTCTGTTATAAGCTAATAATGACTGGGAACTTGATTCATGAGAATTGTAAAAATGCATTCCTCGATTTACTTAGCTAGGGACAGCGACAAAATTAATGGGAGCATCTGAAAGATAATCAAGACGGGGAAAAAAATGGGGACCCTACCGCGGTTGCATCGATAATAGACAAACGAATCAATACATCAAAATACATCGTAAGACTCTTCTATGGAGCAAGCGCGTGCGAAATATGCACATTATCTTATCAGGCTTTGTAGTACCCGTCACATACATCCATTGTATCAAAGCAAAAAATTAGCTTGTTTAAGAAAAACTAAAAGAAGTCTGATGCACCCAAAGTTCCTTACGTTTGATCAGGGTGATTGGATAAGTCTATATGAATGTCTAGATATCAAAGACGGTAAGACCTGAAGCAACCAAACTTTTGGATTGTAGATGCCTTGTTATGTCACGGGAAACAAGTTGAAATAATATTTTATTTGTTGTTGTGTTAGTACAGGGTATCTTAAAAAGACTTTGTGGAGTCTTTCTTGTGTCCCTCTCAGTCAATTTCTTAATTATGCAAAAAAAAAAATTGATAATACAAATACTTTCATATGACGACGAATTCACATTTTTTAACAAGGCTTCAACTTATAAAACGAATATTAGACATCCCAGCATTTTGCTTTACTTATTTACTTACTTAGATGCCCTCCACAACCCTTTACCGAGTTGCAGGCGACCTCAAGATGTCTGTTTCTGGTAATAAAATTCGTGGTTCATTCTTACGCGATAGTCGCTCCCAATATTGACAAGAGCGCAGATTTTGCGAAGAATTTTCCTCTCGAACACTTCACACTGCTTCTGCGCCGTAAGGAAGCATGGGTTAGATGAGTGTCTTGTAAAGTGTAAGTTTTGTCTGTCGAGAGAGGGCTCTGATACACATTTGCTTTCTTAGGCCAAATTAACACATATTGGCAAGTGTGATCCTTCGCTTATTCTCCAGGTCTTTTTCGATGTTTACGACGGTGCCAAGGTATACGAACTCCTTGACAACTTCAATAGTATTTTGGTTCGCTACAACGTGGGATCCTAGGCGCTGCGTATCTCTTTGCGTAACCAGCATATAAAATAATCCGTCCGAACCCAATTTTGCGGCCTCCTTTTCGATTGCTGCACATGACATCTCCCCTGCAACGCCCCACAATATCAATATCGGCAGCGTCTGCAAGTAGCTGGACACTATTAGCATTTAGATTTACAATGTATTATAATCTTATAATTTATTTGTATAAATATTGTGGTTCTTCGCCAGTTTGTTCGGGTCTTAAGATAATCTAATTTAGCTAACAATGCAGTCACGCTAAATGCGTTTGTATATACAATCTTAAAGACAAGCGTTTTGTATTTTCCATAGTTTTTATTAAATGGAAACCTTGAACTTAAGTCGACTTGTTGGTGTTAAACATATTACGTCACAGCTAAAGAGATTGGAGAACACATAAAAACCAACAATATAAACCGAAATAACCGACAGAAATTCGACATCTTGAGCAATATCTGTCTGAATCGGGCGGGATTTGGTGGGGCCGGGGGTCTTGACTACTGTTACGCTTGACCTTGCGCACAGTTCGTTTGAGTTTATGTATAAATTGTTCGTGATATTATATTTAAGACTTATCGGAAGCTTAATATCAAGGTTTCGTGCATTGGAGCACGCAGTTGGTTTTCGTTTTGTGTAAATGTGTTTGACCCGCCTTCAGTGGAACGCCGGGTTGAACAAACTTTTGGAAGAAGCTCATTACATCAAGAGCAATTAGTGGCACTTAGAGAACTTTATTCGTTTGTCATATCTTTTTTTTTGTTATGAGAATTTTAATCTTCTTTTTTCCGCTTTTTAATTGCCATATGCATTTTGCTTACTAAATGCGATTTTTATTTGTTTCAGGTGTGCTGTATGATCATGGCGTTTGGTGCAGCAGCTGAAGATGTCACCTCAAAGCTGACAATGCAATATTGCTAATTAATTGCCTTAATTAACGGCCGGAAAACTTCCAAGTCCAAATAGAAACGTACTTACTCCCTAAAGATAAACTAATGATTTTGGCTTACGAAGATGCCTTCATCAACATCCGAGGACTTGCGGCGAAAGTTTCTAGTTGTGCAACAACAACGTTCGGCGCCTCCAAACCTTGCCAGCGTCAGCGATCCACTTACCCAGCCCACACCGTCGTTGGTGGGTACGGGCAACACGGCAGCGACAGGCGGAGAGCCGGAACGCACCTACGTCTTTCCAGGAACACATCAAGCTGGCACAACGGTATTAGGTAGCGGGTCCAACGGCCCGGGTATACCAGGCGTAGCAATCATTTCAAATACCACCTTAGCTCCACCTTCGTTGCTGCCTCATACGCTTAACCCAACGGGCGGGATACGTGGACATGCACGTTCAGTGAGCCATGGCGGTGGAGCCTTTGTAGGCCCCACAGGCCGAACCATTAAGTCAGCAATGAAGGGTCACCAGCGCGCTTTCTCGCAGGGCCAGATTACAGACTCACCGCCAGGCGGTACAGGGCCAACAGGACGAGGACACAGTCGTGTGGGTTCGAAAACGGATTTTATATTACCACCTGGTCACAAGGATGAGGCTGGACGCGAGCGTGAGAGTGGCGCCAGTGCTCCAAATTCAGCATCGGGCGCTCGAGGTCATTCGCGACAGGCATCGCGCTCCGAGTCCATTTATACACTGCGCCGAAGTGAAGTACCGCCATGGTGGAAACGTTGGTGTACTTGCAGTTATAATAACAACGACAAGTTTGAGGAGCGTAGACATCGTGTTGTTGTGCCGAATCACACTGTGCCACCAAAAACGCCAAAACGAGAGCATCCTAACGGTCAGTTTGTGGGCAATAAGATACGCACCACCAAGTACACACTACTCTCGTTTATACCGAAGAATCTGCTGGAGCAGTTTCATCGTGTTGCAAATTTGTACTTTATTTTTATTGTATTGTTAAACTGGGTGCCAGCCATTAATGCTTTTGGCAAGGAAGTTGCCATGATACCTGTACTCTTTGTGCTAGGCGTAACAGCAGTCAAGGATTTGTTTGAAGATCGGCGAAGACGGGCATCCGATAAGCGAATGAATAATACAACGTGCCGGGTGTATGATGGGTAAGTTTAAAGAAAAAATTTTAATTTTGTCTCAAGAATAATAATATAAGTTAAAAGCATTAGGTAAAACGTTTTCAAGATAGACAGCAATACCTAGGTTGTAAATTTGTATATAATTTTGTTCAGCACAGTAAATAAAATATGGGAATTCTCGAAAATAGAAGTGAGGGTTTGCTTAGAATACGGAATAGCTAATATCTAGCAATTGGCCAAAATTTACATTACATTAATGCTGCAAGTTATTAACTTTCAAAATATTTTATGTTTTTTCATTACACGCAATTTTTAGTATAATTTTTTATTGGTTAATTATTTAATTCAGATAAAGCATAAACTTTTTAAATTATGCTTTAAGATATATTCCAAACTGGCCAATATAAGAACTTTCAGGCCTTCCTTTTCGCAAACTTTTCAAGTCATTCAAAAAAAATTTTGAATTGCCTCCTTTTAATGAGAGAAGGAACACAAATTTTGAAAATTTTCGAAATACGAATACAAAAAAACTAAAAATTTGGCTTTCTAGTTGTATTTTAGAAAATATTTATGCGTTATAAAAATACTATTCCTGACGCTGGACTCAAATCTATAACTTGATCTTCAAAAGTTTAGATACACGTTGGAAGTCTCAATTGGAGTATTCATTTCTAACTCCACTGTTGTCTGTACTAATATGCAGTACTCAATTTAAGTGAACAGTGCATCCATGCAAGATGAAGGGATAGAGACAGCACCTTCAGTGAGCATATCTCTTTTTCTAACCCGTATCCCCCAAGTAAAATTATCCCTTTGCACTCGAATGTCGCCGCATTTGCGCCATTACATATGTTAAGACTAACTCGAATGGCGCCGCATTTGCGCCACGCTTATTTTTCTCACTCAGCACTCTTAATTCTTAGGTAATGTTTATGTTAGATAATTATTTCTTTCTTTTGGTCTTGAATATAAGCTACAATATGCTTTATTACAATATATGTAAAAATAAATTAATTTCTTTAGCTGCAGCGACCGCATTTTTCTTAAACATTAATGCATTCACTTTTTACAAAAAAAGCTCTCGAGTTGCTGGTTGCTACTTTTGTTTTTTAGGCTCGAGTGCAAAGGGTTATAAATACTGCGGTATGAGAGAAGTAAGCCCGGTAGTGAGAGAGTAATAGAGAGTATAGAGAGTAATTATTCTTTCCCACTATTAAACGTAAATTCGGTTCTTCCATTTCGAATTGCTTTTTATTGTTTTTTGTTCGCTTTTCGTTTGTTGTTCGTCAATCATTTACCCTGCTCATTACCAGGGATTGGCACAGTAAGTCGATACAAATGACAAACGATATAAGTGCTTACTGGAGGACAATAGCCACCAGCCTTAATAAGCCGGTTATTCTACAAACTAAGATGTTCGTTGCATGACGCACACGCCATTCAATTAAAGAATTCACAGTCTAGACACCGGTTGCGCATGCAAATTTAGTATTTACTATTTCTTGACGGAGATTATTTTTAAAGGTGATCTAGAAATCGATAAATAAAAGAAGAAAAATATACCCTACGCCAGCAACAACAATGCCAGCCAAACCTAGTAAACTTTCCCTCAAAGTCAGCTTAAATGTTGTGCCGCGTCTCGCCCTCTCTTTTTACCTCTTTTTGTACTGCTTTATCGCTTTACTTTATGGCTTTGTATGTGGCCAACTGTTCCACTTTCGTACGTTGGCGGCAACGATGATGACGATGACGTAGACGTCATTTTCTCGCACACGTTGCGCACACTTTTCACTCTGAAATCGCTGTCAGCTAGTTACCAGCAGTTCCGTTTGTTTGTTAACTACTAAACAAACAAAAAAAGGTTTCGAGGCGGTAGTGTCCGACAATGTAATACCCTGTACTGGTTTTCTAAAAAAAAAAACGGTTTCGTGCATAATCCTTCTAAAAACTGTCCAAATTTAATTTTTGGTTTTGGTGTTAAATGGTGATAAATGTTTATACCTAAGGGTACTCTACATTTTTACTGATTTTGATGAGAATGTGACGAGTTTTTTAGTGTTACACAAGCTGAACTCATATGTTTTAAGTTTCAAACTTCATCTGCTGCTAAAGTTTCATCTTATAGTCTCAAAGATATAGATGCTCATAAAGGACTTAAGATCTGCCTAAGGAGGTGTTAGTTAGCTGTTTGTTACATTGCACTAATCTAGGCTTGAGGTGTCGCTTGATTTGTGAAGAATGTTTCATCTGAAATCATTAAATAAAAACGTTGTACTTTTTGAACGAACGATTTCACAATTTAGTTTTTTAATTATTTAAATTAAATTATAACAAAAATAAAACAATGTAACATTCTTAGTTTTAAAGAAAAGTAAGCGACTATTCTTAAGGCTATAATCGTTAACTCACTTGTATGTAATAAGGATCTAGTCAGTCACTGCATTCGCTATTTAGCTGACAACCCTGACAATCTCACGCCTATCCAATTTTAGTTGCCCTTCATATCCATATTTGAATGTTTATGCTTACAAATATTATATTTGAGTACAAAATTGGAGTATGACTCAGAGATGGAATTTGCATGTAGATACCTCTTGATGCCTCATAATTTCATAAGTGAACTCTTGATTTAAACTGAGCATTGAAAGTTGACCTGATTGAATATGATTTCATATTATATATACAGTTTCTCCTGCAGCTTAATGTGTCATCCATAGTGGACCAGACCTTGCTGTATCGTTAGTTACTTAGTATATCGATGTAAATATGTACATACATGGTATGCCCCAGTGTATATATTATAAAGTAAATGTTGCGTCACGTTTTCAGTTCCACTAACTTATTGGCCTCTTAAATTAACTTAGTCGAAGCCATAAATTGTTGTAATTGATTGTTGCATCGAATACAATTGGCCAAGAAAATAAAAAAAAAAACAGAAAAATACTTTCGATAATTAAATGTTTAAAAAAGCAAAAGTCTATAAATTAAGGTGGAGTGCTGTTTGTTCGTGAACAAAAAACGAAATAAGCTTTTCGAATCTTTTTTAACCGTATTTAACTATCATCAGCTCTAATATACAAACGGACTGACTTGGTTTCTTATATGGTAATTCTTGTAATATCATTCTTATTAACGAAATTTACTTCTAAATACTAAAAGTTTTTAATTTAAAGAGCAGCTATTTAAATCTGTATACGGATTCCTTAATACGATATAATTGCGAAAAAAAAAATGTAAAGACAATATGTCAAAACCAGGGTCAAAACTTTTGCTACAACTTGTATTGCTATTATTTTTATTATCTGTAGTGCAGTATAAAAAAAATTAAGTTGATGAGACTGTTAGGGATTGTTTGGGATACTGTTCTAAGTCTAAAACTGATTTTTCGTATTTGTGGAAGGGGGCGCGGTACCACCCCTTATAGTTATTCTTTCCAGATCGAGGAAATAAAATTAAACTAATATCAAGATCGCAGGTCAATTTCAATGGCCATTAGTTAAAAAATGTGGTACTGTCGAGGCGGTGACCTACAGTGGAATACCCTGTACCTTTTCTCTCGAAAAACTTTCCAATTGAAATGAATTATTTTTTTTTTGGTGAAATTCGATATTTATAACTATAAATTCCGAAACTGTTTGCGTTGAAACTCGAAAGATGCGTCAAAAAAGCTATTTAAATTATATGGGATAAGTACAAGTTGATATGTTGTGGGGTGTAGGAGAAAACACTGTAATTCGATTAAGGGGTTGGGGGGTTCGCATCGATCAAATTTGGATGTGGTTTTTTTCATTGTGGTCACTTGTAACCATAATTAGGTAGAGTCAAATATTGAAGCAGATTGTATAATTTTTACTATAGCTTATGTTGTATTTGTCCGAATTTTTTCATTTTAAAACACACTTGATGCCATAAGGCATCACTTTGTTAAATTTGTGCCCAAAAACCGCGAACAAATACTGGGAGGGAACGGGTTCAAGATATTGACATGATTCAACTACCTTCATCTTCTGAGGAAATATGCGCACCAGCTGGTAAAGTTTGTTGTTTCTAGCTCTTCTAGTCTCTAGGCGTTCATTCGGACGGACGGACGGACAAGGCTTAATCGGTACCCGAGGTTATGATAAGAATTTTGGTATAAAGGACTTGGGGTCTGCCGCGCCTCCTTCTGTCCTACTCTTTGAACTTTTAAGTACAGGGTATAAAAATGGAAATGGTTTTTGAGAACAGGGCCCTAAACAATCCCTGAAAGTTTCATCAACTAAGTATTTTTTCCAGCAGACAATCAGACAGTTCGTTTACTGTACTATTAATGGAATGAAGTAAAATTTATTCATTATTATTTATTCCGTAAAAACTATTTACGACCTTGAAGATTGTTGCAACACGTAGCAATATTTGCAACCGAAGTTCCCGCACGTCGATTTTAAATTCCAAGAATATGTTATAAACACTTGTGCAACAGTCAACAATTTACAGATAAGCATTATAATTATTAACCCTAATTTCATTAAAGAGAGAAACTTGAAAATAATACAGCTGTTTTCTTAGAACTTGAACCTGTTCTCAACAATACTGCAATACTGTGAAATTTTTTTTTAATTGTATTCCATATTAATGAGGCGATAATTTTTATAATTCTATAGTCTGTATCCATGGGTACTAACAAAATGGACAATACAATAATAGCGAGAATGATGCTTATTTTGAAAAAACGATAAGGAGTTCGATACCGTCTAGTTTGCCGATATGGAACCAAAGTCCGCCTTTATAGGAGTAAATGTGATAAATAATATGAATAGATTTTGGTATCGATTGATCCATGTCTGGCCATATTTATAAATAGTACCTAAATTGTAGAGGCCATAGGTGACCAAACAAATATTTCACACGCAGGTCAAGTTAGTTTGTTTCATATAATCTCTGACGCTGTTCACCGGAGGCACCACGATTATTTTAGAGATTTCTTCATCATTTTTTTTATGTAATCTTTTTTTAAAACTCAAATTCTCTTTGCCAAATAACAAGCTTTTCATTTCGCAACTGTACTAATAATTACCTAGAATTCACCCTGGTTACAAAATTTTTGAGTACAAACTTTTTCTGACCTTAAAACATTTTCATGTACATAACAAATAAAAGTTATTGAAACGGCTTAACAGTTGTCGCTAACATCTGTTTTACGTTCCCAGACAAGTGCGCACTTTCACCAAAACTGCATTAATATTCCAAGCTCGGTGCCAATCACAATAGTACAGCCAGAAAGCAATAAAAATTATTAATTAAATGTTGACATTTTAATAATATACTTAGTGTTTTTATATGCACAAAAACTCTTAATCATGAAGGTTGTGAGAAACATTAGGTGCCATAGTTTTTGCGGAACTTCTATTCAAAAGTTAGTATATCCAAAACCTTGCTTTGGGAAACAAAGATTACAACACAATCCATGTTTTAGATAAAAGGCTGGGCAACAGCATAGCAGTTGGCAACCAAAATAATCAGCTGGGTTGTCTTAAAACCAATTTCAACAAAGTACCTTTGGGCTACTAGTAGATTCTTACATATGTATAAACTACCATACTCGATCCATTTTAACAAAACACATCATGACATTGAAAATGCTAAAATACACAAACAGACAAACGGGTTTTTCATAAAATGCTCCAAACCGGTTCGTTGCTTGCCAATACTGGCAATGGTCTGGCCCCTGCGTCTACCAAGAATCGCCAACGGACAACCTACGGCTCCAGTGAGCATTGCGCTGTGTGATGTCAGCAATAACCTCAGCTGCGGATGTAGTTGCTATTGAAGTTGATTATTTTTGCAGCTGACTGAGTTGATCTCGGCTTAGCCATATTTACAGGTTAGCCAACCAGCCTTCTAATTTCCATTAACACTAGACTGCTCTGCTCTCCGTTCGTGGACTTTGTCTGAGTGAGTTGGCTTGGTCGACCAACTTAAGTAGGTTCAAAGAAAACCTATTGCGAACTTGGAGATAAGACAAAAATAATAGAATGTGAATCAGTCAGGTCGGTGACCGACATTGGGATGAGATGCTTTTGGTCTTGCAGGAAATTATGTATAGAAGGAGGTCTAAAGTTTATACATTTTGAAAACCCTTTACTTCGGTATAACCACATTAAGTAATGTAAAAAACCAAAATGTGTAACCAAATAAAAAGGACAACAAACGAAATTGATTTCTTCTTTTTGGAAGATCCAATCTTTTTTTTTTTTTTTTTTGCAATATTGATTTCCACCGCTTTTAAATTTTAACAAATTAATCTTATTAGTTTTTATTATTTTTTCCCAAACCTTTCTATGAACTAGTTTCAAACTAAACAGAACTTTCTCATAACCCTTCTGTGGGCTCAAAACAGATTGATGTCGGCTATGAACTTTAAGATACAGCGAAAAATTAACAAATTTATGTTCTTTTGTAAAACTATTTTTTCTTTTATATGCACCAAAGCAGTTATTCCACTGATTCCCAAAGATTCCCAACAACAAGGCCGCGTTTCTGTCTCCTTAATGTATTTTCTTTCGAAATTATTCTTCGATTTTAATAATGCTGCAGCATAGTGTGAATAGAACGGCGCCAAATTTTGACCCTGTGACTTTTATAGTGAGGTTGTAAACTGCCGAATTGTACTTCGAGGAAACGTATTGTATTTGAATATGTAAATAATACTCGTGTGGATCTAACATGCTTTGAATGACACTAATTGTTAGTTTCGAGCATTAATTGGACATAAGTTGAACAAAGAAATTCGTTGTCATTCCCCAAGTGTAAACATAAACACGACCGCCTCGACTGTGTGGTTTTTACATTAGGAGCTCCTAATGACTTCGCGGTGTAAGTATTTGCCGTATACCAGATAGTTATACTTATAGGTATACATACCCTGATTCAGTTTTCAAATGACAAAGAAATTGTGAATTTGTTTCAAACAAATGCTTATGAAAAAATTATAAATTTTTAAATATGGAAAAAAATCTTTGTTTCTTGAAAGATCTCTTTTTGAGGTCAGGAAACGTGGGGCTAGTTTTTAAGGTTCTTTTTCTTAAAATTTGAAGTTTCTTCTATTGAGAGTAGTTAATTTCGTTTATTTTTTTATGTTAAATGTAAACCCATGAATTGTTATTGAATCGTTTGTTGAACAATTTTAATATTTTTATATTAATATATCCCACAAAATTATTAATTTTTTTTTATCATAAAAACCAGATATATCGTATATCTATTAATCAGGCCTGTTCTAGATTTCGACTCGTTTTGAAAAGTCATAACGAGTGCATTCCGACAAATGGTGTTCTAGATTTCGACCGAGTTCGAATCCACTTCGAATCGTTTTCGAATCGTTTTCATTTAGACCAGCTGTGCAGAGCAGCTGTGTTGTTTATGTTTGTTTATATGGCGCTAAATTGAAATGGAAGCGGCATCATACAGCAGCCGTCTTTTAAAAATGGACACGTAGTAAAAATTTAAGCAATTTGTAGTTTGCATTTTAGTTTTAAAAGTATAACATACAATTTTTCGCCAACTCTATGTGTTTATTTTATTTTAGTCGGCAAATTATTTTAAGCAGCAGTTTCAGAGCCACCTTCAGTTACTTCTCTGCTACATTCCGCTTTGTTGAATTGTTGTTTGTTTATTTTCCATAAGCATTTCACAATTGTTTTGGTCATGCGGTTAATTATCATCGCTTAAACAGGCACATTTCTCACAGTCATATTTCCTGTAGTTGACATCGTTGGTGCTTGCAAATTTGCCAACATTTGACAACGTTGGTATTGTGTTTTGCTTAGCACTTCCTTTTTTGCTCCTTCAAAAATGTATTACTACAATTAACTAAAAAAAAGCGGATCATTGTTGTTTGTTTAAAAAGTGCGCCAAATTCCAAGCAAATTGCCAGCTGATCAGCTGATCAACCATCGATAAGTTCACTTGTAGAGTTACCACAAGTTTTCGAACATCCATTTTATTAATTTAATTTTTCTTTCTGCCAACATCTTTCTGACAGACAAACATTTTTTATTTATTTACCAATTTTGTACAAGTTATTTTATATACATATTTTAAGCCATCCATTAATAAAATTATCTTCGAATTTACTTGTGCAACACGACAACACGACTACACAATAAACATTTCGAAGTTTTGTTTTGTCTAAATCTAGAACACCTTACTTTCATTCCACTCGTTTTGGTTTTGCATGTATACACAATTTTAATAGACATTTTTTGTCATAAAAATATATAATGAAAATTAACCTTGATTCGTTGAATTGAGCACATCTAAATTTTCTTAAAACATTAAAAAATAATACAAAATTAATTTTGGTGGCATTAATGCGTTTATTTAAGCAAACAAAGCAAAATACTTTTCATTTCGACAGCTGCAAGCCAAACTTTTCATAACGAGTAAATTCTTGTCGGAATCGAAATCTAGAACACCTTTCATTTCGATTCCGACACTTTTTGTCTGAATCGAAATCTAGAACATGCCTGAATATAAAATATATAAAACTTTACAAAAATGTATTGCATCTTTTTACATCCTTTGACAAAAAAAATAGTTTTATACATTAAAAAAAAAACATTTTTATTTTATAGTCACAATTAAATAAAAACGAGACACATTTTTTAAATTAAGTCGCAACGCGTTAAGTTTTAAAACTTAACCATGCTTCGAATTTCAACATTAGGTTTTAAAAATCGCTTGGAGCAGTTGCCAATACTTTACCTTTTCTGACAAAATTCATTTTAAAATTAACCAAAACTAAAAATTTTAAAAGAATTTGCTGAAATCCACAAAGATCTCAACATTTGATTTGAAAAAGAAAAAATTGAGCAAATCTAGTCTTAAATTTAACGGATAATTGTCAAACTTATAGAAAACTTCAAAGATTTCATGTCTTTCAACTCTCAAGCAGATTTTATTTAAATGTGTTGGTTAAAAAAAACGTAATCTTTTCTTTAATAGTCCTGTTGTAAACATAGATTAAAAAAAAAACGTTTTTTTTAATCAAGCCGTAAGTCTCAAAATCGAAATGCGTCTTTAGTTTTAAAAAAAACTAAATTTAAATTATATAGCTCCCATAGGGGTGTGTCAGACGACAAGTTTTTTAGAGTTCCCAAGCACTAGACCAAATTTGAGCAAAATCGGTTGACTATATCATGTAGCTCCCATAGGACGGATCGGCCAAAATAACTTTTTTTATACAAAATTCGCTATATTTCGTTCAGAAGTTTTTTAGAGTACCCAAGCATTGTACCAAATTTGATTAAAATCGGTTGACTATTTCATATACAGTGCGATTCATAGCTATAAGAGAGTCGAAAATTTTTTTTCAAGGGTAAATATTACGGTTCATAAGCACGATCCAGCAAAACTTCCTTTTACAAAAACAACTATCTAATATTGGAGCTTTTAATTTACCGTAAGGTTATTGCACTGTTGCTTCACACGGTGCTTCGCAATAGGACAGTAGTCTATTATAAGGAAATTAAGTATTATGATGGCATAAATATTTTTTATTTCAATTTTAAATCATTTTTCGATAATTTTATGATAAATCGACGCAATGTGTGACTATTAGTTTAGGGTAGAGAGACCATATAATAGCCAAAAACGACATGGGACAGAGAATGGTGTATATTTATGGAAAAAAAAAAAAGTTTGCTTAAAAATTTTTATATTTTTGGTTTTTTATGAAGGAACCGTAATTTATTGCAAGATAGTGGTACAGGGTATCCCAAAGTCGTACGCGCCCGACTTTAAAAAAAAAATGGCGTTTTTTAGATAGTTTTGATTGGAAATAAGTTTTTGAACTTTATGTAGAACAATATAGCCAAAATCGGAAAAGTGAAAGTTATGACATTTGACTTATTTTCGACACCATCAAATATTGTCGGATCATCTTTAAATTTGACAGGCGTTATAAACAGATAAAGGAGCGCTATTAAAACCGTCATATCTCTGCAATATATCCCCAATAACTCTTGTCCTTCACCAAACCTTACTCTACGAAATAAAATTTTTCAAATATAGTAAGTCGACTTTTCGACGTGTTAGTTATCTTAAATAGTTTATATAGCCAATCAAAAAATATTAACATTTAATAATAATTTCCTTTAATAAGTAACAAAAAGTAGTAGCAATTAATAGCTGTGTCCAAATAATATTACAAAAAAAAAAAACAATAACTTATTCCGAATCAGAACTAAACTCAGAGACAGAATTTTTAGACCCCACATGAAGCAGAAGACTTTTAACTTATGTGTTCAAATTTTTTTTTTTTTAACGGGAAGGGTTTTAGATGAGTAGCTACGGATCGGATGTGTACAAAAGATGATTAATTATTGCGGAGATTTTTATTCCATGCTTCTAAAGCTCCTTCAGATAGTGCACCTATTGGTAAACCTACAGCAGATATAATAATAAGTATGTAGAATTTTTTCGTGAAGCCCCGATATAAAGCTAAGGCTTGATCTGATGTGTATTGAATTGTGGGCCTGATTCGACAAATTTTTTCTGGGTAAATCTTTTTAGTGTCCAGCGTAGAAACGACTTGAAGCCCTTATAAGGTCATCACATGTTTTTCTTTTGATTAAATCTGACCCTCCAGCCCACTTATGTTTTCTGTTCCATTCTACGAAGTCATTTGCTGGTCGCAAGATTTCCATTCAACCATTCCTTGTTGTTGAGCTCGAACCTTTCACGAACCCTTTTAGACTCTTTCCACTTTGCAACCAATTGTAATGTAAGTTGAAGGGTCTCACTTTTTTCTCTATTTCTTCGAAGTTTTTTTGGCTATACTTGTGGTTTTTTTTATGACATTCCCAAAAACGCATTTCTTAATTGCCAAAAATTTGTTGTCTGGACAGTTTCAAAATGCCATACTAAAAAAAAATGTCCGTCTACAAACCCACATAGTGTCACACATAAAAAAAAATCATATATTATTCAAGGTAGCAAGTTGTAGCAGGAGAATTTAATTATTTTTCAGAGGCAACGACTCATTTTATCACAAACATATCGTTACATTTAAAGATGCACACCATTGAATGGACTCATTGAAGTTTTAATAATAGTATGCAAATATATATACAGGTTTTCACATTTTAAAATTAGATTTTTCATCCGCTAGATAGGCCAAAAAGACCACAGTGCGACGGCCATAATATATGCATTAAGTTCAATTAGTTCCTACTCCTCGTATTCTAAATAACAAAATTTCATACACCTTCAAAAATGGCCGTTGGTGGTGTTTCATATGTTTTATTACAAAGTTGATATATTGAAATCGGTTACGGTTTTGTTTTTAAGAAGCAGGGAACTCGATGGGGAATAATTTGTATACCCTGTACCGTATGGTACAAAGGGTATATTAAGCCGGAAATGTATGTAACATATAGAAGGAGTCGTCGGAGACACCCCAAAGTTACCTAAAATGATCAGGGTGAATAGAGAAGTCGATATACCCATGTCCGTCTGTCCGTCCGTGCGTTTGGAAATTTTTTAGAGCACTTAAGCAATGTGCCAAATTTGAACAAAATCGGTTGACTATATCATATAGCTCCATAGGGTCGATCTTCCAAAAAATCGATTTTTGAACAAAATTGGTTGTGTTTCGATTGTTTGTTGAGATATTGGGACCAAATTTGATATTCGTGAGTTTTGTATAGTTCCTAAGCACTGTACTAAATGAAATCCAAATCGGTTGGCTTTATCATATAGCTCCCATAGGACCAATCGGTCCAAAAAAAACCGTTTTTTATACAAAATTCGATGTTTTTCGTTTGTTTGTAAAGAATTTGAACTAAATTCGGCATTCAGATCTTTTTAGGGTATTAAAGCACTGTGCCAAATTTGATCGAAATCGGTTAACAATATCACATAGTTCCCATAGGAACGATCGGTCTAAAAAATGTTTGTTTTGCAAAAAAGTGGTACAGGGTATCCCAAAGTCGTCCGCGCCAGACTTTACGTACGCTTTTTTTTTTTCTTGATAATATATTTACTTAAATCAAAGTACAAAAGTTTTTTAAGCTTTTTCATATTTGAAAAGCACTAGCCTAAACTCCGTAAACACCAGTTCTGCAATTGGTATGTTTCTAAAAGAATAAAACGGTATGCATTATATAATATAAATATACGTACATGCTTGGCCTCTTCAAATATCAAATTGACCCAAGTTACTGCAATATGTTGGTGTTGTCGTAATTGGTACGTACAAGTGTTTACAGACGTATGGTTTGCAGCAAAGGCCGCCAGAGTGTTTCAGCATTCTTCTAGTACTAGACCTACAGCCCCAGCAGAGACCGTCAGAGAAACCCAGAACCCAACGGAACGCAACAATACAAAACAAAAAATACAAAAAAGAAGAAAGACAAGGAAAGAAGGCAACCATTTTTTCTTATCAATTATTAATTGAAGTTGAAGCGCGCAATCGAGCGAAATGAGTGACCGTCGTCTGCTCGAGTAGGTACTCCAATAACTTACGGACTATCGTAAACATGTGGGATCCACTAGTGAGCCCAACCGAGCACAATGCCACCCAATGGGGCATTTGTTGTTACTGAAACATAGATTGCGTGCCAAGGCCTAATTACATGTCAAAAACTGTCTTTTTCATTACAAGTGTATGCGACTTACCCACAAGTATCCAGGGCATAGAGGGGACTCCCTTTGGTGCGTCGGGGAGCTTTAATATTGTTTACATGATTGATTCATGCGCGCACTATTGCCCAAGTTAATGAAGCAAAGCTATTGAGTAGATTGTGGCAGAACGGAACGGGGAAAGAGCTCCCACCTGAGAGCTAATAGCCATACACATACGATATAAATGTGAAAGATGTGAGTGTATTCCGACGAATATATTGTAGTATGTATGAATAAAATAATCAGACAACGGGTTATGTTTGTATGTGCGAATTTGATTTCAAAAGTCACTTACTTAGTGGAGGTAGTTTCACTTTTAATGGGAATACATTTTAGGAAAATGAAGTGAATCCATGTTAGCTATAGCATGTCATCGATCCATTAAAGATGTTGTACTCGGATTCTACTACTTACTATTGTAAACGTAAGCGTTAAAAGTAGATATCAAGGTACTTGATCGAACTTTTGTGTACAATTTCCACTAGATGAAAAGGCATTGGATTTGTCTTCCCTTGGGTATTTACTGTCTATTGTCCCTTAAACCATGTTCAAATAGTACCAAAAGATCAATCAAACCAATTAGAACCTCATCAGGAAGCACATATCAAATAGTAAGTGCTAATTTCTATATGTGAGTAAACCCGTATTCTATCATGGAATCTGCTATTTAACATGCCTTCACTGCAGTAGGTAAGCGTTAAATTCATGCAATATGGTCAATGGTCATAGTCTGCCTTCTGCCCCCAGCACGAGACTTATTAAACGCTAAAATATTTATGACCCATTGCGGGAGGTCCTCGGCAAACTATAGTTTACCACTTTGTTTGTAATAAACAGTGCAGCCAAGGAGCTTACCTAAACACACATGGGGGTAGTACCAGACTTAACTATGTTCAGCGGTAGATAAATACTTTTACCTTTGAGTTTCAGCCTTGGTACGCGTGAGGTGGGCGTAATACGGGTAAATCATTACAAGTCAATTTTGACGCAGTGAGTCCATGAGCTTTCACATGTAGTATGCACATCGATTCTGGGTGACAGTGTTTGCTTAGTCTGTTTATGTTCTAGTACTTTATTGACTCATGTAATGAAGCATGTGCCAGAACTTGCTTACTTTTCTGGCTACGTCTAATAATGTCTAAGTTAATTTCATTGAGTTCCCAGCTCACAAAAGCTTGCATGACCCACTTTAACCAACATAAATTTTCATTTTACATGTTTTACCTTATTTTCATAGTGGATGAAACGAAGGAGGTACTCAACCATGTTTCAATACACTACACATAGTTGAAATTTTATGTTAACGAATTTATGTGGTGTAATTATGGCCAGTCATTAACCTACTTTGTTGTGGGTGTCAGAATTGTCAAAAGCCTTCCTTGGGAAACTCAAAGTAAAAGCTCTTTACTTATATTTTTTTGAATTCCTAGATAATAACAATACCACAACCAACCATACCATACCGGCGTCACAAAAAATAACAAAGATAGCTTGGAGATCAATCGGGGAATTACGATGTCTTAGAAGGCAATTGAGAAGTTGAATCCAATATCAAATCTTCGATGGGATGACGAACTGCTGGGGGAACCCGCTGCAGGTCTATATCATGCCTTCGTTGGTAAGACCGGTAGTTTGTTTTTGGGTCTACAAGTTTTTGAAACGGTAGTTTTAGTTCCTTCTACCACTTAACGGGTAAACTTAAAGCTTTGAAAGCCAAGACGGAAAGGTAAAAATTATATTATTTTTATGGGGTTGACTAGATGTGACAGACACAAAGTCTTATCGTATCATCCTATATTTATTTCAAATAGAAAATTATACGTTTAATTTAATGTTACAAATAATACTAGACTCTTGCAGTTTATTAATGATGGTCCCATTCAACTGTGAATTATTATCAAATGAACACGTTTCACACGCAGATATACAAATTGTGATAGGGTTCTTATTGGGGGAACTATCCGAAGCAATTGACAATGTCCACGCGAAACAAATTGCATGCCAGTTGGACACCTACATCAACATGGGATCATTGACAATGTGTCGACTTGATTAACGTATGGGATGCAAATGTGAATGGAGTATTTCAAAAAAAAAAATAATAATTGTGTAGGCATATATATATATACATATGTATATATATACATTGTAGTTTTGGTCCAATTAAAGTAACACGAAAATTGCAAAATAATGTTCTTTACTTGTTTGGCCACGACCTTCACTTAAAGGCCGACCTAATGACCTTGCTGTGCTGTCGCAGCGACCACGGCCCCAAATTGTGTCATGTCAACGTCAACCCCATCGTTTACAAGCATAAGCCGAGTGTATGTGTTACAATGGGTCCAACCAGGACTTGTGTCCTATGGCGTAATCGTTTTTGCTTTCACAGCCGGCAATGCTTAGATATTTATGAAAGAATCCGTGGAGCTTGGGTTATTCCATTTCATTCAAGTTCATTTGTTGGCAATTGTTATGGTTGGAAAATTAATTTTTTTTTTTTATTTCAATTGCATGTCAAGGCGTCATATATAGTATGTACGAGTATGTCCGACTAGGCAGGGTACCTAATACACACAGTCATTGTCAGTGTTGATGGCTTAGGGCATGTCCATATTCTGTTTCGTGTCCTTGTACCTCCTTGCATTGCCTCGGATTTGTTTTATATGCTTCTGATGTTGTTGTTGTTGTGGTACACTCTTTGGCTGGCGTGGTATGGAATGGTTAAACAAGTCGGGTTGCTTGTCCGGTGAAAGCTGTCGCCATCATTTTAATTGGGTCATTAGCGAGATTGCACATTCTAACACAATTACCTCAACGCTCCGTTCCCTTTGCTTCACAACAAATAACTCCACGCTATGTATTTACGAGGGCTGTCCGAAAAGTAATCGACTAGTCAAGAAATCACATGTTTTTGTTGGATACTAAAACTACTCAACTACCAAACAATGGTTGAAAATAGTCGTTCAGTGAAAAAAAAGACAGTTGAGGCCAGGGTTGACGAGTCGCCGGACACATTGATGTGGCATCATTAAGATTTTGTTGGAAAATATACGAATAAAATAGAAATTAAAAAAACCAACAGATTGCCCACCCTATATAAATAGCACCAATTTCTTTTGAAAAATCAAAAAACAAGTAGGCTTCGGTGCGTGGTTGTTGGGATGCACATTCCCCAACCTTTCTTAATCTACGAGTTAAGTGATTTATCGGTACTTTAAATACGGAAAGAACCGTTGCATACCATATCGGGTTATAATAAAAAGTTAATGTTGAGGATTTAAAACCCTTCTCTTTTTTTTTTCGAAAATCTGGCTACTTATCAGTCTACTCTCGTATACCATAAGTATAATTATGTTTGTGTAAGTCGGCGTGTCGTTTGACTTTCTTATCGTTTCTTATCGTATAACTGTAATTTTCTAATTGACAGCTGCTGTCACTTGGGACTGGCTTCCCAATCCAATCAGTCCGTCGATACGATTCGTTTTGTAATAAGTATTTCAATGCCACCACCACAAGTTTAATGCAGTTGCATTTCATTTATTTTTTTTAAACTTTCTTAATCTGAAATGTTTTGTCACAAACCTGTTATTGTTGGATCCTATTCTTAAGAAAAAAAATTACGATTGACTTATATTTGGTGCTTATCATGCATGTGATTGTGTTTACCTGATTAGATATAAAATTACTTTTCTTAGAAAATGTGAAACACTCGAAATGCATGATAGTGGGATACCCTGTAACCTTTTTAGATTACATCAATCAATGTTTGGTCGAGACTTGATAAAAAATATCAAGGAAATGGCGAGTAGGGCGAGCCCAATCAACTCTACAAACATCATTGTAGGTGGTATTATGAAATTGTAAATTTTTTTAATGCAAGTTAAATTAAAAATTACTGTCTCACAAAAAACACAGAATTTTAGACCATGATGTAGATTTATACCCTGTATGGTACAAATAGTATATTAAGTTTGTGCAAGCCGAAAAAGTATGTAACATATAGAAGGAGACGTCGGAGACATCCCAAAGTTACCTAAAATATGATCAGGGAGAATAGAGAAGTCGATATACCCATGTCCGTCTGTCCGTTTGAACACCTAGATCTCAGAGATGTTAAGAGCTAGAGTAACCAAACTTTCACATTAGATCCCATATTATTCTATAGGAGACAAGTTTATTTTATGGGTAATTCTCGAGCATGTACTAGAGGCCGCGCTCTCTGCACTGATATGCAAAACTCGTCTCTGTATATTCTGGCTACCGGCGCTCCAACCCATTCCCTTGCTGATGTCTCTCGAACGCCTAGCGCTCCGGACTTCGCAATCTGTCGGGGTGTTCATCCGCAACAGCTTTCCATAGAATCTTGAAGACCTTGATTCAGATCATTTACCGCTATTAATCAAGCTTACTGCTAATGTTGCTATCTACGATAAAAATCGAATGCTCCTACATCGATGTGCGTGTATAAAGACGTTCCAACGTAGTATTAATATGAAAACTCATCTTGAAATGGAAATCAATGCCAAGGAGGATATTGATGATGCCGTTGAACTGCTACGCAAGAACAAAACTGACGCTGTTTATCTAGCTGCTCCGCTCCTACACACGCTGGTCACCGTCAACACCCGCCTCGCGATTCTCTTGATGCGCAGACAGCGTAGCTTTTGAGGAGGAGCGCCGCCTGCGAAAAAATTATCTTCGAACGCATGATCCAGCTGACAAAGCTCTCTATCTTAATGTTGCTAACAGACTTAAAGAAGCTTTAAATAACTTAAATCAAAGAAGGATAAATTCTCTTCTTACTAATGTGAGTCCAAATGATGATGGAAGCCGATCCCGTGCTTTCGCACATCACCATCAAAAAAGCTCCTGATCTTGATAAAATTGACGCCAGAGTAGCTAAGGCTCTTCCAATGGCGGGCATTCTGGCCCTAGTCAAGATATTTAATGCTATTATGCGTCTGGCATATTTTCCAAAGGAGTGTAAATGTGCTCAAATTGTTATGATTCTGAAGCCCTGCCAGCCTCCCATCTCCATTGCGTCTTATCGCCCGATTAGTTTCCTGCCAGTATTCGCGAAAATTTTTGAAAGAATCTTTTTGAGCAGAGAGATTTTTGTCATTTTCCAGTGAGACGACCCTAGTTCCAGCGCATCAATTCGGGTTTCGTCCAAAAATTGGTACGCCTTAGCAAACTCACAGAGTGGTGAAACACATCTCAGACTCCTTCGAGAATCGTCGCTACTGCATGGCCGCATTTTTGGATGTCAAGCAGGCTTTTGACAGAGTGTGGCACAAAGGGTTAATACAAAAACTTAAATTTGCACTTACTGCTCCTCATTTTGAAATCATAAAATCATTTCTTGACCATCGATCTTTCAAAGTTATGGTGAAAGGTGAACTCTCGGAACGACGGACAATTAAAGCTGGAGTGCCGCAAGGTACCGTTTTATCTCCATTTTTATTCATCATTTTTACTATGGACATGCCGAGCTCGACGGGTAGCTCGTAACGGCAACGTATGCTGACGACACTGCCATTCTTTCGTCTTCCTCCAGCGTTCAAATGGCTGCTGATACATCCAGCTTAATGGTGACAAATCTTCCAGCGTTTTATTTTCGTTAAGTTAAGGAAAGACCCAACTCCTGCCCTTACTTTAAATGGAGAGTTAATTGCAATTAAAACATCGCACCCGTATCTCGGAATTCACCTCGACAAAAAATTGTGTTGGAGGGAACACATTAAATTAATAACAGCAAGATGTATAACCAAACTTGGTAAAATGGAGTGGCTACTTGGTAGAAATAGTAAGCTATCTTTGGAAAATAAAAGTACTCTATATAAGAGTTTAATAATACCAGCTTGTTATTATGGCATTCACAACTGAGGAACAGCTGCCAAGACAAATATTAAAAAAACTCAATTTTTACAAAATAAAACTTTGCGCAAAATTGCCGATGCCCCGTGGTATATTCCAAATCGAAACCTTCATAAGGATCTAGGCATTCCCTATGTGGGTGATGTGTTGAATAAACTTAGCGACCGTTACATTGATCGCTTAAGGAACCATCCAAATTCGCTGGCATGTGCCCTGACCGGTCATAGACCAAGAATACGTTTAAAAAGACTTCACCCAAATGAACCTCAGAAGGAGTGTCTTATCATAACGACTACTTGATTTTTGAAAATATTGTATATATATAGAGTAATCTAAACCATACCACACAAAAAGTTATTTTAAGTGTATAGTGACTTACTTTTTTTTATAAATGTTGGATTATAGCCCATAAAATCAAGGGTTGATAATAATAAATATACGAAAAAAAAAATTTTGATATCGGGGATAAATTATATAGCTCCCATATGTGTGTTTGAGACAACCTCGACAAAAAAAAAGTTTTAGATGGATAGCTCGTTTGTTCATGAAGTATCGTAACCAAATTTGGTATTCAAAAGTTTTTAATAGTTCCCAAGCACTGTACCAAATTTCATAAAAATCGGTTGATTATATCATATAGCTTCCATAGGACTGATCGGCCAAAATAACTTTTAAAGCAAAAGTCGCTATATTTCGTTTTTTAATAAAGATATCGTAACCAAATTTGGCGTTTGGAAGAGGACTTAAGCAATGTGCCAAATTTGAACAAAATCGGTTGACTATATCATATAGCTCCCATAGGTCCAATCGGTCTAAAAAATCGTTTTTTATACAAAATTCGTTGTGTTTCATCTGTTTGTAAAGATATTTGAACTAAATTCGGCACTCAGATCATTTTTTAAGGTATTAAAGCACTGTGTGAAATTTGATCGAATTCGGTTGACTGTATCATATAGCTCCCATAGGAACGATCGGCACATAAAAAATTTTGCTTAAAAATTCTTCTGTTTTTGGTTTTTTGTGAAGGAACCGGACTTTATTGCAAGCTAGTGGTACTAGGGTATCCCAAAGTCGTCCGCGCCCGACTTTAGGTACCACATTTTTTTTGGTTGCTGGATCCAAAGCCCAAAAAAAAAACTCCTTTAATTAAGGAAGTTATGCTTATTTATTGTAAAGTTACCTCCCCTGCACTAATAAGTGTAAAACCGAGAAATTTAAACCAAACAATTTTATTCGTATGAAATAAAATGCTGTACTTTTATGATCGCATACTCTGAAACGGCTGGAACGAATTTGCAAATTTTTTTTTTATTTTGTTTGTTATAGTGTGTAGAAGGTTTATAGCACAAAAAGTTTTGAGTAATGTGTATGGAGGGGGTTGCCACCCCTAACATTTTTTTCAATTTTTCGGCATTTTTTTTTGTGTGGCATTTTCAGATTAAGAAATTTACGTTTTGGGTTGAGTTAGAAAACAAATAATTAAAAGTAAATGTCAAAAAATATATAACTTAAAGTTAGCATATATAGAAACAAAGAATATCAAAGAATATTTTAAAAATTATTTCAAAATAAAATGCTAGCTTTTTTAATCAGGTTTTTGCAAAGAAAAGTTTTCTTATATCTAAGAATTATCTGTGTATCTGATATTTAATATTTGATATAAAATCAGCTTTGAAAATTATATCTACAATGTCTACGGGCATCTTTTTTAATTAAGGGCTCGAAGAAAAGTGCCGCATAGGAAAAATTGTCTCTAGTAACAATATGTGCAATTTACCTAAATAATTATCAATATTCAGCTACTTTTTGTTTACAAATAGCAAATTATTAAAAACGCGAAATAAAACATTAAAACTAGAACGTTTATTACTTATGCTATTTTGTGTAAACAATGAAGAACTTGTACCTTTATTACAACACACTGTATTTGTGCCATCTTTTGCCATTTGCAGACATATTTTACTTTCACCTTATATTTTATTTGGGTCAAGACAAGCCCATAAATTGTAAAAAATATATTTTGTATTAGGCCCTTCGAGAGAAGGTGATGGTGTTTATTTTTCATTGTTTTTATTGTATTTAATTTCACCATCGCATTGTCAGGGTGGTGCGGAAGACACTTTGTGAAGTGTCCAAGTGCATTTAACAAGGCACGCCAGCCTTCCGTAATCGCTGATGACTATACACCTACGTCCTAAATGGCCAGACCCGTAGAGCTTTGGAAAAGTTTAACATTTATTGCATGTCACCTAATTGCCCACCCGATAGCGTCGACACAAACGGCTGACTGTCAATTTATTGCGTCGGAAGTATTGCCAATAATGCTGAATCTTTAATGAAGTAAACCCAGTCAATTAACCATCGTGTATCGTCAGTTTGGTTGCTTTCGCGAAATGCAAAATTAATGATGAGTGCGGTGATTGCTTAATTATTTACTAACAAAATTCTGTGTTTTGTTACAAGTTAAATCGAGATACTGGGTGATTTTGGGGCTAGAACTCGAACGTAGCACGCAGCTTAGGTATTTTATTGTATAGTCTTTATAGAACAGCTGGTAGAGTTTGTGTGAATAGACAGGTGACTTTAACACGTGTCCGAACAAACATTAACATGCGCGTCTGAGATTTAACATTTGTTTGACATTTAACATTTATATTATTCTGATATTTAAAAGAAACTTATGTTTTACGTGTTACGGGTGTTCTCATGAACGCGTCGATTTCAAATCTAATTTTTGCGTGTGTTAGTGGTTGTAATATACGAAGGTTTTAAGCCTATTGTGATGTGGTTGTGTGTATTGGTTCGTGAGATAATCTCGCGATAATCAATCTAGTCGTACTGCCCAGGAACATGAAGATCGCAATGAACGTGAAAGAAGTAGATTAAGACAGACCCGTGAAGCGCAACATTTGACTAATAATGGTGGAATTTTGAATCGAGCAGCTGTAAACTGCTAAAAAATCGAAAAATCTTATATTTTTCCTGATAAGCTAACTAGAGAATGTTACGATGTTTATTCACTTTAAAAGTATTTAATAAGTTTGAACAGGACAATGTCTGCCGGGCTCCCTAGTTATCTAATAAGAACTTCTTTATTCTATCGTATATCTAGATTAAAAAAATGTTTTCCCTTGGCTCCGCTCTTGTTAAGCGACTATTAGTTAACTTTGCGTATAAGTTCTCTACATTATATTGACTATGACAATATTTAAGTGGTATTTTTAAGCAATCCTTTAATTGTTCTTATTTGTTGCAGTGAAACAGAACGCTACAAAAAAATCAAATGGGAGGATGTACGCGTTGGTGATATTGTGCACTTATCTAACAACGAAACCGTGCCGGCTGACATTCTGCTTTTGCGCACAAGTAACTCCCATGGGGTCTGTTACATAGACACATGTGATTTGGATGGTGAAACAAATCTAAAGCGTCGCGAGGTATGCACCATACTCTACTTACTTATCTGTTCCCCCTTAAATTACGTGTCATACTACGAAATATTTAATGTATATATATTGCAGGTTGTACGTGGTTTCACGGACAAGCAGAGCATATTTTCACCTAGTAAATTTATAAGTCGCATAGAAGCAGATGCGCCAACCACAAAACTATATAGATTTCATGGGGCCTTAGTACATCCAACTGGTGAGCGTGTGCCCATATCGACCGAGTGCCTTTTGTTAAGAGAGAGCAGACTGAAGGTAAGACAGAGAGCGTATGAAATGTACAAGCACGTTTATTTTACCAAATCTAAATTTTCTTTTTAGAATACGGACTTCGTTGAGGGAATCGTCGTCTATGCGGGACATGAAACAAAATCAATGCTTAATAATAGTGGTCCAAGATACAAGCGCTCCCAGGTGGAACAGCAAATGAATATTGATGTGATATGGTAATTAAAGACATTAGGTACTGTGTCTGCCATACGATCTAACACCAGTTATCCCTACTATTGCAGGTGTGTGATAATATTGTTGATATTGTGCGTAGTTGGCGCCATCGGCTGCACAATGTGGCTGAGCTCCTTTGTAAATTTCCCGGTACCCTATTTGCCCTTTACCGTTGATGCGGCATACGAGGGCATGCTAACATTTTGGACGTACATCATCATCTTGCAAGTGATGATACCGCTTTCGCTCTATGTGACCATAGAACTTTGCAAGATACTTCAGGTATACCATATACATAATAACATCGATATGTATGATCAGGATACAAACAAGCAAACGCAATGTCGTGCGATGAATATCACAGAGGAGCTGGGACAAATACAGCATATCTTCTCTGACAAAACAGGCACACTCACAGAAAACAAGATGATCTTTCGACGCTGCGTTGTCAATGGATCAGACTACAATCATCCTCCATCGGAGCTTGAAAAAAAGTACACAAAGCCCGGTGCGCCAGCTCCACTACTGGTGCCTAATGACATCCTTTTGGATGACATGGCGCAGCTGACGGGCTCATTTTTGACGCCGAATTCACAACGCATACAAGAGTTTCTTCTGGTGCTAGCCATTTGCAACACGGTGGTGGTCAGCGCGACACCGCATCGTGATACTATGAACGCCAGTGGTATTATTGAGGTGCAGCAGAGCAACAACAGTCCAGCCACTTTAAAACATCTAAAACCGGCAATACGGAACATTAGCAGCAACCGTGTAGACAACATGGAAAATGAAGCCACTACCACAGTTACCTCACAGTCCTATCACATTTCATCGATACCAGCTGATCGGTACACGCGACTAACCGAATCCCGATCTGTGACACCATCGCCACCGCCTAACTTGGTATTTTCCATGCCCACACAAAACCATCAGCCTACGCTCTCACCCATTAGTAGCTCAGCTGAGTCTTCATCGACTTCAGAGTCGCCTTCGCCTCCCATGAAAAGTAAAACCATGTCAAACAGCACGTCACCAACAGGTCGTGCCAAAGCGGTGATTAATTCAAAGATAAATAGCATAGCAACATTTCTGAATGCCAAAACACAGAGCAAACGTACGAAAATAAAGTAAGTATAGATACAAAGTTTATTGTGCGTTTTGAAACTATATAATTCGTGCTAGCAGTTTAACAACAAGAACACAAACCGTATACCGAACTGCCGACGGACGCCCGCTCTTCGAGGCTGAGAGTCCCGATGAGCTAGCTTTGGTGAACGCGGCTTATAGCTACGACTGCTGCCTCATAGATCGAAGTCCCAATAATGTACTAGTCAGCATGCCGCATATGAGCTCTATCGTTGAGTACGAAATTCTCAAGGTACTGCCCTTTGATTCCAGCCGCAAATGTATGTCGATTGTAGTGCGCCGCACGGGCACGCAGGAGATTGTGCTGTACACCAAGGGTGCAGACAGTTCAATTATGCCGGTGTTAGCGCCCTGTGAACACAATAGTGCCGAACGTAAGCGCAAACAATTTGATTTAATAAATAATAAATAATAAATTTTTTTTACAGACATGCTACGTGAGCAGACGCAACAGCAGCTAGATCGCTATGGACGGGAGGGCTTACGCATTCTGGTAATGGCTAAGCGAAGTCTTAATGCTACCGATTACACAGATTGGTGGGCGCGTCATCAGGAGATTGAAATGTCTTTGGAGAATCGTGAGAGACGCCTTCGTGATTCATTTGCCAAACTAGAGAGTAATTTGACACTGCTGGGTGCTACCGGCATAGAGGATCGATTACAGGACGGTGTGCCAGAAACCATTGCAGCACTGCTCGCAGCCGGCATATCGGTTTGGGTTCTAACCGGTGATAAGCCTGAGACCGCTATTAATGTAGCGTATTCAGCTAAGCTGTTTACGCAACAAATGGAGCTGATCAAGTGAGCTGCCAGTACTCATTTAATGGCATAGCAATTATATATGTTCTTTTTTATTTGCATAGATTGACAGCACGTTCCCGCGATGCGGCCGAAGCTGCTATGGAATTTTATTTAACTGATATCAGCACCACAAAAACGTCCTCAGCATTTAACTTAGTGCCGCGACCCAAACAACGAGCACTGGTCGTAGATGGAAAGACTTTGACGTTTATACTGGATTCCAAGTAAGTCGCTGCTTAATTTTTGGCATTACGATACCAATATTTTTGTTTTTGCAGATCCAAATTGATACGAACTTTTCTAAAACTAGCCAAAGGCTGCGCCGCGGTGCTATGTTGTCGTTCTACGCCCCTGCAAAAGGCCTATTTGGTCAAAGTTGTCAAGGAGGAACTTAATCTGCGAACTCTTGCGATTGGCGATGGCGCTAATGATGTCTCTATGATACAAATGGCTGATGTAGGTGTTGGCATTTCTGGGCAAGAGGGCATGCAAGCAGTTATGGCAGCAGATTTTACGCTTTCAAGATTTCGGTTTTTGGAGCGGTTGTTGTTATCACATGGCTATTGGTGCTATGATCGTCTGGCTCGTATGATTTTGTACTTTTTTTACAAGAATGCGGTAATATTGATGCAATGTAAAGATACTCATTTATTTAGTATTTAAATATTCTTTTTAGGCTTTTGTATTTCTCATATTTTGGTATCAATTGTACTGTGGTTTTTCTGGCTCTGTCATGATGGATCAAATGTATTTAATGTTGTATAATTTGGTATTTACTTCACTGCCACCCTTGGCCATTGGTGTCTACGACAAACGTGTACCGGAAGACTTACTACTGAAGAATCCATATCTTTATAAGCATGTAAACAGCTGAGTAATAACTCATTAGGGCTATATTAATTTAATGATTTTTAATAGGGTCGCCTAGGTCTTGTCTACAGACCACATGACTTTTGGATAATATTGTTGGACGCCCTTTACCAAAGTCTTGTTATATTTTTTGTTGCGCTGTGCGCCTATGCAGAAAGCGATGTAGGCATATGGGAATTTGGCACAACAATCACTGCATCCTGTTTGTTTGCCAATTTAGTGCACTGTGCCATCGAAATACGTTCCTGGGTGAGTAATATATTTGCTCTAATCCTGCATTTGAGTAAACGTATAATTAAATTTTTTTTATTTTATTTATTAGACGGTGCTGCATGTCATATCGATCGCTTTTAGTTTAGCATCTTTCTACCTCTTCTCTGTGGTATACAATTCATTGTGTGTCAATTGCTTTGGATTGCCCTCTACCTATTGGGTCATCTTTGTATGCTTAGCCTCTTGGGTGCATTGGCTGGTGATTCTGCTCTCCACAATTGTTGCAGTGCTACCACGGTTCGTATAATTTTTTTATATAAGGAACATTTTTTCAATATATTCAATTACGTTATAGGCTTATCCTAACTACTGTGCGCACAACTGCCTGGCCCGACGATAGCGCCAAAGTCATTATACAAAACAAACGCGACCGCTGCAGAGGTGAGGGTTTGTTAGTAACATGGTCGCGTTCAACATCAGCCTCATCAATTTATAGGTAAAAAGGCACAAAATACAGTACAAATGAAAGCAAGACTCCAACAGCCACTGGCTTCTTCTTGTTGCTTTTAGCATATGCACATCTGCTGGATTTGTATTTGAGTTTCTTTTTAAGTTGCACAAATGTTATTGCACGTCCGCATGAAGCACATATTATTAAATATTGTAGCATTTATTTTATTTTGTGTCTTTTTCGTTTTAAATTGCATATGGCTTGCTTTGCTTTTGCATTGTGTCCTAATGTCGTATCTATTTGCAGAATCACCGATTATGGGTCTAAGAATCAGATTATAACAACAATTACCTGATGGAGCTCGACTTTTATTGCAACACATATGAAATATGCCTGTTTACGCATTACATCAAGCAACCTCAACCTTATGTGCTTTTATTCTAAATTTGTGGCCTTCGACACCGATTATAATTAGTTTACTAGGCTTTAAGTTTGGTATTTATGCTCTCTAGTTTTGTACACTGTGTCTAAACCATATATTAGTTTTTGTAGTAACCAATTTAAGTTAGGTCAAATTATTCGGCTAAGTAGTTGATATTCACCTTTGTTAAAACTGTATTAGTTACGAATCTAAAATAAAACTGATGTTCCCTACTTACTATTTAGTTAATATGTACGTTAATTTTTATTTGTTTTGCTTTATAAATAATTAATAATATTTATTTGTATATTAGCCGATAGTTATGTTTAAATTTAAGGTATAGTAAACCACCTGGACAAAAAAAAAAGATAGCAAAAATATTTGCAATAAAAATACACACTGTTCAACAAAACTGATAACTAATATAATTTGATATTGATTTAACTTAGCGCTTAATATTATGAGCCAAGAATTATTAACAACCGCGAAAGCAAAACGTTTACATACTTGACAATTTAAAGAAATGAAAAGCTCTTAAGTTTTTCACAAAAAGGCTGTGATTCTACACTCATGAAAATCTATATACATATATGTATGTATAAAAATGTAAAAGTATAAAAAAATGTATAATTTAATTTGAAGTAATTAAAATATTTTTAATTTCACAGAACGTGCGTCTATGTTAAGATTTTTTAGTTTACGAATCAACACGTCCTTAAAATGTAGAAAAAAATTACTTTCATAAAATGCAGTACTCACATTTATAAATGCAATTTAAAATTAATATTATGCATGTTGAAACACACAAAAAAAAAGTTAGTTGAATATTTACAATAATAGAAATGTGAAACAAACTAAAAACCCAAAATCATTATATTTAATAAATGTATTTTTACAAAAAAGACTATCAATTTTTTGATAGACGTGTTTGGATTTTTCGCCTTTCCTAGATTGATCGTAACCAATAAAAATTATATTTAATGATAGTCATTCGAAATAGTTTCTTTTGAGGAAATGGTTATTCGCAACTAACACATAAAAATAAATTTGAATATCATCCTCAAAGGCAGAAATAACCAGCAAGAGTATGTAAAATTAAATGTGATACAAAATAATTAATTTTTACAAAGTGTCTAGCTGGATTATTATACCCTGTACCGTATGTTACAAAGGGTATATTAAGTTTGTGCAAGCCGAAAATGTATGTAACATATAGAAGGAGACGTCGGAGACACCCCAAAGTTACCTAAAATATGATCAGGGTGAATAGAGAAGTCGATATACCCATGTCCGTCAGTCCGTTTGAACGCCTAGATCTCAGAGATGGTAAGAGCTAGAGTAACCAAACTTTCACATAGATCCCATATTACTCCATAGGAGACAAGTTTATTTTATTTTTTTGATATCGGGGATAAATTATATAGCTCCCATATGGGTGTTTGAGACGACCTCGACAAAAAAAAAAGGTTTTAGATGGATAATTCGTTTGTTCATGAAGATATCGTAACCAAATTTGGTATTTTTATGGTTTCCAAGCACTGTACCAAATTTCATCAAAATCGGTTGACTATATCATATAGCTCCCATAGGACCGATCGGCCAAAATAACTTTTTTAAATCAAAATTCGCTATATTTCGTTTTTTAATAAAGATATTGTAACTAGATTTGGCGTTTGGAAATTTTTTAGAGCTCCCATAGGGCCGATCTTCCAAAAAATCGATTTTTTAACAAAATTTGTTGTGTTTCGTTTGTTTGTTAAGATATTGGGACCAATTTTGATATTCGTGAGCTTTTTATAATTCCTAACAAATGTACTAAATTTAATCCAAATCGGTTGACTATATCATATAGCTCCCATAGGACCAATCGGTCCAAAAAAGGTTTTTATACAAAATCCGATGTGTTTCATTTGTTTGTAAAGATATTTGAACTAAATTCAGATCTTTTTTAAGGTATTTAAGCACTGTGTCAAATTTTATTGAAATCGGTTGACTATATCGATCGGTCAAAAAAATTTTTTGCTTAAAAATTCTTGTTTTTGGTTTTTTGTGAAGGAACCGGATTTTATTGCAAGCAGTGGTACAAGGTATCCCAAAGTCGTCCGCGCCCGACTTTACGTACGCCATTTTTTTTAAATAAGCTATAATGAGTTTAATTTTAAAACCTCGAGCTGCGTCATAAGTTTTAAAAAAACGCTGGGGGTAGTTCATTCAGCTAGACCATTTATGAAAAACTGGGGAAAGGAAAATAGTTTTAGTACTGAACGTACATCTTTGTCTGGAGATTCTCCATAAAGTAGTTACTTTTTCAAGTGTCTAAGACTTTTGCTGAAAGAAATAGCGATATTTGCTCCTGAGGTCTGTTTCTAAAAATAGTCATAAGAAAAATAAGTCATGGAAAGTTAAAACAAAAATGAATATTTGAATGCTAAAACATTGTTCTAACATAAAACATGTCTTATTTCTGGAGAAATAAAGTTGTTAAAGTCGACCAGTGTTATGGGAGCTCTATAAAGCAACGGCTACATCAGAAAAATAAAATAAGCCACTGTCCCGAGTGATTTATTCTGAACGTTTGGTTGATCTACCTAAGACCATGCATTTTCGACTTGAAAAAATGTAATACATATTCTATATACATAAATTGCTCAGTTTTCAATTATTTCAGTATCGAAACGAATTTATAGAAAAATATAAGGAATAAATTTTAGTTTTTCCTTTTTTTAATATGCAAAAAATATTCATAGACTTATTTGGTATAAGAACATATTACCTTGGGAGTATAATCGCGGAAAATCTTCATCTTAGCCATCGTGGATTTTTCGGCCAGAATCGGCAAAGCAAAAGCAGTGTTTGCACAGCTTTGTAAAATCTAGAGTTCCACCATGCTCACCACTAAACTTCGTATATTTCGCTTAAACGTTACATCTGTTCAGATGCAAAACTTGGATTCCAATCTATAAGGTTCATGTCTTTTTTAACAACTGTAAGTGAGGAATCTTAAAAGATGTGTTCATGGAGTACCTCGAAACCATTCATATGACTAATCGAGCGCAGATGATATCGATCCTCACTCTCATGAAAATTACGTCGAAATCTCTCCAGTAACAGACGTTGAGTTAAATGAAGAAATAAAAAAATTAAAATCAAATAAGTCACCTGGATTTGATCTCATTACCGCTGAGGTAATCAACAAGCCAGGGAAGCCAGCACATGATTTTATATCATATCGGCCAATATCTCTCTTGCCCATAATCTCAAAGCTTATGGAAAAGCTTCTCTCCAAACGTGTTAACAATATAATTGCAACAGTAAAACTCTGCTAACATCGACAGCGCAGTCAATGTGGATCTGTACCAGTGATGGTATAATAAAACCAGGTAGCATACAAATTAGTTTCGTTGCGATCGCAACAAGTGTATGCGGGCTGTCTCTCTTTCTCTAGCTCTCACTAAAATTTGGGGAACAGCATTACTTTACCTGGTTTTATTACACCATGGCATAACGCTCCGCTAACATCGACAGCGCAGTCAACTTTATTTCTTAACAAAATTGGTCTTTGTTTTTTTGATTTGATTTGTATTTGTGGCTGCTGCAGCTGCTCGTTGTACGTCGCAGAATTCCACAATTTTTGTAATATTTAAAGCTTTAAAAATGTTTAAAATTGTGTTGACAAAAGTGCCTCTACTCTACAAATATTCGACATTTAGTCTTAAAATTTGTGTTGTGCCTAATGTAACAAACAAAAAAGACAAACAGCAAAAGCGATCAAAAAAAAAAAAATTGCAGTATTAACAAATCTCTTGATTTTTGTTTTTGTGTAAAGGGCTAGACGCAGACACGATAAGAAAACCAAACTTCATATAAAATAAACGCTCACAAACGTTTGATCACAAAACGTTCTTGCATTTAAACTAAATATAAACGTTTATGTTTTTAAATTTTATTTCGCGCTTTTACAAATTTGCTATTTGTAAACAAAAAGCAGCTGATTATTGATAATTATTTCGATAAATTTCATATATTATTACTAAACCAACACTGTTCCTTTCATGACGAAAACAAAACTTCGTTATACAGAATGTGATAAATTATTGCTGGTCGACAAAATCGTTGCGGATGCTGAGAGAAATAATTCAATTGTTACTTTAATATGCTTTAAAACACGTCTATGCAAAATCGTCCATACTAAGCTCAGCGAATTAAATATGAGTTTAGCCAAACACTCGGCCTTTTCTTGGGTTTTGCCACCTCTCTTCGCTTTTTTTCTTCATATAACATATCAATTGCAATGCATGTCATTATTATAGCCTTGTTGACACAAAATAGCATAAGTTAAAAACGTTCATGTAATGTTTTATTTCGCGCTTTTAAAAATTTACTATTTGTAAACAAAAAACAGCTGATTATTGATAATTATTTCGATAAATTGCACATTTCGTTGCACTGTTCCTTTCATGACCAAAATAAGTTTGTCTTTTTGATAGGTGGCTTTTTTCTTGCTGGCGTCTAGCCGTTAAACATATTAAAAAATAATTTAAAAACATACAAAAGCATGGCCTGCTGACGCGCCAACAACATTAGCAAACAGCTACAACATTGGCAGAGAAATCACTTTGTAACTGCATTAGAAAGAGGATCAGTAAATTGTCATACCATTACCCTGGTAAGTACTTGCAAAAATTGAAATAATCAAATCATAGATGAATTTAATTAAGTGTATTGACTCGTATTTAGTTAAGTACATGTATTTTCATCTAGCTCAACGCCAATTTAAAAAATCCAGTAGCTATCAAACTTTAATTAACAATGTATCAATAAGTACTTTTTCTGTGTTAAAATAATTTAAAAAATAAATTATTAACAATTTCTTTTGCAGAACCGCTTACAATCACACTATGGCAGACCAACATGACGAGCCTATGGATCTCAAGGATCTGCCACTACCTCCAAGGAGTAATGTACTCACGGAGGCGCAAGAAGCTGGCACATCCACGTCTGCAACGCCATTCGCCGAGCCACCAACAATCGCTGCTCCAAAACCGAATGCACACAAACAACGTGAGTACAGATACAGACTGCGTATACACAAAGCTTCTAACTCGGCTCTTGTCAGTGGTTTATTAGAATCGACTGCTGCATCTACTAAATTTGATATAAACATGGTTGGCGTGAGCTCTGCGACGAGGTCTGCCCAAGAAGATAATGTCCGTCCTCTCGTACCAATACCCCGACTGAAATTTTATGATATTAATAGGCTACATCTTTTTGATAGTTCTTTTATTGTAAAACGAATGGAACAGCAAGATATTCTCCTTTCCTATTCAAAAGCTGTAAGCGCTGTCGAGGAGGTCTTACAAAGATTACGACAAGCCAATCTTCCAAATGGAATTGGAATTGCCATTCGGTTTGGGCATCATACGGTGGCATCATGCATTTTAATTTTGGCGTATGTAAAAAATTGTTGTAAAGACACTATAGTTAGGTATGCATACATAATACATCTTGTTTTCTAATTGCAGAATTCTTAACCACGAATGCCACTTTTTTCCAACTGACAAACTCATGTTATCACAACCTTTAAATGAATTACTCTGCCGAGCTGGTATTCAATACCTTCTAGCAAGTGGGCATATGTTGCTGGGACCGGCTTTCTTTGAACGCGTCGATACCTTTTTAGTTTATAACGAGGAGTATAAACTATTGAAGGTACTAAACTCAGCAAATTACGCGAAGCCAGTTGCACCAACAAGGCTGCCGCCAAATATGTGCTACACAATCACAACCACTGGAACCACAGGAGAACCAAAATTAGTGCACGTACCATATGAGTGTATTGAACCGAACATTCATGCCCTTAGGTAATAAATAATAGCAATTTTTTAATTTAAATATTTACCCTACATTTCCCCAGTAAAAAGTTAAAATTGTGCAATCAAGATATAATTTACTTGGGTACACCTATTACGTTCGATCCCTTTGTTGTTGAATTCTTTTTGGCTTTACGGAATGGCGCAACGCTTCTAATTAGCCACTGTTCAATGAGCGAGTCGCCCACCGGCGTGCTTCGCATGCTATTTCCAAGCAATGAGGCTAGAAACGGAGTAACTGTTATGCAGATGACTCCATCCTTATTTCGCCAGTTCGGCAGCACAGCCATTCGTGAACGTATCTTGAGCAGAGATAGCAACTTAAGGTATGGGCGTTATATTTTACTATAAAATTACTCTTTTGGCAATAATCTAGCTTTGAAAACTTGAAGAGTGTTGCTTTTAGGTGGTGAGCCTTTTCCCTTAAATCAAGAACTTGCATTATGGATAGATCCCAAAGTGCTAAAAAAAAGTTAATCTGCAACATTTATGGCATCTCAGAGCTTTCGTGCTGGAGCATGTTATACATTCTACATTCGTTGAATATACAAGTGCCGCTAGGACTGCCCATTGATGACCAAACGTGTATTAAAATAGACTACAGAAATGAACCGGCCCAAAACACTACTGGTATAGGTGAGTTGCTAGTGGGTAGCGCAACTCGCGTTTGTTACATTCCAGAGATCGATAATATGAACACAAAAGCGCTGGATGACTGTGGATATTGCTTCCGCGCTACTGGCGATTGGGTTAAACGTTCTGAAGACGGATCCTTATACTACTTTGGTCGAACTAATAATGTCGTTAAACGAGCCGGCAATCGCATAAACCTTGGTAAGCATTGGTAAAGCTTCTTAAAATTTAAATGAAAAAGTTACCTCTTTCGTGCAGATAATATTTCAAAGAAGATCAGTATACTTACTAATGAGTTGGTAGCTTGTTTGTGGGAACCATATTGTCAAAAACTTATTTGCTGCATTTGCACCACCGCATCCACAACTAAATACCAACAACGTGCCCAAACCTACTCTATTTTGGCGAAGCTTATGGCCGCAGAGCAACCAGATCGATTTATTTATCTACAGCGCTTTCCCTTTAACTCTCATGGCAAACTGGATGTTCCCCGATTGTTAAAAGAGTGCTTGCCTCTTGTAAAGACAGGACAGGATATTTTAAAGTCATTTCTTCACGATACGTTAGAATGCGATGAAGCACAGCAGCCACCGGATACTAAAAGATCAAAGACAGATGAATTGTCTACAAAAATGAAATCCAGTGGTTATTTCCAAAGCTTTCGGCAAGCTGGTGGCACCTCGTTCCATGCTGTAACGTTGTCTAGGGAAATTGGCATGCAAATGTGCATCGATGATGAACAGCGGCATTTATTTGAGATGCTATTAGATGAGTCGGTGCCGTTGCATGCTGTACTACTTTACCTTGATAATGCCAAAATGGTGGCAAATAATACAAAATTAAAGTCAGTTGAGCTCTCATTAAGTGCAAGTTGCAGTGGAAACAGGAATAATTCGGAGATCATCCAATTAGCAAAGCCAACCTTACAATTTAAAGTACAATGGACTGTTTCCCTAAAGAAATGCGTGGACTCATCTATTGCACAGTTAAATGAACAATTTATTTGCGTTGGCTCGCACTCAAAAATGGTGCGAACCATGAACGCGAACACAGGGGATATTCAGTGTACTATCACTTTGCCTGATCGCATCGAATGTAAAGTGTCGTTTATAAATGAAGAAATGGCTATAGTAGGGTGCTACGACGGCTACCTTTACGCCTTCCATCCCCTAACAGGAGTGTTTTTATGGAATGTGGAAGTAGGTGGCATGATAAAAGCACAACCGGTGATTTCAAGTGACGGAAGCCGAATTGTTGTTTGCAGTTATGCAAACGATTACAATGTCATGTGCATATCAACAACCGATCAAAGAATTATTTGGTGTATAAACATTGGGGAGAAACCAATTATTGCATCTCCGTTGGAGCTGCCTTATGAAAATGCGATTATAATTTGCACTCTAGATGGCAGCTATGCATGTGTTAGCCTAGAAAGCGGAGATGTTAAATGGATCAAAAAGTGCAAAGAACCTTTTTTTGCATCCCCCGTGCTATTGGACTCAAGACCAAGCGCAAAAACTTTCCTTTGCGCTGAAGTTATTGGCCGGATTCACGCCTGCAGCTCAAGTACTGGAGAAATTGTAGGTGATTATAGATTTGATCCGTGTTTATCAGTAAAATTTCTGACATCTCACTTATAGAAAGCCAGCTTTACTGCTGAAGGCAATATATTTTCATCTATGCTCACCGAAGCACCACCAACACCAATGGGGTATACTTTTGTACTTTTTGGCTGCATTGACAAATACTTGTATTGTCTTAGATGTAAAACTGGAGAAAAGTCAGTAGAATTCGCATTGCAGTGGAAACTAGATGTAGGTGGATCTATTTATTCTACACCTATATTAGTGACAATGCAGCCACGTTACCGCCTGGTGTTTTGCTGCGCAACAGATGGTTCTGCAGTTTTGGCAAATCTTACCGATGGCCAACTGACATCGTCATTTAAGTTTCCTGGCGAAATTTTTTCAACGCCTTGTTATATTGAAAAAAATAGATGTATTTATATTGGTTGTCGTGATAATCATGTGTATTGTCTGGGTACGTACTTTATTCTTTTAATTTAACTTTTTTTTTTAATATTTAATATTTTATTCCTGAAGAGTCATGAAATGATCTGATTTAAAAAAATATTAACCACCAAACTGTACAAAATGAATCCAAAATCACATTTTTTTGTTGGTTAATTTACTTAGACAAAAAATTGTAAATCCAACCAAACTCGCTCTTCTTAAGAGATTTAGTTTTATAGCACTCTAGGTGGGATGATTTTGTTTCATTACTGAAGTTGCATAATTGATTTAAATTATAATATAGTAAACATTTTTTTGATTTTCTTTTGTTTTAATCAGTATTTTTTATTAAATTCGAAACGGCAGGAATGCAGCTACTAAACTAAAAAGACGGTTGGCATAAAAAGATTGATAATGCATTTATTTACCCCGTATAAGAGGAAATCCACATTATTAAACCTGGGCTGGATCGCAACACGTACTATGTAAAAGGATTTATGATATGACGTGAATTTCGTGTTAGTGATGAAGTAACACAATTGATAGACTGTATTTTCTATCGATCTAAAAATGAAAATCAAAATGAGACATATTGAAAAAAAAGCCATGTATTTTGACTAGAAAATGAATTCGGGATAATCGCATTATGTGTGTTGTTGCCGTCAATGAAAAGTAATAGTTTCATATTTAATACAACTTTAAAATACACACCGATTTTTTAAACTTATTTTTGGTTTTGCAGCTATTTTATAAAGAAGCTAGCTCTCAAACGATATTGTCAGTTTAAAACTTTGGAAATAACAACGGTTGTCCCACCCGTTTTGGTTAATGAAGTAGAATCATGGGTCGGTTGTGAAATACTATTGCTGCATTTGTTAGAAAAAAGTGTTAAATGAGCTTAACGGCAATGTTACTTGCGACAATTTCAATTAAATATATGTAAATCTCCCAATAATTTATACCAATGTTATTTTCATTTCACAATTATTATTATATAAGAACAAATGAAACTGTATTGTTCGGAAGTAGCCTCCGAGGCAAAATGGATTTTCTAAATAAAATGTTTATAAGTCGAGATTTATTGAAAATATAATCCAAGGATAATAAAAAGGGATAACAAAACATATTTTGTTTAAAATATTTTGAAGTAAAATTTTATTGCCAAAATTTAATTATAACTGATTGTAATAAAATTTGATACAGTTTGATAGCGTTATCTCTGTAAACAAACGAAACGCACACTAAAAACGTTTTTTTTTACCGATCGATCGTATGGACTTTATGATATAGTAAACCTGACCCATAGCAGCATAAAATCCATTGTGCCTTTTATATTAATTTATAGACATCCTGTGCACTTTCCATAATATATTAGAAGGTAAGAATTAATTAAGACCAAGGTAGTATTTTACTTATTTTGTCCTGAACATTTGGAAGACAATGGAAGATGATAGATAGTACATAGATTTGCACAAACTTAATAAAACAGGGTACAAACTTTAAAAGAAGATAAATTACATTTTTTTTTCGTATTGAAAATTCTTAATTTAATTTGAAATTATCAATGTAATAGTTTTTTATTGGCTTACGTTTAGCTAGTATCTCAAATTGTGTTCTTTAAACAATATACAATGGAGTGAATCGTTTAAATGACACAAAATTCGATTTCTGGCAAAACTTGTTAATTTTTTTTCTTAGTATAGATGTCACGTTTATTATTATTATTATGCATTATATACATACAACTGGATGCTGCCCATAAATGCGTACAAATCGCTGGAGTGCTGTCTCATTTTCTAACTTAAACGGTTTTTCTTTCATACAACATAAATATTCCCAAGTGTTTAACATCTTTGATTGCTTTTTGTGAATCTGGTTAAGTTCCTTAATTGATTCTTTTTTTATTTTTATGTGTTCATGTACTTTGCTCATTCGTTGCGTCTGCCGGGGATTTGTGTACAATGCAGTTATAGGCCTCATTTGAAGTGCTTTGTTCCGCTGCTCCGAAAGACGCTGGCGTTTTTCTTGCTTAATAGCTCTTAATTTTTCTAACTTTTGCTTCTTTTTTGCCTCCAATTGAAGTTCCAATGCAGTTTTCGTTTGGTCTTTGAAATATTGCGTCCATTTTGATTTAATATCTTGTATGTCCTTTAATTCAAAATCCAAAACTTTATAAGCTCCCTCCAAGTTGAACGTTGATGGCATGTGTGAGACATCTTTAGAATATAGGTTGAGCATTATACGTCGTCTTTCACGAAACACTTCACCCATTAAATTTTTGTAGAAACGATTAAAAACATCGATATTACTTATTGGAAAATCATAATTTTGAAGTTTTTTCAAAATTGACTCTAATGTAGAAACGTATTTATCACGATTTCTTCCGTAGTCGTAGAGTAATTCAAGATCTTCTGTTTCATTAGGTACCACATTTGATTTCACAATCATTAAAAGGCGCTTGCAGCGCTCATAACTCAACTTGTCCTCCTCAGCATGTTTTTTCAATTGTTTGAGAAATAATTCTCTATGCCTAGTGCGCGCAGCTATGATTTGAGGAATATCCACAATTGTGTTGGTTAGCTGTTCTAGTGTTAATTTTCTCTTAGAACTAATTGTACTATCTACTGAAAGTCTTGAAGCATCTTCTTGTGTAGGAATTTGTTTTTCAGTCGTTTGCATTTCGACTTTCTCGATATTCTTTTTTACGTGCGGAACATTTTTTTCATCGTCTGATTCGCTCTCGTAATTTACGTTGTGTTTTTTCGCAGTATTTTTTATTTCACTGTTTAGATACTCTCTTGTGTCTCGATATTTACTTTCCAATTCCGAAGCTGGTTCGTGTCTCTTACCATCTATTACTACAATTTCATTTCCTTTTATGGAAGTAATTCTGCCCTTACGCGATTGCTTTGGAAATACTCGAGTTCGGCTGGGACCCGGGTCAATAAACATGGATTTTGAAATACTTTCGTGGCTTTTACTCAACATTGTTTCCCTGATCGATTTTGTAATTTTTTTTTTACTTTTACGTTTTTCCGCCCCAATGGTATCTACAACCTTTACAGGCAAATTTTTCAATTTCTTCTTTTTTCGTGAGTGAACAGATTTAGTTGCAGCGAGACGACTTGTTCCTTTTTTTCTTTGGATAGAATAGTTTTGGTTTTGGGTTGTGCATTTTTGTATAGTATTTCATTTTTTTGGGTGGGAGGTTTTAAGTTAACCAATATATTTATTTCCGAATTTAATAACTGCTCCAGCGAACGACTTTTTGAGGGTCTATCACATGACTTCCCTGTTCGATTACCAACCCTCCACTCTTTAGTTTTCTTCAAAAACTTATTCATTGGCTTGTTTAACTTCGGTTTACTTTCTAGACCATCGCCAGTTATCACAAAGTGCAAAAGCGAATTTATATTTTTATCAGGATCATCTGCATTCTCTGTATTTAAAGAATATTTACGAAGAAATGTTTTGAGTCGGCCCCAACGTTCCAATTTCTTTCTCAACCCGACCAATTTGCGATCGAGTCGACTCCCCTCATCATAACGCGCTTCCAGTTTGCGATTTTGAACTATTAATAGTTTTCTACAATTGGCAAGAGATTTGCTATACTTTTTACGGCGCCGATAAAAATTCTTTATCCTATTTCCATGAAATTGCCTATCAAGTAAAAGATTTCGCAATTTGTGGACCAAGTGCTTTCTAATCTTTCTCAGCACATGCCTTCGATTCATGGCCAGCATTGTATAGGCATGCAGCAAATTGGACTTGCGTCGCAAATAATTAACCCTGTAAACGCATTGCTTTTTTGAAATCATGGCCAATTTTTGGAATAAAATTAAATTTTTACTATTAATTTATATTATTTTACAGCATTTGACATTCCAGATACATATAAATTTAAGGTTGATTAATATAACGTTTACTATTTTAATACATTAATAAAACCGAGTAGGAATACAAGCAGCATGGGACGTGGGTCGTAGTCATTCACTTACGGGTTACATAGTATGAGCATAACCAAGCTTTTAGTCTTCAAGGAGTAATATCAGCACTTAATTTAGTATCTCCAAATCTTTGAATTTGATGTGTGATTGATTCAAACAGTTTACATTCCGCATTCGAGCTAATATGGGTGACGTCGCGTCAAATCTGACTAACTGCAGATATGAAGTATAGAAACACAGCATTTTCGGTACCCATGCATACAGCCTCTTGTCATATTTATACAGATGACCTTAATAAAACCGGGCGATTTATTATAGATTACCCGAGCCTAAGATGATGCAGCTAATATGGTAATTATATTAATTACTTTTTAACAATATGTTTAATTTTTTATTATTAATGCTTTTATTGATTCATATTTTTTGTGTAATTAAATGCATATGTGAAGAGTGCATAAAATAATGATAAAATTAACCTAATATCTTAACATTTTTTAAACAATATGATTATTATTCAATTTTTTTTTTGCTTTTGTTTTTTAAGAAGCTCAACAGCCTTGATTTTATTTTGATTCATTATCTCCAAATCGTGCTGCCTTTGTGGAATAATCTCATGTGTATTTGGTAAACGAACACATTTTCGTGGTTTTGAAGTTTCCTCAACAGTAGATGCGGCTTCTGCTGGGACTTCGATTGCCAATTGTGTTTCTGGAACGGTTTTGGTCACGACTTTGCGTTTATTGCGTTTTGGCTTGCAGTCAGTCTCAGCAGCATCTTCGCTCGGCGCAATTGAAGTTGTATGGGCTTTACTCCGTTTTGGGCGAGATGTTTTGGTTTTTTTGTTTTCTGGCGTCTCAGCCTCCACTTTACCCGACATTTTGTCAATAGCCATTTGTACACGCTTACTAACCTTAGGCTGCAGCACATGCACAGCACTTTTGGCAGCAAAATAATTTTTTATTGATCCCTGCACCATTTTTTCGTTGATTTTCTTCATGACCGGCATGAGTATATCATCGGTTTTCGATGTAGTCCAGCCAAAAGTTTTGCGCGCGAACTCCCGTATTGATTCTACATCAGGTAATCCCCAGCTGAACGCGTCGCGATTGTTATCCACCTTGGGAGTAAGATAAGCCTCAATCACCTGCACAAAAAAAAAATTGTATTTCTACATATTTAAGTATATTTTGCTACGTACTGCTCCGCTGGGGAAGCCCTCGTGAAGCTCTATATTCTTTAATTTTTTGCGCAGTGAAAGACGCGCCGTGCTGCCTGGCGGTGCGTTAGAATGCTTGTTAGCCTGCCACCAGTCGCGGAACTTGACCAACGTCGACAGCACAGACTGAATAGTGCTGTTGTTGATTGGTTGAGTTGGCGACGTTGAAGTGATTATTGCGCTGCTTGAAAATGAAGCTAGTATTTCCAATGCGGTGACAGCTCCAATACCATGAATGCCTTTAACGACGAATGAATTAGAGGGTTTAAAAATTGTATATATTAGTGTTCCATACCTGTTGTGTAATCACTACCAACAAGACAAGCTAATTGTATAAGCTTGTTTCGACTACAATTAAACGTTTGCTCAATTTTTTCTGCCCGATACTCCAGCACATGCTTATTTTGGGCAAAGAAGTTTTTGTAGACAGTTCGTCCACCAAACAACCAAATGTCACTGTCATCAGTGATGGTGCCATGGGTAAGGTCATTGGCATTGAGAAAGGCACATTGCGCTTCTGCCTCCATGGGCGCCACAATATAGGGTATGCCAAAAAGGCGAAGCAGCTCTTGACAATCAACGCTCATGCGTTGGCTAATAGACATGCCCATGCGATCTTGACGATTACGTTCAGTCTCCAGTTCTCGACGTTCTTGCAACAAAGTGTTTGCCATTGCTTTTAGCTCCTCATCTGTTTTTTGTGCTTTTAAGGCCTTTGCAGCATCTTCTATTAGCTCCTGTACAATTAAAGAAGATTCAGAGAGATCTCACAATATAAGTTATTTTAAAAACTTACCGCTGCACCCACTGAATTTGGTTGAACGGGCTCGCTGCTCTCAAAAAGTGACTTTGATGCTTTACTAGACTTTTTTGTTGGCGAGCAACTTTCGTCGCTGTTCTCACTTGCTGCTCGCTTTTGACTTGATTTTGGCGTGCGTTTTATGTAGAAAGGTTTAGGTATTTTTGGTGTTGTAGGCGGTGTTACTTCAGTGATTTTTTCAGGTGTACGTTTGATGACATAGTTGGTTTCAAAGTATTCCATAATGGATTTGTTTTTGCTGGGTGTTTTGCAGACGGTTCGCATTTCTTTGTTATCATCACTATCGCACAGCTCAATTATTTCTATATTTTCATTTTTACTATGCGGCTTTAATATTTTAGAAGTTTCATCATCCGAGAGCTCAATGATAGCGCTATCGAACAATTTTACTGATTCCAATTTAATGTTCTTAACATCATTGGTTTCTCGCTTAATGTCATCTAATATAGAACTTAATGGTGCAGGTGTGTCTATTAGTTTTGGAGGATTTTTTATTTCATTGGTTTGGTTTTTAACATCATTAATTATGCAATGAAGCATATCATTATTGTTGGATACTAAGCTCGTCTTTAATTCTTTTGATAAATGATCACTCTGTTCATTACTCTTATTTTCTTTTTCTATTTCTTCTTCGATTTTCAAACTGTCCTCTTCCTTTTTTTCTGACTGAGGTTCAAAAATATCCGCAAAAAGGTCATCAGATGACTCGGTCCTCATATTAACATCTATATGAATTTCTATACCTTTTTTTGAATTGGGTTCGCTAGGCTGTTCAATTTTCGGTTGAATTTTCTCTGGTACCTCTTCAAGATCTGAATCAGTATCTGTATCCAATAAACTTACTTGTTGAACTTTAGCTATTTGTCTCCTCATATCAGAATCTTTTCTTTTTTCAATATTTTTAAGTAAGTCGAGCTCATTACCCATATTTGAGGACTTAATTTCTGAGTCAGCAATGCAATGCTCCAGAATTTGAGTTTGATTTAATTGAGTAACTTCCATAATGTTGTTAACTTCAACGTCATTCATGCCACCGTATTCTATCATATAGGCACGTGCTGGTCCCTTAGCCGCATGACGTAATTGCCTGGTCTGCTCGCGATTTAATTTAAGATCCTGATCAGAATCATATTCATAATCCTTTTCATCGTATACCCTGGTTTCCTCCAGTGACAGCGCCAAAGCCAATGCTAAATCGGTATCATATTCGCTGCCAAGATCTGTCTGTTCTTTATTTTTGCTGGTCGAAGCCTTTTCTGCTTCGACAGTTTCTGCTTGGTTTGAAGTACATGGTGGTTCGTCGTACAGCTTAAGACACTCTTCATAAGGTATTTCTTTAATGGTCTCACACTGTAATGCATTTTCTTGATTGGTACTCTCCATAGCCTTCTTTTTGAGGTCGCGTACCAATAAAAAACGTGTATGCTCATCAGAACTTATTTGACGTGTACTCTGTTCAATAGCTGTGGGTGTTACAATGCCTTCCTCATTAAAGAAATCGCACAGCTCAGAATATGTAAGCGTATGTCCACCCATTTCTTGTTCCGCTTGTTCGAGACTTTCTTGTACAGCTCGTCGCTTTAGCAGACGCTTCATTTGAAAAGAACAAAAGTCGTCGCTCCGTGCGGGTAATTCATGCAATCTACCCCACGATGATTGCTTTCGTGTTTCTTTGATGTCTGTTAAAATCTCATGTCGTACATCAGCTGGTAAATTCCGAAAATGTTGACTACGTACATCGATACCCTGCAAACTAGAATTGTATGCATGCCGAGCTGTTGACTCATCAAAGGAGCTATCCGACGTAGCGCTTTTGTATTCATCCTGGCTAAAACTTAGCTCGCTGTCATCTTCGTTCAATTGTGTAGCGGGTAATTCAGGCAACTTAAAAAGATCGTCTTCATCAGCTTTGTTTGGTTTTATTGCTGACCCACGTTTTACTGGCGATTTAAGTAATAGCTCCGCATTAGTTCCAAGTGCCTGTTGGACCACTTTTTCCTTGGCCAGTGATTGTAGAAGTAAAGCCTGTATGCGATCGGCCTCATTGCTTATTTTATTTCTCTGTTGTTGTCGACGGGCCTGCAAAATTTCCAAAATAATCGTACTTTTACATTACTGGTTAAATAAGCCACCAACTTACAATAGTATCGCGCTTTAACTGAGGCACACACCCATCAAATATAAAAACTGGGCGCACACGGTAATAGAGCAATTTACAAAGGCGGTGAAATAGGCCCAATAAGTGCGCATTATTAAGCGCCGATCCCTTGTTGTCTTGAAATCCTTTCACCACCTGATGCAACCAAATGGATATGTCTGGAAAAACATGGATTTATGTATTGCCTGGACAAAAATTTCGCAAGCTGTTGCAATCGCTTACCAACTGCTAGTATTTTGCCCTCCAATGTTTCCACGGGTACCGGTTTACCACATGGTTCAATTAACTTCCAAAGGCCGGTTACGCCCATAATGTATACATATATGTATATAAAATAATTTAATTTAATTAAATTAATTTAAACTTAATCCCAAAACGCAAGCAAATTTTTATTGACAAGCATGCACTGCAAAAAAGCAGCTGCTAAAATACAGTGTTGAAAAATGACAGATTCGTTTGTATAAATAAATGTTTAATACTACTTTCGATTATTGAATTATACGATTTTACTTAAGCATAAAAGTGCAGTCATTTAATATGATAATGCAGTATTGTGTTGTTTTGGAGCTTCGGCTATTCGTTGACCCCTTCGACATCGCCACTTGCAACGCCGCTTCCACTTGCTATATCGCCACTAGAATCTTTCTTGCTGTTAAGTTTGCTCTCCTTTTTGTCCTTAATCATTTTACGATATGCCTCCAAGTCCTGGGTTAATGAGGGAACAAATGCTTCAAAGTCCAATTCAGCCAATGTCTCCAATATGTCCTTTGCTGTTATTACTTTGTGATTATGTCGATGCGCCAGAGCTGTCGAAGACGAAGTTACAAATATGGCAAAAACCGAGGCAGCGCGAGCAATTGCAGCACGCGCTTCCTTGCTTACATTAGCGCCATCGGGTAATGCTTCTTTTATTAAACGTGCAATAACAGCGTTTGGTAAATTTAAGTCTTCAATGCGTTCAACCATTTTAAAAGGCCTTTTAGTTAGAAAAGTCTCAAAATTTTTGTTTGCGTATGTTTACAGCGACCACAGCTTTTTTGTTCCCGCGTCAAAGCAAACAGCTGATAGTGCTGTGCAACGTTGATTACTTTTTTGGCGTGCAATCTGTAAAACAAGGTGGCAACGTTTTATTTTGTTGTGGACTGCAAACTTTGCGCATTTTTTATTTACGAGTAGTAATTTGGTAAATTTTTCACCAAACCATCAATAAATATGCAAACAACATTTTAAACAGAAAACTAATCAGATTTGTTCCGAACCCAAGTGATCCCACCATTTTGAGTGGGCCAAAAATACGCAGCACGCACCCCAGAAGCACATGGAGCAACCGTCATCGTCCCGCGCGACGAAGACGCAAACGACTCCAAAAAAACGTAAACACAGTGAATACCATGATCCAGACTATCATACAGCACAACCAAAAATACAAGCAACAACCGAAAATGGTAACAAACTTACGAATCTGGAGCATTGCTTCGAAGATCCTGCAGACAAAGCAGAGCGGTATGCCAAAATTGTACGTCGTGAATTTCAAAAGGAAATACTCGAAAAGGAACAGCAGCTAGCCGAAATAGATGCTCGTCTATTGCAAGCTCGACACATTCTTGGCAAGTTGCGCTACGATGTGGTTAGTGATTATTACCGCAAGCAGGAAGTGTCACTTACTCAAGCAGATATTCTTAAAATTCGAGGTAACGACACCTGGTTTGGTGATGAACGTGATGGCGCACAAATACCACTACATCCAGCAATTAAAAAAATAATAGGCAAGCGCCCTGTTCCTATGCAAATCCATTTACCTGAACGCACAGCAGCTGCTTTAGCCAAACAGACCATTAGATTGCGCAATCCTGCGCATCGCCGTGCTGAGCGGCGACGGCAGCAGAAAATACGTGAGCAGGGAATTGTTATAGACCACGCGAAAGAAATCGAAGAGGCGTCCATTAAAATTGAGACGGATGATGATAAGCCATGCACAAGCAGGCATGCACTGGAACGTCAAAACCAACAGGATGTAAAGGCTTTGACTGAAACTAACTCATCAGCCTTAAACGCCTCACGCCTGAATAATAAACATAAGTTTTCCTTTGTAGTAGGGAACACCTCCAAGTATATTGGCGAAGTTTTGAGCTCCCATTTAAAAGGGGCTAAAAGCCAAACGTTGGATTATAAATGGCTAGTCTATGTTCAGGGTAAAAATTTGCCACAACCTTTAGACATGTACATAAAAAAAGTAAGATTTCAATTGCATCACACTTATAGGCCCAACGACATTGTGGATGTGCTTGCTCCTCCCTTTCAGATTTCGCGGCGAGGCTGGGGGGAATTTCCTATGCGCATACAGCTTTTCTTTCAAGAAAATTTGCAGCAAAAGCCAGTTCAGTTGATGCATACTGTAGTGCTGGACAAAAGCATGTGTGGCCTGCATACTATGGGCGCAGAGACCACTGTAGAAGTATGGCTACGCACCGATACTACTACTTCGAATTTATCAACAGACATGACTATATTTACAAAAAACGAACTATTGACGCCACCGCAGAATACATCGAAGCCGCGAACGATATCTATAACACAAAACAAAGAAGATTTGGACGATAACCTTTTTGGATTCATATGCAAAAACGAAATGAGCGGGGATATAGAAAAGATCGAGCCCACTGTCCTGGTTTCGGAACCTTTAACTTGTAGCCTTAAGCTCTGTAGTCCAATGAAAAAGTCGCCGACATCCACAAAGCCACAACTGCGAATGAACGCCACATGTGTTAGCGCTTCGCGACCTTCAATTGTATATTTACCAGTCAATGGACGAGCCCGAAACAGTAATCAGATACCATTTCGAATTGATGAAAAATTGAAACGGTTTAGCGAATCAGAAGTAAAAATCGACGGTATGTCACCTATGAGTAGCAGACAGGAAAAAAATGGATTAAGCAAAAAACCTCCGCCCAAAAACGTGGTCTTTCAAAAGGAGGGAAAGCTCTACATTATAGATCCACTTCAGTCCAAGCTTAAGCAGGCACAAAGGCAACAGCAGTCCTTGCTAAAGCCACAGCTAAGTTTACTTAAACCGCCGATTAGCCAACAGTTATCCTCCAAGAATTTGCAAATTCTGCAGGCTATACACAACGACCATGGCTATGCGAACATGAGCGGAAGCAGTAGATACAACGATGCAACGCCGCAACAGTTTGGCGATGATTATTCATCAGTTCCCATTCATCTCAGTAAACGGCTGCGTCTAGAGCAGATTTTCAATGGAATTCGCTTTCAGAGCATGCAAAGTGCCTTAGATTTTCTTATGCGTCATTTGCCAATAACTGCTTCAAACTTAAGTGAATTTCCATTTGTGTGCGCATCCCCAGACGCTTTTCAAGCTGAGTCCGCATTACGTCAGCGGTGCTACGAGTTCTTGCGCGCACGGAGAATACTTCGATGCATGCGCCAGCATCTTAGTCTACAGCATTTGAACGCTTCTAGACAAGAACAGTATTGGAGTTTGCGGGAGATCGTTTATTACGCCCGAGTACACGGATATACGCCTCCTTTGAAAGCAATTTTTCAAGAACCAATCAACAAGCCGGATATTGGGTCAACGGGTGAGCAGCTAGCCCATCTGGTGCAGCAAGAATTTAACACAGAGCTGCCTAAACATCTGGGTTATAGCAGTCTAACTTCAAATTCTTGTGTCAGCAAATGGCTTACTCAAGCAACGAAGCGTTATCAGATCCATGAGCAACATATGAGTGAGCAGGAATTCATCGATGTGGTTGCTGAGGAGACCAAGGAATCGCAAAGGTGTCGTCAGCTCACGACCATGCACAGACATCGTGAACTAATGTATCTGCCACCGCCAGAAAAATTAGATGCTGCTGTTCAGCTCGTGCATGACATGTGCAAAGATGTTGCCATCTCCCTTAACCCGGAACAAAGTGTGCCTGGTGTGTCTCAGCCGTTGGCACTTACTCTGCTTGCCCATGTTCTCCAACTATTTGTAGAGAAGCTTGTGCGCCGTGCAGTTGCCGCAAAGCTGTCTCATCGAAGTCCAAACAATCAGAAATCTATTCAGCCCCTGGCAGCTCCAACTCCGGAAATGATAATACAACCTTACGATATTGGTCGTGTTATAAAACAGTGCGTAGATTTCGATTTCCTAGGCAATAGTAGTCTTGGTTTGGCGTCAATTACCTCTCAGACGTAACCGAAGCTGTTTCTGTGTGTGGTTGTCAATAAATTTGTAAATTAATTTTTGAAATTACTCTATCTGTTAAATATGTAAATATATAGGTATATTAGTATAATAGGATACATTTAACAATTTTCTTTTTTTGATATATTTTGTTGTGAAATATCAAGACAAGTAATAAATGTTAATGTTTTATAAGATATACTTTAAGCCTAAGCCAATTTTAAACTCTAAACCATCGATTTTTCTTCATTCTCTTTATCATATTTTCTCCTTATACTTTCTATAACAGGTATATTAAGTTTGTATAAAATGTGCTATGTGTAATATTCAAAACAAAATTAAAATAATTCCCTTAAAAAAAGGAATTGAGCAAGTACCACTTCCGAAAACAAAAAAATAATTTGATTTGAATTAATTGAAAACTGTGCAATTTATGTAGATAGAATATATATTCAATTTTTGCAAGCCGAAAATGTATGTTAAATATACATATGTATATGCCCATGTCGGTCGGTCTTAGGAAGATCAACCAAACTTTCAGAATGGATCCCTCGCGACAGTACACAGTGAATTATTTCGCACTACTTTTTTAGCATAAAGTCAATTTTTTTATTGTTTATAATTTTAAATTTAACCTGAGTTTTGTTTTTACAATACCCTAGTTACATTAAAAATTTATCGATTTTCAAATTGCCGCCAAACATAATCTCTAAAGGAACATATTGCTCTAATAGATCAAAAAAATTAAATTAAAAATTTAAAAAACCCCCGAACTTAAGTAATTTTCATTTAAAAAGTAAAAAATAATAAAAGAAACTTAATGTTAAAGTACCTAAGAATCTGTTAATAATTCTCAAAAAAAATACGTCGCGTTGGGGGACACGCGAGGGCAGACGTCGTTGACGGTCGTATCTTACATGCAAATTTTTTGAAGTAATTCTATGAAAGTTTTTGAAGTATTTTCTTAATTTTGTTTTTAAGTTAATCTTTGTTGCTTAATTAGACTATTTGTATTTAAATTGTTAGTTTAGGAGCGGTCCCCCAACGCGACGTAATTTTTTTGAGAATTATTAACAGATTCTTAGGTACTTTAATATTAAGTTTCTTTTATTATTTTTTACTTTTTAAATGAAAATTACTTAAGTTCGGGGTTTTTTAAATTTTTAATTTAATTTTTTATTTCATACTTTTTATAGGTAGGTTAGGTTGAGTTAGACTTTAGTATATTATAATATACTCACTATAATTTAGATTCTTGTTAAGGTATAGATTACATTTAAGGTCAAGCTCGTTTGCTTTTTTTTTACGCATTCTCCCCACTTTCACTCCCACAACTTTTAAACGGCTCAACCGATTTTCGTCAAACATGTCTAGGAACACTCGCACATAAGTCACCTTTAATACAAAAAAAACTAAATGGAAATCACTGCATGCGTTTGGGAGTTACGATGCCATAGACAGACAGACAGACAGACAGACACGTCAAACTTATAACACCTCTCTTTTTGCGTCGGGGGTTAAAAATAACCTCAGATTCGAATCAGTGGCGTCGTCAGCTACAATAGGACCAAATTTTAAGCCAATCGGACAAAGCTTATGTTTTTAGCTTCAAATGGCCATAACTTTTAAAGGAGAAGAGATAGAGCAAAAATAACCTCAGATTCGAATCAGTGACGTCGTCCAGTTACAATAGGACCAAATTTTAAGCCAATCGGACAAAGTTGATGCTTTTCTCCCCACTTTCACTCCCCACAACTTTCAAACGGTGCAACCGATTTTCATCAAACATATCTAACAACACTCGCACATAAGTCACCTTTAATACAAAAAAAAACTAAATTGAAATCACTGCATGCGTTCGGGAGCTACGATGCCATAGACAGACAGACAGACAAACAAACAGACAGACAGACACGTCAAACTTATAACACCCCTCTTTTTGAATCAGTGACGTCGTCAGTTACAATAGGACCAAATTTTAAGCCAATCGGACAAAGTTGATGCTTTTCTCCCCACCTACGTTTACAAGAATTATAAATATCTCAAGAAGTTTTTGGTGGACTTGTGATAGACGAAATATCGATGGAGTTTTATGAAGTTTTACGAAGTATTCATCAACGTTTACAAGAATTAAAAATATCTCAAGAAGCTTTTGGTGGCTTGTGATAGACGAAATATCGATGGTGTTTTATGAAGTTTTGCGAAGTATTCATCAACGTTTACAAGATGAGATTAATTAATTAATTCGGTTAATCTCCCCACTTTCACTCCACACACTTTTAAACGCCTTAACCGATTTTCATCAAACATGTCTAGGAACACTTTAATACAAAAAAAACTAAAATGAAATCACTGCATGCGTTCGGGAGTTATGATGCCATAGACAGACAGACATTAAATGATTGGCAAGCCCATTGGCATTTCATATGGCTATACGTACATCTAATTGCATAATTTGTTGACAAGCATCATTATCGTATTTAATAGATTTGCTGTATTTTTAGCTTCAAATGGCCATAACTTCTAAACGCGAAGAGATAGAGCAAAAATAACCTCAGATTCGAATCAGTGGCGTCGTCAGCTTCAATAGGACCAAATTTTAAGCCAATCGGACAAAGTTTATGTTTTTAACTTCAAATGGCCATTACTTCTAAACGCGAAGAGAAAGAGCAAAAATAACCTCAGATTCGAATCAGTGGCGTCGTCAGCTTCAATAGGACCAAATTTTAAGCCAATCGGACAAAGTTGATGTTTTTCTCCCCACTTTTACTCCCCACAACTTTTAAACGGCTCAACCGATTTTCATCAAACATGTCTAACAACACTCGCACATAAGTCACCTTTAATACAAAAAAAACTAAATTGAAATCACTGCATGCGTTCAGGAGCTACGATGCCATAGACAGACAGACAAACAAACAGACAGACAGACAGACAGACAGACACGTCAAACTTATAACACCCCTCTTTTTGCGTCGGGGTTAAAAGTAAGGATTTTTGTGAGATATATTTGTAAACAATTGCCGAATTGCGAGTGTTTCGAAAAATTAAAAAAAAAATAATAATGCTCAAAATGGCTAATACTAACAACATAACAATTGATCTTAATTTTAGGACCAACAAAGTTGGGCGTTTTAAAGTTGACTATAAAAAAGCTAGTTCCCGACTGAAAAGAATGTAAGCCACGGAACTTATAAATTATAAATGTACATAAGATTTTATGATAGTATTTAACTCTTTAAGGGCCTTATTCAATTCAACCTTATATGGGCGTTAGAGGTGGGCGTGGTCATATCGATCTTAAATTCGTCTTATTTTTTATAAGTGTTAAGGTCTTAGAATTAGTACTAATAGTTGCTACTAAATGAATTTAAAATTAAAACACGTATAATTTTTACATATTGGAGATACTATCTGAAGGGCCATATTAAAGCAGAATTCCAAAGGTTTTGCATCTAAAATTAATCAAATTATTTAATTACTTATTCATCTTTGATGACGGAATCTAGACATACAAAGTTGTCTTCTGCCTAAGCCATGGTTAACGAAGGGTATGGCCTAACCATCACCATTTCCTAAGTTTAATTTCATTGGCGATGAACATCTCTTAGGATCTTCTGTGGATATCTTCGTTTGATTCGGCCACCAGATTTTTAAGATTCTTCGCAGACAGCTGTTATTAAAGATATGAATCTTATAGATGCTGTTGCAAGTTTTGCATCTCAACTGATGTAACGTTTAAGCGAAATATACGTAGTTTAGTGTTGATCATGGTGGAACTCTAAATTTTACTTAGCTGTGGAAACACTGCTTTGTCGATTCTGGCCCAAAAATCCACGATAGTCTCCATCTTCCGCGATTATATTCCCAAGGTAATATGTTCCAATATGAATAATTTTATCAATATTTTTTGCCTATTAAAAAAAGATAAACTAAAATTTATGTCTTATATTTTTCTACGAATTTGTTCCAATTTGTATGTATGTTAAGACACTGTAAATAATTTTCAAATGCATAAATTAAGCAAACTATGAATATTATACCTTCGACGATTATTCCCGAAACTACATGGAAAGTTTTACTTAAAAACGATTAGCGATTACACTAGTTTACACGAGAAATTAACCTTAGAATAAAGGGGTTTTTGGGGATAATTTTATTTTCTTAAGAACCATTTTTGAGAAAAATCTGTCACGAATAAAAAGTTTTATGTAATCCGATTCCGAACTGCGGTGGCTTGAATTAATAGTATGATAATAATAATACAAACGCAAAACCACTGCTTAAGATCGAAAGGTATTGATGAGGCCTTTACGGTGATATACGATATTTACATATTGAGTCAAAATATTTTAAGTTACAAGCACCCAAAAAACAAAAAAAATTATCGACCATTTTTTGAAATTTCAAATTATATTATGAACAACTACTCCATATCCAAATTTTCAAGTCAACTATTGTTACTACCCTCATTCTACTTCAATATGTTCAAGTTCGGATCGAGTGTTCTCTCGTTCGACTTGGTTTAAACGTTGTGAGTGCATGTTGCTATAGATTTTGCCTTAATCTTTTATTTATAAATATTTATGGTATTTTTTACGTTATATTGATTTTTGTGTTTATTGCACTTAGCTCCAGCGATCTTAACAGCGGTAGCGAAGTAAGAACATATGTACAATGCACATACGTATGGACTTATATATTTATTTATTACATTTTTGTTCGGGGGCGACGAAGTAATACACCCTGTAGCATCACAACAATATGATATAGTAAAATAATGCTGATTTGTATCTGTTGTTATTTCGTTTTCGATCGTTGACAAAAGACAAAGGATGTAGGTATTTACTTACTAAAGGCCAGTCATCACCACCCTATGAATAGTATATCCATTTGTAATGCACATGCTTTATCGTCCATTTCAACCAATAATAATAAAGTAATGCAGTTAATTTGATTTTATTTAAGTTTATTCTTTTTTGAACATGATATGTATTTAATTAATTTCAATAAACTAGTTATACCCAGTATTGCGTTTCCCGTACTAGCGAACGGGATAATATATCAAAATAAATTGAAAAACATTATCTACTTAACTATTATTCGCATATTTTGGTTTTTCAGCTCTTCATCTCTTATAACGACTCGGGTATCGATCTTGTTAAAGAATATATATATGTATTTACTTCATGTTGACTGCCACGCCGGCGTGCTTTCATCACAACTCTTTCCAAATTTGTATATGTATTTAAGACTTTGTGATACCCTGTAGCACCACATAGCTATTAAATCTGACATATTGTTTAAGACTTCCAAATTTGGTTACGATATCTTCTCATACAATCGAAACACAACGAATTTGGCGCTTAACATGTTTTTTGACCAATCTGTCCTATGGGAACTATAGGTGCAGTGTTTGGGAACTATACAAAATTTGGTTACACTATCCTCACTTACAAAAAAATTATTTATCTAAAACTTTGGATAATGATTCCCGTTAGACAATAAGGGATCTTATCTGAAAATTTCGTTGTATTAGCTCTTACCATCTCTGAAATCTAGGCGTTCATACAGAGACACAAACATGGGTATATCGGCTTCTCTAGTTACCCTGATCATGCTTCAGGTAACTTTGGGGGCTCTTGGATGCACAAATTAACCGTTTGCACTCCAGCCTAATAAGCAATAGTAGGAAACAGTAACTCCAGAGCTACATTGTATTAGTAAAAAGTGCATACATTAAGAAAATGCGGTCGCTATAATTAAACAATCCAATTTATTGTTATACATATACATATATTGTAATAAAGAATATTTTAGCTTATACTGAAGACAAAAAGAAGAAACTTGAGGCTTAAAATTTTTCTAAGTGTGGTATTTTTCAAAGCAATCATACCATAAAAACGAAAGGTAGAGAAGAAAACCCCCCTCGGCTGCTGCATGTACACGCATCTAGCTGTATTTGCCTGGCCAATATTTAATAAATATTTATTAAAATACCATTCATAGAGACAATCTACACCTTGAACAGTCGCAAAGAATAAAAATATTGTGATTTTGTGAGCCACTTCGGCCGGCGCATGGTATGTGATAAGATATACTTTGACTCTTCTTGACTTCTAGAACTAGTTCTTTATTTCCCGCTCTTAGCAAGTAATATTATACTGCTACTAAAACAACGGACCAGTCTACGCCTAAGTGTGCTGGTCTAAGCCAGCGGCCGCTTCAACCTAACCTACACTGATAGCACCAAGCAGTTGTCAAACGCCCTATATGCTGTCTTAATTCTTTTTGTCAAAAGACACTAAAAACTACAATACATTTTTAAAATATTTATTGGGATAAAGGTTTTTGGTTATGAATAAATCAAATAGATTTATTTGCATTAAAAATTTGAAATAACTCAACAAAAGATTTTTTAATTATTTGCAGCTAATAATGTAATTTTAATAAAAACGCATCGGATTACATTCAAAACAAAAAATTAAACATTTCGCATTTTTGTTAAATCTAGTGTTAAAAGATCTCCAGGCCAGCGAATGGAGAAATTCATAAAGGTGTCTAGAGTGTCTAAACTATCTAAAGAGAACGAGTCAATTGAGCCACAGACGTGCCCGTCGCGACGGCACATTTTACATATTTTGCCAAACTTGCTTGTATCAAGAACTCCATAAGACTAAAATTTAAATTTAAAACATTTATATATGTACTAACCGTTTTGCCTTATAAATAATTTAAAATAGCAATTTGATTAAGATTATAATATAATGAGTTTCTCTGCATTTATACAAACAAAATAATCTCGGTTTATCATTATTTTTTTTTTTGGATTAATACAATATAAAACCATATTTATAAAAAAAGTAGCTAGCTAAAGTTCAGTGCAATTTTTTAAACTAAGGATTTAAAGTACTTTGTTAGATTTAAAATTCCGACATATGTTTTTTTAAGTTTAAGTCCTGACTTTCCTGACTCAGGTTTGTATACTCAGATTGCATCACCGAATGACACTTGTCAATAAGCTGATCCATGTCATCCTTTTTATATTGATCCGTTGATATCTCGGGTAATATGTGTATCAAAGCATGACCCGATCGAAAGGTATTATTGGTTTCATCCAAAAAAGTATACTTTGATATTACCACAGGCTGTATAGTGCACTGACTTTGCAATGCAATATGAAAGGAGCCCTTCTTAAATGGTAATAACGTATCCTTGATATTACGAGTGCCTTCGGGAAAGACCAACAGCTTACAATTTTGATCACGTATTGCCATAGCTTCCTTTTGAAGTGAATTGATAGAATCCGTTTTTTTCGATCGGTTTATAAACAAAGTGCCCCAAAGCCAGGCGCCAACACCAAAAAATGGTAAGAAGAGTACCTCCCTCTTGGACACAACTGTAGCGCGACCAATAACAGGCCAAAGGTATGCCAAAACACACAAATCCAATGCACTTTGATGATTCATTAATACAATGCTGCCATGATCTTTCCTTACATTCTCAACGCCACGAACCTCCATCGTTATACCCATAAGTTTGCACAGTTGTCGAAAACACCAAGCTGGTACCCTGAAAATAATTTAATTTGCGTTATCTTAAATGCAATGCATTGGAAAAGGCAGTGGAAATCACTTACAGCGCATTGCGGTAGTCCCTTGGTCTCAGTATCATAAAAGGCACGCAGAGTAACACAATTGCTCCAGCTCCAAAGAAAACGAACACCATACGCATCTGGTATGGCGCCTTTATCGAAAAGCTCATAAGCGCCAGTAAACAGGCCAAACCAATCACTTCACAAAAGCAAGCCATGCTGCTCCGAAAGAATTTAAGATGTTCGTCTACTTGTAATTTTGAAAAAAATGTGACATTTTATTCTTTTAAAATTTTATTTACCAAATCTAAAGTTCTTTCTAGAGTCTAGGAGGTAAAATCGTGACAGAATAGGGATCCCGTAGACAAATATATGTGTAAAGATATAGCAATGTCTTCTGTCACAAAGGACACTAAAGGATAATTACTTTAGCCCAAGCATGAGAAAGCTAAGTTTGTGGGAACATTTTCTATATTCGGTCTTCTCTTTAAGAGTTCTAAAGCCTGATCAGATATTATCTTTATATGCAATAATGTGGGCATTTTTGATTCCTGTTTGCATAAATTGCAGCAACTTTTTTTTTATGATTAAAGTCCAAGTTAGTAAGTATCATCAAAAAATAATTGAGTTTTGTGTTGTCTTATCTGAAAGTTTGGTTGCGTTCATACAAACGGACGGACGGACTTCGACTTCTTTAGTAGTATGGGTAACTTAAGGGGTCTCCCACTTCTTCTTCCGTATCTTACATATATTTAAGGCTTGCACCAACTTAATATACCCTTTGTTTACAAAAAATAATTGAAGTTGCAATGGAAGATCCCTAACTATGCAAAGGCATTTTACTGACAAAAATTAGCAAGCTGCTGTTTTTCGAGCCTTCGCATTTCGGAGTTGCTCATGTTGTTAGCTGGATACTTCTGTATTTCTTTATTTCTTCCCGATAAAATAAACAATCCTTGGACAAAGCCCATTGTAATCGAAACATTAGTTTTTTTTTATAGTTGTATAAAGTGTTCTAGGCTCTTAGAATATAGAGTATTTGTTGTGCATAATCTGTTTTTAATTGCTAAAAATTAAGGTAAATAAATACAAATCGATTTTAAAACCCTTTTGAACCCATAAGAATCCTTTGCATGTAGCACACTTAAGAGACTGCGTGTTTTTATTTACACATAATGTTATAACAGAAATAATAACTAAATTACGGATTTTTAACTAAGCACTGTGTACACTAAGCCCCATTTAGTTTATAAAGAGATCAAGTAGCACGACTGTCGCTACGGACTCACCTCACCGGACTAAAAGAGACTAACGCATCACCTGCAAACTGAATGGAATACACACTACATGCCTATGTACATGTACATATGTACTTATTTTTTCTTTTTTGGCAATTTGTTATCAGGAAATGTTATATTGTTTTTGTAATATGGTGTTTATTTTGATTGGATTGGATTAGGGGGATTGAACTTTAGTATAGTAATATCACACTTTTGCGTATTATAATCAAACTTAGAAACAAAAATAGATTGTATGCCTTTAAAATCAGTAGCCTATATATAGTAAGTATTTGGGTTTTTACTTTCAAAGTAGTGCTTTTCTTTGCTCTAATATTTTATTCTTTTAAAATTTTATTTATCAAATCTAAAGTTCTTTCTAGAGTCTAGAAGATAAAATCGTGGCAGAATAGAAATCCCGTAGACAAAGTATATGTATATGTATATACATATGTATATAAAGAATCAATATTTGATAATTCACTTATTTTTATTATACTTTAAATATTGCATTTATTTTTTGTTTCTTTCTTGGTAAGTTCGTTAATTTAGAGTTTATCCAAAAATCTTACAATACAATGCGTTTAAATTATATCACAACACGGTTAAACTGGGAATGCAATTTGAATGAATACATCCATTTGAAACTTGAAATATTATGTAAACGTATATACCATGTGCGTAGTTATAGTATTATATACTTGCCCTATATTTTTATGGTAGGTCAAAGCTCTTTGACCTACTAAGCTTTAAACGCTTTACGTATATGTGTACTAATTGCTAGCTAGTATATAGAGACAGTGCAATACATACGTAGTATGTGCGTTTAACTTACATACTTCATTATACTATATACTATATGTACATACATATATGAGATTGTAATGAAGGATAAGTACTCGTAAGCAACAGCTGGTTATTTTTCGGTTGTTAGTCAAATTGCTACCTAATTGCAGCCAATCATTTAAACGTTTAACTACTAACTGGCTATAACTTAGTATTATGAAACTAACATTAGTGTTATGCCTCATACATATATTCCATTTTTAATAAAAATTAATTTTCTAATTTTTAAGATTGCTTTTAGTTACTGCATAGTTTAGTGTACACAAGATACAGAGGGCGTTTGTTTTTTAGCTTTTCCAATCTTCCTTTCAACTGTTATTTTTTTTTACGTTGTAATTCAATATCTACAATTTGTTTAAAAAAAATCAAAATCAGTTCAATACAACCAGAGATAATTGTAGTAGACACTTTTTTTAATTCCGAAAATATCTTGAAACATTTGGAATATTTTCCTTGGGAGTAACCAAACCAAGCCAACAACTCTTGATCAATTTGATGTCAACATCGTATTAATCAAATAGTACCAGGAAATACTTGAAAATGTGCATTGTAGCAGCTAGTCGTCATTTATTAAAAGTTCGTTTTTCAAATTATATATGTATATACATACATACGTACATATGTATGTTTATACAAACGTTGTTCAAGAAACTTGGCGATAAGATGGTGGCATGATTCTTACTGCTTAACTTAATGCAATGAAATCAACTAATGCTCAGTTTTGTTTTTATAAGTCAAGCTCATCTCAAGTTTAAAGTCAATAAAAAGCATTAGATTATAAGTTAACTAGACGATAGCTCAGAAAAAAATTAAAAGCTACTGAATGACTCAATTTCAGTATAAATGTTTGTGCATATATATATGTATGTACATGTACTTCTATATCTTCATTACACTGTCCAACAGACAATCTGGTGGCGGGATGACTGCAATTCTGAATTATATTCGTAATCAAAAAAATGTTGCAAGCTTTAAAAAGTTAGGTTTCTTTAATTTCTATCTAAGTAACTCTGATATAAAAACACTTTTGGCCTGAAAATGTAAAATCCTTTAAAAATTATTTCAAAAGTGTTGCACAGTGTCAATGCTTTAGTGCAAGTTAAATGAACCTCGAACTTGTTAATATAAGCTTGATAGGCTTTATTTCAGAACACAGGGTAAATATTCATTAAAGTAAACTGACAAGAAGAAGTAAATTGACAAGAAACAAACTAACACTGGTATTCAGCGGCCAGATATACATATCTTCCAAAGGAGTTTTTTTTATTGTAAAGTGCCTTATTTACCTGTCTTAAATGGAAGCGTATTGAAGTATTTGGAAATGATTGATTTGTGGCATGGGTTGATTTACGGCATTAATGAAAATGCGCCGCAATATTTAATTATTTATTTTATTTACAATTATTTATTTACAATATGACAAAAAAAAAGTTGCATACATAGGAAGACCTTAATAGAAAAAGTGAATACATAAATTCAAGTTTGATGAAATTAACATGGATCCAAATTCAAACGACATTTTAAATGGCTTGCAATGGATAGGTAGAGATTAATGCCTAGTTGGATTTATTATATTGATTCATCATAATTACAACTGCTTTGGAAAAGAACAAAATAAAAATCAAACAGACTTACAAAATGAACTGAAATTTTGGTTAAACGACGAAAGTTCGATCGTGGGAAACATACTGAAGGCACAATATGTTTAAAAACGAAAGAAAAGTTTTCTGGACACACAAGTATATAGTATATAAATTTATTACTCTGGACAATGTACAAATTTTAGTAGGAACACTCCGGTGTGAATTATTAAATATGTAAAAGACATGACCTAACTAAGCACAGTTACATATACACGCACAGTACCGTTAGCTCTAATCCCCCAACGAATAGCTTGGAGCCCTAATTTACCAATGCGATGGCCTAACTGTTCATGCTAGTTATCGGTAATTCTTACATTTGTGTTTTCTTTATTGTTGCAGAATTTTTATTTGATTACTTATAAACACTTTCACACACTTATTTATACAAATTTACATTTAATTATAACTTTCATGTAAATTGGTAAAGTCTATTTTTAATTGGGTTCTTTTTAAAAAATTTGCGACAAATTTTAAATTAATAGAACCAAATCGTTGCCACCAAAACTAACGTTTTTACAAACCAGAAGTAAATAACGACCTGAGCGCGTGTGTGCAATTGTTGAAAATGCCGCTTTGATAAGACGCCATAAGCTCAGCAGCTGGCTAGAGCAACCCCCAAACAAATTAGCCGATGAAAAAGTTTATTTCAGTGACATGAAGTTCGTATACCCTTGAAAAAAAGTATTAACAAAATATTATTTAGTCTCTTTCAGATTCAATGGCTTTTATAGTTTTTGCGAAGGGATGCAATCGATTGAAAATTTTTATAACGTCACAACTTTTTAATGTTGCACGATGTTTGCTAAAATTTTTTTCGAGAGTTTGGGGACTATAAATGCAAAACCAATAGAAAATTGAAGTCGCATCAAAAATGTGAGTTGAATTTATTAAAAAGCGCCTTTTGTGGCAGTCACATACTTTACATGCTTATTTTAATTTAGTTGTGGTTTTTTAATACTTTGATATGGACAAAAATGTTGATGCTTGTTAGTAATTTGATGCTTATGGTAATTAAGTTGCTTATATTCTTTGGAAATTTTAGCTCAACACTTATAACCTCTATCTAAAGGGTGTATTAAGAGAGACCTAGCGCTCATTACTCTCTTTTTCAATTATTATTAAACAAAAAACGATAAGATATTTAAATGTTGCATCGATGAGCAATGTATCAAGTAACTTATCGATGTGCCGAAATAGCTCAAGAAAAGACAATCGATAGATTAAATTGAAAATCGGTATATACAAAAATCGGAAACGGAATATCGGTGTGAAGTTGATTTACCATTTTATTTTGTGACTATTATTTGTGAAAATGCAATAAGTCAATGCATTTTTTTTTTTTTCATATTGAAACGCATACATTTAAAGAAAGCGAATGTAAATTTGGAAATTTAACACTTAATAGTAGACATACAAATGCAAAATGCTTAATTTGGATACAGAAGCCGTGTTCGGTGAAGCTCACAAGAACAGTGAAAGCATGCTGATCAGGAGTGCAAAAACAAAACTAAAAAATCCAACCTTGCCGACAAACGCCGATTCCAGCTGCCGCCTTTGTCACGGCTCAGAATTGTTAGAAACGTCACCCAACATATACGAAACAGTCGCGGACTTTGATATAACCGAGAACGGAGGAGGAACATCGATTGCTGACCTGTGTTTAAATTTGTTAGGCGTTCAGGTAAAAATAAAAATATGTTCATATACATTACAAAATACACAAATAATAATTATCGTTTTTAGTATGAGCGTCACAAATTGCTACCGGAGCGTATTTGTCCATCCTGTCTTGATATGCTTGAGGACTTTTATGAGCTACGCCGAAACATGCATGAGCGTGAACACTTTCTTCAGCAGGATTTGCAAATGGTTATAAAACTGGATCCCAAATATCGGGCTGGATTGAATGGAAACCCCGGTATTTTTCAACCAGAGGATGACTGTGAAATTATAGATGTGGACCCGGATCAAGTATTTGAATCTAGTGAGGATGAAGATTTTGGCTCTGATGTTGACGATGAGGATGATGACGATGAGGACGTTCAACATGAAGAGGATGTTGATATGCCTCTGGGCATGGACGCGGCTCAAATGCACACCTTTATGAGAGGAAACCACACTGTAGAGACTGGCACTAGTGCTTCCGCTGACTTACATCCAAAAAGCGCATTTCTTTGCCAATTTTGCGACTTGGCCTTTACCCTTCAACAGGATTGTCGGCAGCATGAATTGAATTCTCATGACTCGACCACACCATACAGTTGCAACTACTGTCAGCTTTGTCTAACCACTCGCCCAGCACTGATTTCGCACATAAAGGAGCTCCACGACGCGGAGCGTCCTTATGTCTGTGCTCAGTGCAGTAAAGGATTCTGCCGACGGTCCGACCTCAAAAAGCATACCATCGTACACACCGGTGTTCGGCCATATACCTGTCATGTGTGCTATAAATCGTTTTCGCGCAACACCAATTTAACCAAGCACTTGCGCATACATAGCAGTGTAAAGCCTTTCGTTTGTCAACAGTGTCCACGTTCCTTTCAAACTCCATTGGAACTTATGAAGCATACACGCTCACATGCCGAGGTGAAGCCTTTTCAGTGCAATCGATGTCCCTCTTCATTTTCACGTAGGGATAAGCTACAAATGCATATGCATGTTCATGAAAGGCGTGACGTTCAGCAAAAAACGCGTATTGGCAATGTTCCAATTTCGGCAGAGCAACTGCCAATGCCACTGCATCCTTACGTAGAAAGTAGTGCTGAATCGGCGTATTTGAACTATCCACAACAGCAGCAAACCGTGGCAGTAAAACAGCAGCAACTCCCAAGGCCTTCTGGTAAAACTTCGCGTAAATTCCGTTGCGACGTGTGCGACATAGCATTCCAGCGCGAACGCGATTTACAACGTCATCGCGCGTTGCATCTGGATTCACTTTTTGCATGTAAAATCTGCGGTCAAGGCTTTAATAGACCGGAGAAGTTGCAACGTCATGAGCTGGAGGCGCACGGCCCGAACTACACATGTGCCATTTGTTGCATTACGTTCTTGCATCAGTCAGATCTCGAGACGCACATAAAAGTGCATGAGCTACAACATAGTGTTGCAAAGAGTGCTCAAGAAGCGTTGAATGCTTCTGTACTGGCTCCGCAAGTGGTGACAGAGCAGGCAACACATATGCAATCAGCTGTGCCGGATGGTGTACCGCAGCCCACACGGCCGTCAGCGGCTGAAATATCCTTTTACAGCAACATGATTCCAACAATGAATTTGGGCTTCTACAGTGAGACGCGCCCCGAGGACCGTAATGGTACTTAATAAAGATGGCTAATAAACAAAATTTCTTACATTTTGAGTTTGTGATTTAATGCGAATTTGTCAATTGAATATACCCACAAGCATTAAGCAAAATTATTTTACTTTTTAACTCTAAAAAAAAACTATTCAAAATGTCATGGCAAAAGGAAATTAAAAAGAAAAATAAAATTGAAACATACATCCAAAATTCTTACAAATCCCATTTGACTTTATTATATAATTTTTAAGTTTTTGATATATTTAGTGTGAGGTAAAATTATATAGTGTATATAAAATTAATCATTTTCAGTTACTCATTACGGATTCAACTTTAATGGTATATTCTTTCCACGTATTCTGTTTGGTTTATTTTTTTCATAACAGAAATTTATAAAAAACTCGTATACTGTATCAAAACCCTCATAGGACAAATCGGTCAAAAAAACTTTTTGTGCTAAATTCGTCTGTTTTTCGCTTGTTTTTACAAATATCGTAGCCGAATTTGACAAATAAATATATTTTTGCAATGTTGTAGGACAGGGTATCTCACAGCCGAAAATGTATGTATTGAAGAACACTTTGGATACTAGAGAATTCGATATATGCATCCCTCTGTATGAAGGCCTAGATCTCAGAGATGGTCAAAGTTGGCGCAACCGAAGTCTTATTATCCTAAAAAAAAGTCGTCTGCGCCCGACTTAAGTGTATGCCATTCTTATGCCCTGTACCGTATGGTATAAAGGGTATATTAAGTTTGTGCAAGCTGAAAATGTATGTAACATACAGAAAGAAACTTCGGAGACCTTCCAAAGGGTGACTAGAGAATTTGAAATACAAGGGAGACAAGTTTATTTATTTTTTTGATATTGATTGACTCATCATTTCTAAAATTGATTAAAATTAATTTTTTGATTTTTATTCTTTACGAACTTTTACTTTTACCATCGATACCTAAGATTTCTGCGATTTACTACGATTTCTTTTCTGAGAGACTTTAAAACGCACTTACAGCACACCGCGTGTGTATGATTGATTGTGATTTCGGATTTTCCAATAATGGAAAGTAAAGGCGCCACCCCGAACTTTGTAGATATAAATATTGGTAACACAAAATACAATTAGAGTGATGCCTCTGCTGGACTGCTTAATGTAAGTCAATCATTGACAAACATGTCCAATTCAGCAAACCATCTTATCTCTGCGACACAAAGGCTTCTTAAAAGCCAGAAAAAGACGACAAAGAGGAGGATTGCTACATCTCCGTATACCAACCAAAAGAGAGTCATCCTTGACTCTAATAATCGGAATGGCCAATGAATCAATAAAACGGTTGACAAACCAAAAAAAAAACTGACAATAATCGCAGCAACCGATTCGAACTACTTGGTATTGAGATCAATGATGACATGGTAGTACAGTCAGGATCTCCTTCATCAACTTTGGACCAAAATATAGCCGGTCAAGTAAATAATAGTATGAATCCCAAAAATACTGATCCTACTGATGAATGTGTAGGGGAACACGTAAAAACCAAAAGGCCCCCTCCTATCGTTTTACACAATATAGAGGATGTCAACGATATTTGGACTATATTGGGACATTACATAAATATTGACAATATTGACATAAAGTCAACAATGGGAACAACTATTCGAATTTTGGCTAAGGACATTCCCACTTACAGAACAATCGTAAAGACACTTGACGATTTAAAAATTGAATTTTACAGCTTCCAATTGAAGAAAGACAAACTATTTAGACTGGTAATCAAAGGTCTTTACCATTCTACACACAATAGTTAAATAAAAGGGAATTTGCCTAAGCTTGGACACGAAGTATTGCATATCCATAATCCGATAAGCAATAAAACTAAGAGCCCAACGAATATGCACTTCCTTAATATCAAAGCAGCTTATATAATAAGGAAATCTTTAACACCAAAAAATTATGTCGGCATATCATAAGTATTGAAAGCGCAGTGCAAACGCTGCCAGGATTATGGTCATATGGCTAAATTTTGTAGATAAAAATATATATGTGTCAAATGCGGTCAACAACAAGCTACGGCAGATTGCACTCGTAATCGTGACGCCCCTGCAACATGTGCACACTGTGGAGGTAATCATCCAGCCAACTATAAAGGCTGTGAATGGTACAAAGGTCTCTGCAAGCGAACTAACACAAAAAAAGGGTGGTATTGACGTCAAGCAAAAAAACGGTAGAACATCCGCGATTCACTAACTTTCTAGAAATTCTAGAAATTTTCCTGAACTAAAATAATATTGGCCTTCGGCCAATAATACCAGAACGGAAACTCTCTCGTATGCAGATGTAACCCGAGGCTTTCATCACATCCAACAACAGCAATTATATAATTTGCCAGCTGATCCTCAACAACAACCCAACAACGTTAAGGAACAAGTCTTACATAATTATTCGCAAAAGTCTGATCCAATAGCTAACGCCATTACAAGCATAAGTGAATCAATTAGCAAACTTGTTTATATGCATACAAAATTTGCCGAAACACATACACAAATCCTGCGCCTACTCATTGCGTTAACCTCAAAATGATTTCTTCATTGAATTTCTTAATATGGAACGCCAATGGTATCCAAAGCAAACTACCAGAGTTGGAAGCCATTATCAAAAAAAAAAATATTGGGATAATATTACTTACTGAAACAAAATTGCCAACACCTAGAACAATTAAAATACAGGATTATGACACTTACTTGGCCTCTATGCCAACACGCAGACACCCAGGAGGAGGATGTGTCGTTCTTGTAAGGCGCAGATTTTCCCACTTTCCGCAACACAATCAAGTCTGTAATACATTCCAGTCCTCATCCATTGAAGTTGATACTGTCCACGGTAAAATCGTCTTCGGCGCTTTATATGGCCGCCCATCGACAAACATTGAGGAAGCAGATTTTAACAACATCTTTAACTCTGCAGGAAGAAGGTTCTTAATAGGTGGAGACTGGATTGCTAAGCACTGGCTCTGGGGAGACACAAGGTGCGACAAAAGAGGAAAGGCACTAGTTAACAGTTTGAATTCTAGAAAAGCTAAAGTGTTAGCTACTTGATCACCTACAAGATATCCCGGCAGCTCAAACTGCCTTCCCTCCTGCCTGGATTTTGCGGTCTACCAAGCTGTCCAGGATCAGCTCTATTACAGACACTTGGGACCTTTCAAGTGATCACCTTGGGCTGATCATCACTCTTCACACAACACCTACGCTCCTTCAAGGTGTGCAACGACTCATCAGCCAGAAGACTGACTTAGAAGTCTTCCGAAGTACATTAGAAAACTCGGTCCACTTAGAGATGGAGATATGCTCTGGTCGAGATGTGGAACACAGTTGCCAGACAGGACGAAGTAGGTAACCAGCTAACTCCTGAGGTAGTTCGACTTCTCTCTAAGAAGCGACGACTCCGTAGGAAATTTCAGACCACCCTTCATCCTGCAGACAAAGCTGTCTGGAAAAAGGCTGAAAGGGAACTTAAAGTGGCACTTCGGACATTCAGACAGAAATCATTCGACAGAAGAATAGAGGCTCTAGACTATAAACTTGATACTGGATATAACCTATGGAAGGTGACCAGAAACATAAAGTGACAACCCTATCGAATAGTTCCTCTAAGGCGTCATGATGCTACTTACTGCTCAAATGCAGAGGAACAAGCAGATACATTTGCTAAGCACCTCGAAGAGCGATTAACGCCTTTTAAACTGACCACGGATGAAGAAGTAAAACAAACTCATTGACACTCCACTCCAAATGACGTTGCCTGTTCATATCAAAGCTTCCTAAGTCAAAGGCTCCAGGTCATGACAGAATATGTCATGCTACCCTACGAGCCTTGCCAACGAAAGCTCTTCTTTTTATTACGCTGATTTTTAATGCAATAATAAGAACACAACACTTCTCTGAAATTAGCTCTCATTACTATGATAAGGAAACCTGGAATAGACGAGTTGGACCCAGAATCCTACCGACCAATAAGCCTCCTCCCCACTCTTGCCAAAGTTTGGGAGACGTTGACGGCTAAAAGGATGAACATAACAATTATTTATCTGACCATCAATTTGGATTTAGGGAAGGACACGGCACCGTCGAACAGGTAAATAGAGTGGCTAACCATATTCTAAAAGCTTTCGACGACAATGAATACTGTTATGGGGTATTTTTCGACGTCAAACAGACATTTGACAGAGTTTGGCTGATAGGTCTTCTTCCTAAAATTAAGATCTTACTTCCCGCTTCGTACTTTGGAATATTGCGATCATACCTTGAGGACAGAAGATTTCAAGTCAACATCAAAAATACGCCTTCTACTGCCAGGCTGATGAGAGCTGGAGTACCTTACGGAAGCGTACTTGCGCCGCTTCTTTACAATCTGTACACTTCTGACATCCATACTCCTACGGAGTTACTGCAGGCTGTTGTGAAGGACAAAAGGCTATATTTTATATATATCGTCCTGTGAGTATGAAGTAGCTGACGGAATACAAGAGTACATCCACCTGCTTGTGAGCCGGACTCGCAGGTGGAATATTACCTTAAATCCGACCAAATGTCAGTCGGTTTTATACACTTTAAAGAGGAAGACTCCACCCGCTATATGACTGGATAACCAGCCCCTTAATATTCAAAGTGAAGCGAAATATTTTGGAGTGATACTCGACAAGCGGTTAGCATTTCGACTTATTACTGGTTGCGATTGGTACATATGGAATTCGACCTCGCACCATGACCTTAATCTGGACACAGTGGATATTCAAATTAACAAACATGTAGGCCGATACAATGAGCGATTAGCCAGACACAAAAACAGGCTGGCAAGAAATTTAACTAACGCAAACCCAATTAAAAGACTTAAAAGACGATCAAGCAAAAATTTAATTTAAAATTAATTTAACGGCTCCTACACCCTGGATTGGCGAATAAAATTAGAAAAAAATTAGATAAAAATAAATTAATTTTTGAGTTATTGCAAAAATAAAACA
>JBAMAX010004781.1:0-19248 GCA_037043745.1 Chymomyza amoena | reverse complement strand
GGGTCCGGCACTCGAAGTGTAACCAATTAAAAAGGCCATAAATTCATTTTGGAAAATTACCTTTACTCAATTCAAGGTACAAAATGTGTAAAAATAATACGAAATTTAGAAACAATTTACTTTCGCTCAGTATGGCCACCTTTTGCCTTCACTATGGCCTTGAGACGATCCAAAAATGAATCGCAAGCTGCCCGAATGTGACTTGCAGGCTGTTGTATCTTTTAGTTCGGACCTTGCTCTCCAAAATGGCCCAAAGAGAATAATCCATCGGATTCGCGTCTGGTGAATTCGAGAGCCATTGTGTGGACGTTATGAAGTTCGGAACGTTGTTTTTCAGCCATTCTTGGTTCACTCGAGCTTTGTGAGACGGTGCCGAGTCCTGTTGAAACGTCCATGGTCTGTCACCGAAATGTTTGTCTGCCCACGGCTTCAAAGCAACCTCCAGAATACTTTCCCGATAATATTGCGCATTAATCTTGACGCCAGGCTCGATGAAAACGATTGGAGAGCGCCCATATGCGGTTACAGCGGCCCAAACCATTATCTGTGGCGGGTGCTGCCTCCTGGTGGCCAATCGATGACTCAAATTCTCGTTTGAACGGTCCCTCAAGTAAACCCTATCGTTTTGAGAGTTTACGAATTGCTCAATTGTAAAAATTTTCTCGTCAGAAAACACAATGTTCGGCAATTGACCGCTTTCGGCCAAGCGAAGCAACTCCTTCGCTCTCTCAAGTCTGACTTGTTGCTGCTTCGGTGTGAGACCATGTGCCTTTTGGATCTTGTAAGGCTTGACCTTGAGATAATTTTTCAGTATGCGACGGATGCTACGGTCAGATATTTTCAGTTCTTTCGCCATTTGATTGGCATTTCGTCGGGGATTTCGCTCAAGTCGCTTCTTCACTTTTTGAACCATCTCACGTGGCGTTGCAGTCTTTTGATGACCACCTCCATGACGTTTTGCGATGCTACCAGTATCATTGTATCGAGTTATGGTGCGATAAATGAAAACTTTATTTACTTTAAGGTGTTCGAGCTCACGAACAATCGCTGGTTGTGATTTTCCAGCTAAATATAATGCAACTACACTATTACGTTTGAAATCCATTACTGATTTTTTTTTCGCGTTTACTCACGGCAAAATGCTTTCGTGCGCTTGTAAACAATACTCTAAACTGTCATTTAGCTAACTTACAGACAGCTGATGCCCGTGCGTCAGCTGCGCGAGCGGTCTGAATTTGGTTACACTTCGAGTGCCGGACCCTGTACATCTTTGAAAAAAGCGATCCATTTCTTTTTATTGAGGTATCACTGTTTTAATTAATTTTTTAACAAATATTTTTTTAGCCGACGCCACAAACAAACGCGCAAACTGTACTCTTTGGGGATGTGAAAACTATCGGAGAACTATCGACAGCACTATCGGCACTATCGTAAATGTTTGGCTGCTATCGATGGTAGCTCGATAGTGCTCAACCATCGATAGTGCCACCTCTACTAGGAAGCAACTCCGGCATATCTACTTTCATGCGAGGGATAAAGAAGGTTCTGGCGGATAAAGATATCGCAAATGTGCATTACAGATAAAATAAATGGTGCGGCTGTGAGAACAATATTAGGAACCCAAAATAAAGTCGGTAGATGAGTTGATGATGTCACGAAAACAGAGGAACAATTAGAGGTGGTGGCGTCTTAACTCCATAAGTGATGACTGGTGTCCTTCGAAATCCTAGAAGAGATATACCCACCTATCCCCTTACAAAATCCCGATACTAAGAGCGGAGCAATTTCTGTATTAAGAGCAATTACCCCCTTCAGTGGCGGATCAACAGGGCTGGTTTTCGGGCCCAGAACCCCCTCCCAAGGTTCGAAAAATGGGTTTTGCAAGGTCAGATATACATACTCTTCGAAGTGAAGAACCTGACTCGAGACCAAATCCTAGATCCGCACCTGACCACCTTAATAAGAACTGCGTGGATTAACAATTTTCTTCCGTCCGATTGAACTACACCGTTTAGTCGTCATTGCAAAAATTGGAGAAATATAACCTTGTTGATCGCAATAATTAAAGTAATGGCAACTTCACTGTTAAACCGAATCTCACCTATACCGGAGTCCATTCTACGGTAAAATCAAGCGGGCTTTAGGCCAGGTCGCTTCTGTATCGACCACAGAAACACTGCGCGTTATTATTGAACGAAGTGCAGAGTACAACGCCAGTCTTCGTCGACTTCGAACTGGCATTCGACACAGTAAACAGAGACAGGGTGTGGAATGCGCTTCTATGCAAAGGTATCCCGGAGCAAATAGTCGGTCTCATACGCGAACTTTACCCAAACTCTGAGTGCATACTTCGTTTTTGCGGAATAGAAAGCCAATTGTTATAGCAACAGCTGGGGTAAGGCAGGGTTGTGTATTATCATTCTGGATGCCGTCTTGGGGGTGGCTAACCTTGAATCGCCGATAGGGATTCGCTGGGACTTACACTTCATGATTTTGGGTATCTTGGTAGAAAAATGTTACTATGCAAAGCACGAGTTGCATTCCTCGCAATTCCATTTCATATCGTCCAAGTTGAGAATTTTTCACTACAGCGTTTAATCCCTACTTTTGTACGCTAGCACAACCAAGAGCCTCACACAGTTTACCAAAGGAAAGTTGCAAAGTTTCATAAACCGCTGTTTAAGAAAAATATGGCGAATAGTTTGGCCAAGCCAGATAACAAATGACAGCCTCCTTTCACGATTGAACGCCATCCCAGTGCAGTTAGAGATACGAAGTCGCAAGTGTACATGGATTGGTCATGTTTTACGCCGGCCTATCAGTCCTAGATTGGAGCCCGCAAGGGCAGTGAAGTCGTGGTCGCCCGAGAAATACCCGGAATCGGTGCAAATAACATAAAATAAATGAGGCACATATTTTGTGGAACCAAGCATAGATCCTATCCAGAAACAGGGGAAGATGGAAAGATGTTATTAATTATATATTGCAAATAAAGATCATATATATATAACGGGTGATTTTTTTGCTGGTATCTTTTTGGCAACACTTTTTGACAGATGACGCGTGAATCGTGTCTTGTGTCATTGTCAAACTTGTTCAGCTTGGTCTATAATTTAACCATGAATCGACTCACGAACGAACAACGCTTGCAAATTATTGAATTTTACTATCAAAAATCATGCTCGGTTACGAAAGTGCATTGCGGACTTCTTCCAATTTGTGGGCTGTTTGGTCGGCCTACCGCAGGAGCTATAAGGAAGCTTGTTACTAAATTTCGAATCGCATCTGGAGTGAAGACCAGCCAGAAGCATTGCAAGAGCTGCCAATTCATCCCGAAAAATTCACGATTTGGGGTGGATTATGGGCCAGTGGCATGATCGGGCCGTACTTCTTCAAAGACGACAATGGCCGGAACGTTACTGTGAATGGCGACCGCTACCGTCTGATTGACGACTTTTTTTTGCCCAAAATGGAAGAACTGGACATGCCTGACATATAGTTTCAACAAAATGATGCCACACGGCACGCGAAACAATGGCCACGTTTAGAGCCGCCTTGAAGGGGTAGCCTAGATAGTGTGATTTAACGCCTTTGGATTATTTCTTGTGGGGCCACGTTAAGGCTGTTGTCTACAGGGATAAACCAACAACGATTGACGCACTGGAAGCCAATATTGAAGCATTTATTCGGAAATACCGGACGATATGTTGAAGAGAGTGTGCCAAAATTGGACCTTGCGCATGGATCATCTAATGCGATGCCGCGGCCAACACTTGCATGAAATTATCTTCATCAATTATAGTAGTTAACGTTTTTTTTTTGGGAAATATTTCTTGAAAAAAGTAAATAAAATTTGCTTCACCTTGTTTTTCAGCAAAATATAAAATTCTGTTTTTATTATTGATATGAGCAGCAGATAAAAATGCTATAAATATCATGTTTATAGCTTCATTAATGGATTAAAAAAAAAGAATAATAAAAATATATAAGCTTATTATGTTTCATGTATTATCTTGCTTGCTCTAGCGGCTAGAGTATGGAGTTGCTTTTTATTAATACATTAGCAAAATTTATTTTTGCTGGTTTCAACTGATTTTTTAAATTAAAAATAAATTCTTATTTTGAGAAATTGGCTATCAATACTCTTTTTGTACAATTGTAGTATATCTTTCAATTTAAATTTTGTTTTAATCGCCAATGTAAAAAAAATAATAATAATGACTTTTTAGGGTGAATATTTGAAATAATAGGCATAATAGGTATAATTACTATGGGAGCTACATGATATAGTCAACCGATTTCGTTGAAATTTGGAACATTGCTTAAGTGCTCTAAAAAATTTCAAAACGCTAAATTTGAACAAAATCGGTTGACTATATCATGTAGCTCCCATAGTAATTGTCTTCCAAAAAATCGATTTTTTAACAAAATTTGCTGTATTTCGTTTGTTTTTTAAAATATTGCGACCAAATTTGGCACTTGTAAGTTTTTTATAGTTCTTAAGCATTATACCAAATTTGGTTACGATATCTTCATAAACAAACGAATTATCCATCTAAAACCTTTTTTTTTGTCGATGAAAGTGGAATTTTCTTGTTTACAATAAGCGTCGTAACTTAAGCATTTTTTGACCGATTTGAATAAACCATAACTTTTCTTACTCGGAATTAATATTTCTTTAAGATTAAATGTAAAAAAGTAAAGGTGTTTTAACAAAATGTTATATAAAAATGACTTCAAAGTGTGAAAATTGAATAAAAAAAGTGTAAATCTTAGATAACTTTTAAAAAATCTCGTAGTTGCTTTGAATAAAGTATAAACATGTGTATATCAAGCTTAAAGCTTGAATCTTCTTCTTTCCAAAGCCGTAAAGCAATCGAAAATCGGTTGAAAAATGGCGACGTTGTGATAGTGGGAGTGATCGCAGTACCCGAAAAACGGTTTTTAAGCGATAACTTCCGATTTTGGGGGTGTTAGACAATTTCGAAAAACGCTATCGTGATCTACTCGTCAAGACCTACAACGTACACTAGGTCACTTGAAAAGTTCTTTTTCACTGTTGGACAGTGTAATTAATATGTAAAAATAAATAAATTTTATAATTTCTAGGGCGTGAAAATTCAACAAAATCCACTTAGCCGCTTAGGAGCGCAGTTCAGTGACATACTAATCAAGTACGCACGCATATATTCTATATATAAAATGCTAGGGTTAAAAATACATACATATATAATGTATATATATACTACAGTACACATTTACTGGCAAATCGGTATGACAAGTAATTTATTTATTTATTTATGTTATAATATAAACGCGCGCACACAGAGAAAAGTATAAAATTAGAAGCTAAAACATATAATAGAGAAATAAAAACAACACAAGAAACGATAACAACAACAAGCACAATTGTAAATACAACAACAAAGCAGCAGCAGCAGCTGACTGAGCAACGACGTTTAGTCAGCAGCGCGCCAACTCGGCAGCGCTTATGTACGCATTTAGCACTTGATACACACGTAGACCGCGTGGCCTAATGGATAAGGCGTCGGACTTCGGATCCGAAGATTGCAGGTTCGAGTCCTGTCGCGGTCGAACAAAATACATTTTTTATTTTTTTTTTATTTTTTAATTTTTTTATGCATGCGCATTATAGAAATTTTATTTTAAAATTTTTTGCATGTGCTCATTTTTTGTTTTTTAGTTTTTATATAATTAAAATCATAATTTTTAGTAGTTTAGCCGTTTTATTTGAATTTTTTGTTTTTATTGTTCAAATAAATGTGTGTAAATTTCTATATTGGCAAAGAATATGGATAACTTTTTTAATAATGGTAAAAGCTATATACACATAATTAACTTGTATAAAAATTACATTTGAATCCAGACAGATCATAAATTATTTCGACATTATTAAGTTTCAATTTTTAATGAACTTGTCATTTGGCGCGCAGTTGTAATATAATATTTTAATTAATGAGTATATAAATATTTATATTGGCAAAGAATATAGATAGCTTTTTAATAATGGTAAAAATTACATATACAAAGAAGCATGTACCCATTTCATAGTTATAAACACTAAAAATAACACTTAAATAATATACAGTCAAATCAGAAATTATTTCGATTATAAAATTGCATATTTTAATGACCTTGTCAGCTGTAATAAAGATGTTGCTTATTGTAAAAAATCATTTTCATGACATGTTTCAAACTTAAAGCATAAAAATTCATTACTAAGATACCTTTTGATAGTAAGATATTTTACTATTACTATATCATATGATTTTTACGGCTTGTTAAGATTCCCTTTAACCATTTTAATGTGATAAATGTGTTAAGTTTTAGGGCATTAAACTTTAAAATTAAACGCTTCTTCTTTTTCTTCTTCTTCAATCCTCATTTGTTGTTAGGCGTAAAAAATAAATTATACTATATATCAGCTGTATATCCATATTTCTAACTATTATTTATCTGTACGAATGTATCTACATGTGCATTTGATTCAGTGAACAGTGAATTTTTGCATAAAAACTTTTCTCTAGACAAAACCAAAAGCAATCAAAATAAATTTTGTTTCAAAAGTCTTGGCAAAAAGCCCGAACGAGTAAGAGCAGAATAGATTTTTGTATTTGATTAAGTTATTTTGTATATATTAGTTGTGGTTTTTTATTTGAATTTATTTTACTATACATATTTCATAAAATATGTACATGAAGTTTTATCTAATACGTGCAGGCGGACAATTTAAATTCTATTCTCAAAGGAATAACGACGCATAAATTATGTAATAATAAGAGCTAGAATGCCCAAAATTGAGATTTCGACTTCTCATGTGCTCAAGCGAATCAATCTTTTACTGATTAATGCTTACATTTTTTTGCAATTTCTAAATTTGGCTATTATGCGCGAAATAAAAAAAAATATTATATATGATTTTAATATTATTATAATTATCGGAAACTACTACTACTACGAATTCTGGACTCCTAAGTGGAGCATAGAGCCTCAGTCTGCTCTCTCGAGGATTGCCACCTTGTCGTGGTGAGAGGGCTTATTAGGGGCGATGAATCCAAGAGCGTTGCCGGCGGTAGCACAGCTATCGACCCCACCGACCCATGTCGGTAAGGTCGAGGAAGAGTCCTGAAGCTAAGAGCGTCCACAACAAACCCTGATGCCTTTTTGGCAGCCAAATTATCGGAAAACATCGCAATAAAATATTTTAGAAGTCCACTTAAATGTTATGGGACGATTGCCAGGCCAACTTTTTATTTTTTCGAATATAAAGCTGTCTAATGAAGTGACGCTACAGAGTGTCTAAAAGCCGTCGCCCTACTTTAGTCATTAAAAAAGCTTATGCAAAGTTTATAATTTAATAATTTTTATTTTGTTTGCGTTTGTTTCAAAATAATACAGATTTAATTATTGAGACACGCTTTAATTAAGTCCGACTGCACAGTTGTCATGAAAAAGTTGGTTAATTATTTTTAAAAACAACTGGAAACTTTATTTCAAGCTTTTGACTTAAATCCCATTGGTATTTAAAAGAACTTGATTAAAAGCAAGTACCAAGGAATTATTTGCAACATTAATGGCTGGGAGACCATTAATTTGTGTAAATTGTATAAAAAATCGTTATTATTAAATAAGTTGTATTAATAATAAATAGCCCCTTTTTGCAAATATCTTAATATTTAAAAATACGAAAAAATGTTTAAGTTCAAAGTTATTTTCTCTTAGTAGCAACTATGGTATAACTTATGCATGCTAAAATAATTTTTTAAATATAACAAAAAATATTATGGTAAATGATGTCCGAATTCTCTCTGGTCTCACTGTACTTTATTGCCAGAAAATTACAAGACCGTAATATATACTATATAATAAGGCTACCACGAATTTTTCAAGAAGATATAAATATCTTCACGCAGGCATAACTTTATATGGAAAAAAAAAATATATATTTGAGTGAGACGGCCTTTAAAAATTTTGTAAATAAAAAAATAAACAAGAAAAAAAAACAATTGCCTCGACATTGGATCGAACCATTGTTCTTAGAAATCGCGATAGTGAACTTTAAGGCCGACACTCAACCAACTGAGCTACTCTTAAACAGGCATTTTTCTTCGAATTCCCATCTCTACATTATATTGACACATCTCTGCTATTTCTGGTCCTATTACTTTAGGCCTTTTTTAATTTTTTTTATCAATTATTTCTTTGATACGAACTAAAATTTGACCAATTTAAAATAATTTATATCTCTTTTAGCTGCCAATATGTAGGCGTCCAGATGAATTTCTTCTTTCCTGTTGACCATATTCAAGGTATCTTTGGGAGTTCACCGATGTCTTTTTCTCTATGTTGGGGCAGAATTACTTTGTTATATTGATAAATATGTGTTCTCTGATGGGTAAACAGAGAATCTTTATCTACTAACTTAAGATTTCAAATATAACAAAAATTTCATTTTCACATTGACTAAGTTGAAACTAAGTTTAAATCATGCAAAGACTACTGAATGAAGTCGATCGGTGGTCCAAAGCATGTGGGCTAGGAACTTATTAAGTTCACAAGACAGCACAAAGTACCAGATATTCGACCCCCGTGCCTTAATGGAATCAGACGAACATTCAGCGAAAAAGCACGTTACCTAGGACTGATTTTAGACAGGAAACTGCTTTGGAATGTAAATGTTGAAGATAGAGTGAGAAAAGCGGCATTAGCCCTTTAATCATGCAAAAGAGCAGTAGGAGCAAGATGGATCTAAAGCCCCATGCTGTTCACTGGATTTACACAGCGATAGCAAGGCCAATCCAAACCTACGGAGTTCTGGTATGGCGGCCGGCGCTGAACAAAAATAGTGCATTGAAATGCATGAATTCCATTCAAAGAGCGGTCAGCTTGAGTATCAGCGGCGCACTTAGATCGACCCCCACAGCTGCATTAAACACCATGCTGCATCTATTGCCAATAGATCTATATAGTAAGCAAAAAGCAGTAAAATCGGCGTAAAGGCTTAAAGAATCTTTGGATCTAGCCATAAGCTCTAGAGGACACTCGACTATTTTGCGCCAATTTTCCCAAATTTCTAGAACCACTGATTTTTCTAACGCAATGGAGTTCTTCTAAGAAAAACCGTTCAGTGTAAGTTTGCCATCTCGTGAAGATTGGACTTCATGATCAAGTGGGAGGGGGTGTTTGTTCGGAATCGTTGGGCATTAACGAATCCTTCCGCTTACCAGATCATTGTAGTGTTTTCCAAGGAGAAGTCATAGCTATAATGGAAAGTATTCTCATAATTAAGAATCGTGTTTTAACCGAAAGGGAAATTCAGATCTGTTCTGACAGTCAGGCTGCTTCAAAAGCACTACAGTCAGTAAGGCTCACATCCAAAACAGTAATGAAATGTTACGAGCTTTTACGAGATGCTACTAAACACTTCATCATAAATCTGCTTTGGGTACCAGGCCACCGAGGTATCGTTGGCAATTGCAACGCAGATGAGCTAGCTAGACGGGGTCCAACGGTACCACTTTAGCCGGATAAGGCGTTGGTATCTATACCACTAGCAACGTGTGAATTGTTAGTAGATAGAAGTTCCATTAATGATGCAAACAATAGATGGGAGCAAACCAGTACCTGTCTTATTAGTAGGAAAACTTGGCCGCAAAGGAGCTTGAATAGAACCAAGCAACTTTTAAAACTCAGCAGACTTGACGTAAAAGCCACGATAGGGGCTCTTACGGGGCATTGTCTTATTGGTAGAAACGCCAATAGAATGACCCGCCTATTCATTTTGACTAATGTAGAAGCTGTCAGGAGGTAGAAGAAGAAGAAACAGTGGAGCACCTGCTTTTGGATGCGTGACACTATGCAGGAGAAGACTGAATACACTTGGTTCCGAAACTTTTGGGAACATTACTGAAATTGCAGAAATCAGAATAAATAAGATTAATTCGTTTATTACATCGACAGATTGGTTCAAAGAGGATACAGGAAAGAGGAGGACTGACTCAAGTGGCATCACAACGGGCCTTTCATTGGTCTAGGTGTATAAGAATGGCAACCACTTCTACCTACCTACCTAAGTTGAAGTTACACGCTACGTTTACATATGTAAAACTTTATTACAAATCAAAAGTTACAAGCCACAATTAAAAGGTAAACAATTCTTGGAAATTCAATTATGAAAAATTCCACAGAAAATATGTATATTTTACAATTATACCAAAAAAAAAACACCATATGACAATGGCTTATTAATCAAAGCACCGCATGACATTTTAATTTCATGATAAAACATTCCTCATTACACGTAGCTCTTGGGCGACATATGTCAGATTACACCACAACTTTTTGCTTTTATTTACCCATTAAATTTATTTATTGAAACCACATTTCAATTAAATATAATTATTATTAGTATGCATAGCCAGTATTACAGGGGATATGCATAACAAATGTGAAAGCTTTCCTGCAAACACCAAACACGCATCAATACTTGATGAAATTTCCTAAATAATCCGATAATAATGTTCAATTGTCAATTTCATTTAAAGCCAGCTTTGTGTTTGGCTATAAAAATAACTGCAGGCAGGAAAACAATTTGTTAAGTGGGGTGGGGTTTCCCGCCATCTAGTTGGGGCTTTTTCTGAGCTTAAATAAACAATAAATGACGAAACATGAATAAAATATCAAAGAGCGTATTAACATTTTAAGCGTGCATAAATATTTATTTTCAATTATATGCAAAACAAGCGACAAGCTGTTGCGGCGACACGCACACAATCAAAGGAGCTTCTATTTACTGGCTTTATCTAAATTTTCATGCTGTTTACCAACACTTTTTAGATACACGATAAACCCATACATGCAACGACATGACCAACTTCCGCTTACGCTTATAGAGACATCAGTTTTTTATACACTGCAGTCTAAGGGTCAAGGGTCTTATAGATTTGTGTAAGGCATTTGAGCGATAAAAAGTTGGTTGAGAAAAAGGTATCGATAATTTGACTATCAATATAACCAATTCAGTATGTAAGTATCTAAGACCAGGAGAGAGAATTTTAACGCAGTATAACTTTAGCTGTTAAGGTTTGGTTTGTAGCACCATCCCACCAGCTGACTTTCCTTTACAAACCTATAAAATGCAAAATAATAGGGTGCATTTTTTTGCTTTGATTTTTTCAAATGCACATTAGCCTTTTTGCAACATATCACAATTTTAATAGACCCACAGTCTAAAAAGTTAACTTTTAACCTGCATATAGCGCCTGTAAAGTTTAAAGGCGATCCAAAATTATCTGATGGACACGAAAATAGGTAAAAAATTTACGAAAAATTGCATTAGAATTCGTAAAAAAACGACTATCTCGTAAGTTTGACAAAAATATGTTCTAAATACAATCGGTAATTCAGTTATCTACAGTGAAGTAAACAAATTATGATCGAAATCAGTTTAGTTCAACCAGAGCTGTTAAGTATCAAGTAGAGGAACTTTTTTTTTCTAATTTCGAAAAACGATTTTTTCGCAATATCTCCAAACATATTTTATAAAAAAAGTTATTGCGATCGATTCTATATTTTTTTAAAATTATGTTTAGATAGATATGAGACTTTTTGAGCCATAATTAGTTTGATGACAAAAAAGTTTATGAAGTTTATTTAGAACAATATAGTCAAAAACGGAAAACGAGAAAATTCGAAGTCAAACCATATTTTCGTCCATCAAATACCTTCGGAATTTTAAATTTTACAGGCGCTATATGCAAGTAAGAAGGAAACTTTTTAGGAAGTGGGGCTTCGTCGGTTTAAAAATTTGCGATACCACCGGCGCCCACCCTAATCCGCACGTTAGTCTGATTTTTTAATGTTTTTATGGTCGTTGCATTAAAATCATAGAGTGAATAAAGCCCAGACCATCAGGATTTTGATATAACCAAAAATAAAAAACAATACAACGAGTATATTCGAGATTTTTCTCAACCTAAACTTGACCTCTAAAATTATTTGAAAAGCATCTTGGGACTTTAGGACTCGAATAAGTTTTTTTACAACAACTCATAAAATAGATTGTCGGGTTCAGAGGCCAACACGCAGCCCAAAAAACCCCATTAAAAAACTCATGTGGTATATGCTGAGTCTTTTTTTTTAATTTGATTTCGAATTTAGCGACTTTAAAATCATATATAAAACATGTGATTAATGATAATCCACCAAACGAATTTGCTTTCTATCTTTCCCAAGCGAACTCGTTATAAGGAGGTCGATATATCTATATGTAGTGTGTACTTCTATGTACCATATAATATTATATTTCACATATTTATTATTACCAATACGAATGATGAATGAATAGATTCGGATTCACCTCTATATAAAATTTAGGTTGGCACAAAAACTAAAACCAAATGAACATCGTTTACATCGTAAGTTCGCTGTACGGGCCCTGGAAGCGATGGAAACCGATCGCGATTTTCATCGAAAAATCATCCTCTCCGAAGAATATCTGGATGGATTTGTTAATAAACAAAATTATTGTTATTGGAGCGAATCATACCTTCAAGTATTCCATGAATAACTTCAACATTCCTAAAAAATAATTGTTTGATAAGGTTTATGGTATGGTGGGATTATTCAAAAATACAGAAGGACGCACCGTAACTGTGAATTTTGTTTTCCGAAATTTTATAATAGAATGTATTTTGATATTCGATAAAAAATACTTTTTGCAGTGTATCTGTTCGGAGCAGCAGCCAATGAACAGCAAATTAACACATAGTATAAAAATCTTATATTTAACATAAATGATGTGCCCTGCGTGGCCAGCCCATAATTTCAAAAAAAGCTTTCAAAGCTTTAACTGTAATCCTCTCTTTGCACCATCCATTTAAACTGATCTTCGCCGCAGGCATAAGCATAAGCTTTTGCTATCTCTAAAATCAGTTGTTAATCGTCAGTAGCTGAGTGCAGCCGCAAAACATATAATCACTAAACACAAATTACGCTCACATTAAATCAAGCACAAAACTATTCACAATACATATATACATATACAATATAACACATAAGCAAACATAAATATAAACGAAACAAAACTAAATTCACGGGCATAATAATAAACATATAAATATTAAGTTAAACAAAACGCGTACTTTTTATTTTAATTTTATAACGCGTTTTAAGTTGCTGAAAAAGCTCAGCAGCTCCCAACATTTGGAGGCCCCGGCGAGATATTACCTGTGAAGTTTAGTTTTCTAATTTGTTTATAAGAATTTGTTCAAACATTAAACAAATTGTTGCATAAAATAACATTTTAAAGTTGTGCGTTTAACATTACATAGCATTATCATTGCGTACATACATTCGTGCATATGCATATATAAGATCCGTCATTTTTCGCATTTGCTTTTGTCGTCGCGTTTACATACAGTAGCAATAAAAAGTATTCGCCCTTCTGCATAGAAAATTCGCTAACGCGCGTGGTGTTGAACTTTTCGTTAACAGTGTATGTGCAATTGCTCAAGAAAACGTGTAATTTCGCCAAAATTTGGTACAGTTGAGCATTAAGCGGTACTTAACAAATACAGTGCTCATTGTGCAACGGATTTTATACAGGCATAACCTCATCTTTTAGTTGTGAATTTCTTTGAACATTACAAAATGTCGTCTAATGAAACTCCAGTTAATGAAGAGCTCAATAATGTTCCTCAAAGCAATGACCAAATACAAATAGACCGCGTTTCATTTCTCAAATTAAAGACGGCAGCTGTTTTCGACCGACTTGAGTGTCTATCTAAGGAGATGGATTCAGACAAAATACATGGCATGGATGAATACGAATTAAAAGATCTTCTGGAATTGCTAAACAAGCTAGACGCAAATTTCACTAAGGCGCATACAGGTCTGGAAGAGCTTAATTTTGATTCCATTTTCAGTGACCTACCAGGAAAATTTGACACCGTTTTATCGCATTTAAGAACCAGTGTGCAACGAGAGATTGGCAAGCACAGTCCGCCTCAGCATTGCTCCACGTTTCGGCTGAACTCAGATGAGGCACAGTCTATCGTCGTTATGGCAAACAGATCGCGCTTACCACAACTAGAGCTTCCAAAATTCAGTGACGCTTATACTGAGTGGGCAAATTTTCACTCAATGTTTACTGCAGTCATCGACAAGGAGGGCGAGCTAACATCCATTGAAAAATTGCAGCACTTGCGTTCGTGTTTAAGTGGAACGGCTTTGGACACTATACAATCTTTGGAAATAAGCGAAGCTAATTATAATATCGCATTAGACATTCTCAAAAAACGTTTTGATAACAAGCGTCTTATTTTGCAGGCACACGTCAGAAAGGTATTTGAGCTGGATAAAGCAGATGCGTCGGCAGGCAAATTACGAGAGCTGACTGATAAAGTCACTGCACATCTGCGCGCATTGCAATCTTTGGCATCAACGGAGGAAATAGCTAACTGCTTTATAGTCCAAGTAGTCCTTCAAAAGGTCGATAAAGCTACTCAGGCTAAATGGGAGGAGAGTTCATCGATCCACGAGCTGCCATCCTGGGATAAATTCTCCGCCTTTTTGGAAAAACTCTGCAGAACCTTGGAAAATGTTGAACATGCAACACAATCTATTCAGGTTGGCTCAAAGACCGTGAGTACACACAAAAGAAATAGCTTTGTTGTTTCAAGCGCACAAGAAAGTGGTTGCACATTTTGCAAGGAGACCAACCACAGAATTTATCATTGTCAACGTTTTACTACACTTTCGCCAAATGCTCGTCTAAAGGAGGCCAAGGAACTTCAGCTTTGCCTTAATTGCTTGAGAAAGGGGCATCAGCAAAGAGAATGCAAATCTGGAATTTGCCGCGTTTGTAATTCCAAGCACAATACGCTGTTGCATTATAATGATTATGCTATTGCATCCACGCATTCTTCTGTTCCAGACTCCGCATTATCGCCAATCGTCTGTCAATCTAGCTCAATGGTTGCAATGTCGCCCGATTCGCCAAAAGTCCTTCTATCTCAAAACCCTTCTGACGTTGTGTTCTTAGCAACTGCAATAATCCTTATAAAAAACAGAGCTGGTGCATTTGTCCCATGTCGTGCACTTTTGGACTCCGGCTCTCAGCTACACTTCATTACAACTCGCTTCGCTAATCAATTGCAACTTCGTAAAACAAAATCCCTAGCAACTGTCTCTGGCATCGGGGATTGTAACTTCGCAACAGATGGACACTCGGTTCAACTTGTATTAAAATCTCGAATTTCAAATTTCTCAACATGCATTACTGCGGTAATTGCCAAAATGATCACCGACAATCAACCTGGCCTTTCAGTTAATGCTGATGCTTGGAGCATTCCAGCAAACATACAACTGGCCGATCCCACCTTCAACTTACCACAACGCATTGACCTACTCATCGGCGCAGGACTATTTTACGAGTTACTTTGCGTAGGTCAAATCAAGCTAGCTTCAGGACTGCCCATATTACAGAAAACTCATTTCGGCTGGATCGTATCCGGCGGTGGCCATCAGGCACCAAAACTTTCGTCGCTCATCATCAACCAAAAGTCCTCGGACGCATACCATCCTGGCACTCGGCTGGACGAATTGGTACGTCGCTTTTGGGAAATAGAGCACCCATTCGAATCGATATCAAAGGTGACACAAGAGGAACTCGATTGCGAGGCCCACTTTCAACAGAATGTGCAGCGCCTACCCTCTGGCGAATACTCGGTTCGCCTTCCTTTGAAGTTAGGTCTGGAATCTTTAGGCGATTCATTCATACAGGCAAAACGACGATTTGAAAATCTCGAACGCAAACTGGGCCGCAATCCTGAGCTCAAGGCAAAATATTGTGCTTTCATTAGGGAGTATATCGAACTTAACCACATGTCAAAGGTTTCAAGTTCAGCTCTGCATGAATGCAAATATTTCCTGCCACATCACTGTGTCTTCAAGGAGGACAGTACAACAACTAAGCTGAGAGTCGTATTCGACGGCTCTGCAGCAACAACTTCAGGCTTATCGTTGAATGAGCTACTAATGGCAGGGCCCACAATTCAGCCCAAGCTTTTCCATACCCTGATTCGTTTTCGCCTTTTTCCAATTGCCATTACAGCAGATATCTGCAAAATGTACAGATGCGTGAAGGTCGCAGCACCTGATAATATGTTACAATGCATACTATGGCGAGACACATCTGAAGATGACATTCAAATCTACAAATTGGACACAGTCACGTATGGTACTAAACCTGCAGCGTTCCTAGCCGTTCGTGCGATGCAACAGCTCGCCATTGATGAGCGATCTTTATATCCAATCGGCTCGCAAATTGTCTTACGAGATTTTTATGTAGATGACATGCTAGCTGGAGGCAACACTTTGGATGAAGTTAATGAAATAATCAGTCAAACTACTAAACTACTCTCTCGAGGAAATTTCCAATTACGGAAGTGGTGCTCTAATAAAGCAGAGGTTTTATATGATGTACCAGATTCCGAGCGGGAAAAATTCGTCAAATTCGATGACAACAGCGATGTCACCAAAGCTCTTGGTCTTGTATGGGACCCACTTAAAGATAACCTTATATTTTCTTACTCGCCTCAGCGCAGCGCTCTTAAGCACACTAAACGCTCAGTTTTAGCAGCTATAGCTCAGTGCTACGATCCTCTTGGATTAATTGGTCCTACCTTGACAAGAGCAAAAATTATAATGCAGCGCATGTGGAGGGACAAGCTGGAGTGGGATGAAAGCTTGCCTCAATCGTTAAACACCGCCTGGTCCGCATTTTGCGAGGACTTTGAAGACGTGAAACACATCGCATTCCCTCGGTATACCCTTCATCCTGATGCTGCAGTCGAAATACATGGGTTTTGCGATGCCAGCCTCGAAGCTTATGGTGCATGTGTCTATGCTCGCTCACATAAAGACAATGAGGTCCAAGTCCATCTCTTATGTTCAAAATCTCGCGTAGCCCCTCTGAAAACCCTCACAGTGCCTAAGTTGGAGCTTTGTGCGGCAGCATTGCTTGCTCAATTGTCATGCGAAATTATAAGAACCATACCATCTGACTGTAAATTTCATTGCTGGTCAGACTCATCAGTGGTTCTAGCCTGGATACAAGAAGAATCATCTAAATTCAACGTGTTCGTCGCAAACCGTATTAGTGCCATACAGCAGCTGACAGAAAATATGGAGTGGCACTACGTACCTACACTTTTAAATCCAGCCGATATGTTGTCAAAGGGAGCTGCTCCGCGAGAACTCTTGAAATCTTCGCTTTGGATGAATGGCCCTTCGTTTCTGCAAGGTGAAAAAATTGGTTGGCCTAAACAGCTTGCAAAACCAACCAAAATTCCCGAGATACGACAAAAAGTTATGCTTATTTCCTCTGAGTGCAATGACATATCACTTTCCTTCAAGTACATTAATTCATTTGGTACGATGCAACGCATATTTGGATACGTACACAAATTCATCACATGCAATAAATCCCAGCTAACATCAAATAACATTCAACAGGGAACAAAAATACTTATTCGTATTGTTCAACGAGCTCATCTTCTCCAAGAATATCAATCGCTTCTTAATAAGAAAAATGTTCATTCGTCCAGCAGTATCTTTCCATTGTCCCCATTTCTTGATGATTTGGGACTCATTCGTGTTGGTGGCCGCTTAAAGCATTCAAGTCTCGGCTTTGACGCCCGCCACCCTATAATTCTTCCTAAAGATCATCCACTTACATTCTCCATCATAACACATATGCATCGCAAACAACATCATGCTGGTCCACAAGCACTTCTAGCTTCAATTCGACGTCAATTCTGGCCAATCGGTGGTAGAAAGACTATTGCAAGAGTCTTGCAGAAGTGCATCATATGTTGCAGATCACGCCCTCGCCTTATTGAACATATCATGGCTGACCTACCCAAAGAGCGCGTACTGGCTTCTCGGGCATTTCTGGTGACCGGTGTAGACTATTGCGGTCCCTTTTATTACAAATCAGAAGTACGAAACAAACCACCACAAAAATGTTACGTCAGTATTTTCATCTGTTTTGCAACAAAGGCCGTTTGCATAGAACTTGTAAAGGATCTTTCAACTGCTGCATTCTTGGGCGCACTCAAGCGCTTCGTTGCAACGCGTGGCATACCGATGTGCATTTGGTCCGACAACGCCACCAACTTTGTAGGCGCTAAAAATGAACTAGAAGATCTGCGACGCCTACTCTGCAGCCAAAGGCACCGTGATGAAGTTTTTGCTCACAGTCTCAAAAATGGTTTTGACTGGCGATTCATACCTCCACGCTCTCCGCACTTCGGTGGTTTATGGGAGGCAGCTGTTAAAATGGCAAAGCGGCATTTTTATAGAACTGTTGGCTCATCACTTCTTTGCTACGACGAATTGCGCACCTTGGTGTGTCAAATTTCTGCTATTATTAACTCTCGCCCTCTAGTATCCTCTAAATTTTTTGGAAGAGATGGAGTGAGGAGTACCTGACTCATCTTCAGCAGCGGGCAAAATGGCGCACTTCGCAGCCAGCTCTTAAAATCAATGACATCGTGTGCATAAAGAATGAAAATCTTCCTCCATTAAAATGGCCGCTTGCACGAGTCACTGAGCTTATATGCGGTTCCGACGGAATTGCTAGAGTGGCCATCCTGCATACTGCCACTGGTGTCACTCGGCGAGCCGTTAATAGGCTGTGCATCCTTCCTGTTGAATCTGTTGAAAGCCCTATTCTTTCAACGGGGAGGAGGATGTTCGGAGCAGCAGCCAATGAACAGCAAATTAACACATAGTATAAAAATCTTATATTTAACATAAATGATGTGCCCTGCGTGGCCAGCCCATAATTTCAAAAAAAGCTTTCAAAGCTTTAACTGTAATCCTCTCTTTGCACCATCCATTTAAACTGATCTTCGCCGCAGGCATAAGCATAAGCTTTTGCTATCTCTAAAATCAGTTGTTAATCGTCAGTAGCTGAGTGCAGCCGCAAAACATATAATCACTAAACACAAATTACGCTCACATTAAATCAAGCACAAAACTATTCACAATACATATATACATATACAATATAACACATAAGCAAACATAAATATAAACGAAACAAAACTAAATTCACGGGCATAATAATAAACATATAAATATTAAGTTAAACAAAACGCGTACTTTTTATTTTAATTTTATAACGCGTTTTAAGTTGCTGAAAAAGCTCAGCAGCTCCCA
>JBAMAX010004780.1:0-66099 GCA_037043745.1 Chymomyza amoena | reverse complement strand
GTCACATTTTTTTTACATGCTGTAACTATTGTGCATTTTATTACTAAGCATTTACATTTGAACGATTTTTTTTTTTTTTTTAGATAATTAGTTATTTGCAGAAGGTCAGGCCAGGCAATAGTCCGGATTTAAGACCGAACGAGAATCTCTGGCATATTTTAAAGATTAATATAACGAAGGGGAGACCCAATACATTAAAAGAGCTGGATTTCATTGTGGAAAATGTGAGGTACAAGGACATTGAAACAATCCAAAATTTGATTTAATGCCAACAAAACCATCCAACAAAATATTAAAAGTTATAATTTAAATGTATTAAATATCGTACTAAATACGAGGGGCATTCAAAAAGTAAGTTTCCCTAATTTTAAAATGAAGTTCAAAACAATTTTTAGGTTACAAAATGAATATTTATTACAATAATTATTTGACTCACAAACTATTTTTCTACATAGTCACCTTCGACTTGAATACATTTTTCGTATCTTTTATAGAGTTTATGCAAACCTTCTTTAAAAAAAGACGTGTCCTGTTTTTGGAGCCATAATTTGACAGATGTTTGGACTTCTTCGTTTGAAACAAAATGCTGCCCACCTAAGCTTTCTTTCAATTTTGGAAAAATAAAAAAGTCACTTAGTGCGAGATCCGAAGAGTAGGGTGGTTGATCAAAAATTTCCCATTTGAATTTTTCCAATAAAGTTCTCGTTTTTTGAGCAGAATGAGGCCGTGCATTATCATGAAAGAGTTAAATTTTTTTGGATAATTTTCCTGGACGTTTTCGTCTGATGGCATTTTTAAGTTTATTTAAAACTTCGCAGTAACGATCCGCATTGATTGTTGTACCAGGTTCCAAAAAATCAACCAACAAAACACCTAACTCGTCCCAAAAAACTGTGGCCATGATTTTTCCAGCAGAACGTTGAAATTTTGCTTTTTTTGGAGCACTTTCTTCTGGTTTCTTCCAAACCATGCTTTGACGCTTTGTTTCGGGATTCGTATGATGACACCACGTTTCATCACCCGTCACAATGCGTGAGTAGAGACTATCGCCTTCTTTCTTAACCATTTCAAAAAATTTTTGAGCAGCGACTATTCGTTGATGTTTTTGGTTTTCGGTAAGCAGGCGTGGGACCCATCTTGCGCAAACTTTGCTGTAACCAAGCTTATCCTTCAAAATTGAAAAGATTGAAGTTCGGCCAATTTCAATATCAGGAGAAATCAATTCGAGAATATTATCGATGGTCAGCCGTCTGTCCTCTTCAATAATTTTTTGAACAGCTTCAATAGCTCTGTCCGTAGTGGCTGTTTTTGGACGTCCTGCACGCTGTTCATCATGAACTTCTAAACGTCCCGCGATAAAATCAGCGCGCCATCTTCGCACCATTTGCACCCTCATACAATTCTCACCATAAATTTCCACTAGTTCAATGTGAATTTTGTTACTATTCAGTCCTTTTGAAGTTAAAAAACGAATAACTGCACGCAATTCACAATTGGACACGTTTTGGAATGGTAGCTCCATGGTTGTTGTGTTTATACTGCTGAAAAAACTATTTTTGGTCACCAATACCAGTGCCGCTCTTATCGATAGACTCAACACTGATGTTGTGTTCAGTGCGAGGCCGCTAGATGGTGCACAAGAGATACGCCAGACCAGGGAAACTTACTTTTTAAATACCCCTCGTAAAAATAATTTACTTATAATTTTAACTCACTTTTAAACAAAAAAAAAATTTCAAAGCCTATTTGGCTACCCTAAACTGATCGCTCATTGTTGACTCAGTTCACTATTTAGTTCATCTTTTTTTACAGAAAGCTTTTAGAGGCTAAACCTCGCGGCCCATAAAAGTAAAATAAATAACATATACAATACAAAAATTTCAAACCGATATAAGCTAATTTACAACGATAACGCCGATTCAAAGTTCACGCATGCAGCCAAAACTAAGTGTCCCGATATTTTTGTCCGGTACTGTACATCCTGACTCACGCAATGCATCCTTTAACTCTAGGACTAACGAATCTTAAAAATTTAAACATAAATTTACCTAACCAAAAAGCAGCTAAATTATATTTTTCAAGCATAAATCAAAAACTCATTTAAAATTAAATCAAAGCATTCAACAAATCACGAAACAAAACACACACACATTAACACACACACATACAACGACAAATGTGAGGAAGTTGCGCATAAGCAATTACGTGTACAAGTATGGCCGCCATTTGCATGTGTGTGAGTATCTGTGTGTATGGCTATGAAAAATTCAAAAGCTGCGTAGCAGTTAACAAAAACGTTACAAAGCAGCGCAGTCAACGCTCGTATATGAAATGCTCATGTTGTGAGTAATAAATTGAATGCCGCTAAAAGTGAGACGTTGCATGCCCCAAAGGTTGCTCCTGCTTCAGCTCCTACTGCTGTTGCTGCTACTTCGGCTGCCATTGCTTAAACTGCCATTTTTATCACATTTTGCGCTGTAGCTATTAAAAATAATGTAAATGTAAATGCAAGTGTAACTGTATTACAGACAAACACCTATGTGCACACACACACTGACAGAACAGGAGCGTATGTGCGCAGGGGGTTACTGAAAGATGGGGGGTTGAAAGGCCATTATTGCAAAACAAACACAAAAGTTATCTTTAAATAATATTTTTTATACCACGATTTTTTTTAAATATTGCTGAAGCCTAAAAACAATATAAACATAGCATAAATGTTAAAAACGATGCAAACATAGCATACAGCTCTAAACTAAGCATAACTCTGTTAAACACTTAAACATTAATGATTAACTAAATAATGTAAACAGAGCGCAACTCTGTTAAATACTCTGTTAAGTAACAGTTGGTTTATTGTATGTTAATAAACATAACATGATCTGCTTACAGTAAATTTTTGTATAGAGAACAAATTTTAAACATAGCGCAACTCTGTTAAACACTCTGTAAACTAACATTTTGTTTATTATATGCTAACTAACATCGCCTAATCTCCTTACAGCAAAATGTTTGTATAAGGGAAACTTTTTCTAGGCAACATAAACATTTTATTCAATATTCCTATATAATTCCTACCAAGCCTAAGTAGCCTCCTACCTGGCATAGATGACCCCCCTAGTCCACGCCACTGTCTCACACACACACACCCACCCACTCTTACGAACAATAATTTAAGACAGCAACGTGTAAGCAACGATGCCATTAAACAGAGTGTAAGAATTTTTGTGGCAATTCTGTGTGGAGGGCGGGGAGCAACTTATCGGGCAACGTCACTCAGACATGAATATTGCAAAGACTGGCAACGTTCCCTGCCACATGTCAACTGTCAGCAGCTGCGAACATGAAATTCATACACTCAATGCAGAAGACACACAGATACAAGCACTGTATATGTGTGTGTATGCAACACCTATACAGGAAGTGAAACATGAAGCGAAAAAAAAGGAGCACTTGACTGCGTCGAGCAGGCAGCAGCAACTTGCTGCAGCTGGGCAACTTCAGTCAAGATTCGAGTGCGTGCCTCATGTGTGGCACAGGCAGAGTAGCAGCTTGTAGCTTGTAGGGATCTCTAGCTGCAGTAACTGCTGCAGTAAATCATGAAGTGTGCAGTCGTGTGTGTTGAAATTTTTGTTGCCTACTTATATGGGCATGCATATTGTATGCGAATATGCGTACACTCAGAGCAACGATAGGGTAAGCTCGTTATTAAAAAGCATCACTTGATATTAAAGAGCTTGATTTAACTAAAATTCAAGAAATAAATTTATTGATGTTTAAATTGTTAGATGCTGATAGCACATAATTGATGATATTAAGTTGTGAGGAAATTGGTAGACCTTTCCGTGAGGTGCACTGAAAGATATTATGTCTATCCTGTGAATCGATGCAGTAGTAGCAGAAGAATCACACTTGCCAATAGGTGTTACTAAAGTCTCAGTAAGCCGATGTGTAGCAGAGACCTCTCTCGACCATCAAAACTAAAACTCTACAAGACGCTCATCTTGCCCTTGATCTTATACGGCGCAGAAGCATGGGTTGTGTCGCGGAGATATGCATCTGCTCTTGGGGTGTTTGAGAGAAAAATTCTTTTGAGGACGACTTTCGATGAACCACGAACTGTACGAGCTCTACGATGACATAGATGTTATCCAGCGCATCACAATACAACGTCTGCGCTGACTAGGGCATGTGGTAAGATTGGATAACGATGCTCCAGTGAGAAAGGTATTCGAAGCGAAAGCCGACGAAAGAAGACGACTCCGATGGAAAGATCAAGTAGAGGAGAATCTATCCTGCCTTGGTATTTCTAATTGGAGAAGGCGCGCGCAAAGCAGAGGCGCCTGGCGAGAGCAGTTGAGGTCGGCCGTAACCCGAGAACGAGTTGTCTTGGCCACACAATGAATGAGTATCATTCGAAAAGACTGCCGAATGTTCAATTGCTCGGAGAAGATCTCGCAACCTGGCTGTTGAGCTTGGAGCCATCTGTGCAGAAATTTATGCTGTCGCTTAGACCAAGTTGCTTTTCCGTCCATGATTCCCTAGAGGGAATGATGGTGGTAAATAGCATTGAGGAATACTCTTAAGATATACAATAAATAATGAACTATGTATGCAGTTATTTTTCTGGAAAGTGTCGAACAATCCTGGCTTTCTGGAGCACTACATAACGCTAAAACTAGGTCAAAAGTTCTTCATATTTCTATCGGGGGGATAGAGTCAATGATCCTATCAAAGTCACTCTACTATTTGACTCCTTGTAAGAAAGGTGTGCCAGGTGATGGTGTTCCTTCCCGTAAGGATTCGAAAACGTGAAATATAACATATGCGCTGGGAAAAACTGAAGTCCCGTACGCAGTAGTTCGAAACACTTTCGAACAAGAAATACAACATATGTAATTGCTTCTGCAACGCACTGTATGTCCCAACTCACACGAAATGTGGTATTTTTCTAGTATTTTTTAAATGTTGCATGGACATTTCGGTTTGAAATAGAGCATGGGACGGTACCCCCTGTAATCCGAAATTTGATATATGGCTTATAAGCTGGGAAAATGTAAAGTCCTGTACGCAGCAGTGTGAAAATCTTGAAAACAAGATATACAACATAATTGCTTCTATAACGCGCTTTGTGTCCCAATTCATACTAGATGTGGTATTTTTCTAGTATTTTTTCAATTTTGCTTGGACATTTCGGTTTGTAATGCAGCATGGGACGGTACCCCTTGTAATCCGAAATTGGAAATATGGCTTATAAGCTAGGAAAAAGTAAAGTCCTGTACGCAGTAGTACAAAAAGTACAAAAATACAACATAAATGCTTCTGTAAAGCGCTGTGTGTCCCTATTCACGAAAGGTAGTATTTTTCTAGTATTTTTTAAATTTTGCTTGAACATTTCAGGTTGAAATGGAGCATGGGACGGTACCCCTTGTAATCCGAAATTGGAAATATGGCTTATAAGCTAGGAAAAAGTGAAGCCCTGTACGCAGCAGTATAAATCGCTTCCGAACAAGAAATACAACCCAATTGCTTCAGGACCGAGCTGAATGTCGCTAGTAACGAAATGTGGTATTTTTCTAGTATTTTTTAAATTTTGTTTGGATATTTGCAATTGAAATGGATCACAGAATGGTGCCCCCCCCCCCCCCCTTTTTTTAGAGGTGTTCGATTTTTTCCCCCACGAAACTTCCTAACGTGTTTGGAACCAAACGTATGGAAGCTGCTTGGTATCATTTCTTTTTCCCATATACGTTAAGTTTAAAAAAATATCAAAGTCTAAGCTTAAAGCTTCTGTAAGGTGCGTCGTCCATGATTTATTTTTATTCTTCAAGTGTACAAATATGCCACCTAGCACTATGGTTCTCGGTTCTCGCGTATTATGATGCAGTCTGTCAAAACGACAGCCACGGCGACGGCGATAATGACAGTGCTTGCAACTGCAAATGCAACCTCGACTGACTTGACAGCTGCTAAGCTAAGAGCACACACACACACTCACACACAGACAAACATACCAAAGAGAGCTGGGTGTGGCATGCAACACAAAGACACAGCACGGGCCTGTCAGGGGCTAATACTTTTGTTTTCATTCCCGGGAATGGCATTTGCTGCTCCTATTTCTACTTTGCGGCATTGCAATCTGCTTTTCGCTCGACTGCACATATCATATATACTTATAGTATATGTGTATATGTGTGCGTCTGTATCTATGTGTGGGTGCGTTATGATGACGACCTTCCTTCACTTGACAATTGAACTAGATATGCTCGAAAGACAGAAAAGAAAAAAAAAAACAAAAGAATATCTATTATACAATATACGAGGAGTATAATAAGTGGCTAGATGGCATGGCTCATTGATGTGAGCATCCGTACGGAGCAGAGTGCAGTTCGGTTCGGAACTCTTCTGTACCGTTTGGTACACACTTTAGCTCAGCATGTGACCATGTCAAGTTCTCTATAAGTTAAGGGTTTAGTGTCAAAAGGCAAGCTGTATGCAGCTGCTCCCCATTGTATGAGTATGCGTATGAGTATCTGTGTGTGCTTGTCATCAAAAGCTTTTGCCACATAATAGTGTTGTCTACAGTGCTATTGAAAAGTAGTTGGCTTAAATAACAAGTTTGTTGTTACAACGCCCTCATGTCATGCTCAATGATCGTCTTTGTAAGCAAAATAAAGCGCATTAATAAGACAAACGAAAGAATTTTCAAGTCGGTAAGTTGCAAAAGAAAAAAAAAAAGGATAGAAAATTGTGAATGATAGAAGTCAAGAATACTTAATTTTCGGAATGTGCTTTATTTAGGGGGAAATATTCAAATATTAATATTTATTTATTAGGAGAAATAAATTTCTGAATAAATAAATATTACCAGATTTAAAATAAAAAAATATATATATAAAAATAAGTTTCTCGAGGCTTATGGAATAGCGAAAGATAATTAGGGTATTCACGCTGACTGTTGAGGTAAAGAGTTCAAAAGTTTAGGACTTTTGCACAAACAAAACGTAAGGTATCAAAACGGCGTAGTGATAAATGCAATATATATAAAAAAACGAAAATAAAATAAAATAATAAAATAATAACACAATAAAATAATAAAATAATAAAATAATAAAATAATAAAATAATAAAATAATAAAATAATAAAATAATAAAATAATAAAATAATAAAATAATAAAATAATAAAATAATAAAATAATAAAATAATAAAATAATAAAATAATAAAATAATAAAATAATAAAATAATAAAATAATAAAATAATAAAATAATAAAATAATAAAATAATAAAATAATAAAATAATAAAATAATAAAATAATAAAATAATAAAATAATAAAATAATAAAATAATAAAATAATAAAATAATAAAATAATAAAATAATAAAATAATAAAATAATAAAATAATAAAATAATAAAATAATAAAATAATAAAATAATAAAATAATAAAATAATAAAATAATAAAATAATAAAATAATAAAATAATAAAATAATAAAATAATAAAATAATAAAATAATAAAATAATAAAATAATAAAATAATAAAATAATAAAATAATAAAATAATAAAATAATAAAATAATAAAATAATAAAATAATAAAATAATAAAATAATAAAATAATAAAATAATAAAATAATAAAATAATAAAATAATAAAATAATAAAATAATAAAATAATAAAATAATAAAATAATAAAATAATAAAATAATAAAATAATAAAATAAAATAAATAAATAAAATTAATTTAAAAAAAATTTTAAATAAAATAAATTTAAAAAATCAATTAAATTTAATAAAATTAAAAAAATAAATAATTAAATGAACACAAAATTAATAAAATAAAATACAAAAAAAATAACACGGCGTAGTGTGCTACGGCTCCAAATTTTAAATTCAGGATGGTCAACATAATCAGAAAAGAAGAAGAAAAAAATCAACTCATCTGGTCAACTAACAAAGAGTGCGTTCACGGTAATGTTGATATTTAGCGCAAGTTTACAACTGCTCAATTCAAAAAAAAAACCCGAATAATCATATCTATGACAAAATTAGCTAAGTTCAAATGAATCAACTCGATTACAATAATAATAAGATTTTAAAAAATTTGGATAAATACCCCATTCACATGAAAATACAAAGTCGGTATAACTGGAAATGTGCACGTACCTGTAATGAAATAGAAATAAATATATATTAAAATCCATTTTTCTACCCTTAAAATAAAGATAACTATGGAAATGAGTAAGCTAAATGTTTTCCAAAAATCCAAAAACAAATTTTTGTTAACACTTCTCTGTTTGTGTTCCATTATTGGTCTCCTTTTTTTGTTCAATTTGAATTCTTTAAAATACAAAAAAAAAATTTTTTTAAATAGAATTCTCGAAGTTGGATGTTATTATATTTGTCGTTTTGGCTATAAAACTGTTTTTTTGTATGTATCTTATCTATGCAGAGACCGCAAAATATTCTCAAAAATATCATCTTTGTATAGGAGATAACAAAATTGATTTTTTTGGTTGGTAAAAAATTAGTTGGATATCAATTTGGTACGGAAGTTTGTGTATACAAATTGTGTAATTAAAATCTTCTATTTTTTTTTTTAAAGTAGTCATATAGCCACTACAACTATTCCTTGAATATAAAAACTCAGATATTTCGCGAACGCCCAAGCTAGGTACCCTTCACCCTAACCCACTTTCACGTCTTTTTTGACATCTTGCTGCGCCATCTAGCGGTCACACTTGTCAAAAAATAATTGATGACGATGTCAAAAAATTTTTCATGAAAAAAATTTAAAAACCAAATAGAAATTTTTTTGGGAAGCACTTTATTTGTTTTTGTACAATTTTATTTGGTCAATTGAGTTTTTCTAGGACTAGGATATATTCACAGGAAATAGTGATGCGCAGATAAAACTGGACACAGAGCCAGTCATAATTGCAAAAATTGGTCGCACTCTGTCCTTTTAAAAAACAGTACCCAAGCATATTATTTTTTTCTAGAATTAGTGGCGAGGTGGAGGTCGTGCTGGCGTCATCTCCCAGAACGTCAAAAAACCTCATACAACATTTTATTCGAGTCCGGGGGTCAGACCATGTCTATTATATGTTTTTTTGTTCACTTAATTCGAATCCGAGGTCCAAAAAACTCACTTGGGTGTGCCTTTTAAAAGTTTTTAGGCGGTAACACACATACATAACATACCCTTTCAATACATAACAAAAAATGGCGTGAAAAAAACTGTTGCCTATCCGTCAGGCGCAATTGTAAAATATGACTAAGACTTCATCTGAAAAAAGCGGCTGTGGGAGGCAGAGTTCGGATTCGAATGCAGCTACCAAAAAAAAAATGTAATAAGCATGGTCTGACCTCCGGACTCGAATAAAATGTTGTATGCGGTTTTTTGAGGTTATATCAAAGCCCTGACGTGCTGAGGTTTTTGGTCATCCGGATTCAGAATCAGAGACCCCGAAAACATATATTAACATAATCTGACCGAAAAGATATTATTTTTGTGTGGCTGTGTAATCAGTTGTTGGTTTTTAATCCTTTAATAATATACATTTCTGCTCCTAATATTGGATGCTCCCAATTGCAACCGACAAATTTTCTTTTTTTTTTGGGTTACTCTTTTTTATTATCTCATATTTCCCTTTCTCTAACAGCAGATGCCATTTTTTGAGCTGATAATTTATTTTCTTCTTATGAGAATTTTTTGCTCTCTTTATTCTCAGCACTGAACTTAATCGAATGGTGCTCAGCTCAGCTCAGAGAGCACCCCTCAAGTGTTTATGGGTTAACGTAAATATTTCACGTCTTTTCTCTCTGTGTTTTATGTATATGGAGACTGGCTTTATGCGACAAATTCGCTTTTTAGAGCATGCATATCCTTTCCACTCCCATCATTTATCACTCAATTACACAGACTGCAAGCAAATATCCTCGTTAAACACACACACACTTGCATACACACCGACACACACAAAAGACCTTTTAAGGAGCAAAATCTCTGCAATTCCTTGTTCCCAACTGCTCACTGCATTGATATGCTAATCTAGTTCTAGTTTTCATCTGGCCCATCAAGTTTCCACTTTCCACATTCTTTGTTCCTCCTCCGGCTCTCTCAACTCCTTTTGCTTCCTAAACCAAAAATTTGAATATTTAAATTTTAATTTTTATTGCTTGCGCATTTAATTGCTTTTAGTTTAATTGCTGTTAGTACGCCTTACGGATATCCTTTGGAGCATTTAGTTGGGATTAAATGTGGGCCATCAATGGCATTCCAAGAACTATGTATAGTACTTCAAATACATATCATATCATATATGTACGTAATGCCAGAGATGCTTGTCTCTAACTAAGTGTGTGTATATATAAGTGGAATTAAGGAGGGTTTATAAAGCTTGGACAACGATGTTTGTTATGTGTGATACGAATATGCTTTTATATAAATTTGTATAAATATTTATTTGGCATTACAAAGGAAGTTTGACTTCAATCTAAATCAAAACTGTATGGTTAATGTGTTTACATGAAATTACAATATAGAAAATTTGCGAATATGTTTGCCAAAATTTGTTGGAGCTTTACTACTTTAATGCAGATTATGCATTAAGATTTTCATAATTTCATTTAATTTGTGAATAATAATTATGCTATAGTACTTACTGTCAAATTGTTATATATTAATTTTTGAACAGATACCCAGCATGACTCTTTAGATTCGATATTTACAAATATTGGGCATAAATGCATAATGGTAAAAGGGCAAGGCATTCAACAACAATTTACACTTAAAAAAAGGTCCTACGTGCGCCCAATAAAATATCAACGTTTTACCATGTATAATAAACTTAATCATAAATTCACAGTGAATGGAGTTTAAGCTTCAAACTTAAAGATTTTTTCTGTCTTTTAATATTTTATAGCAAGAGAAATCTAATATTTAAACAAAAAAATAATACCCTAAAAAAAATTTCTAAAAAGATTTTAGAATTTAAAACAAGTAAAAGCAATTATATAAAAATATAAATTAAATAAAATATAAATAAATTAAAAATAAAAAAAATACATATAAAATAAAAAAAATACACATAATAAAAAAAATACACATAAAATAAAAAAATATATATAAATAAAAAAAATATACATAAAATAAAAAAATATGAAATAAAAATATATAAAAAACTTATAACAAAAAAATGGCGGACGTAAAGTCGGGCGCGGACGACTTTAGGATACCCTGTACCACTAGCTAGTAATAAAGTCCGATTTCTTCACAAAAACAGAAGAATTTTTAAGCAAAAATTTTTTTTTGACCGATCGTTCATATGGTAGCTATATGATATAGTCAACCGATTTCAATAAAATTTGACACAGTGCTTAAATACCTTAAAAAAGATATGAATGCCAAAGTTATTTCAAATATCTTTACAAACAAACAAAACACATCGAATTTTGTATAAAAAACGTGTTTTTGGACCGATTGGTCCTATGGGAGCTATATGATCTAGTCAAACGATTTGGATTAAATTTAGTACAGTGCTTAAACTATAAAATACTCACGAATGTCAAATTTGGTCCCAAAATCTTAACAAACAAACGAAAGACAACAAATTTTGTTAAAAAATCAATTTTTTGGAAGATCGGACCTATGGAAGCTATATGATATAGTCAACCGATTTTGTTCAAATTTGGCACATTGCTTAAGTGGTCTAAAAAATTTCCAAACGCCAAATCTGGTTAGAATATCTTTATTAAAAAAACAAAATATAGCGAATTTTTCTTTAAAAAGTTATTTTGGCCGATCGGTCCTATGGGAGCTACATGATATAGTCAACCGATTTCCATCAAATTTGGTACAGTGATTGGGAACTATAAAAAACTTTCGAATACCAAATTTGGTTACGATATCTTTATAAACAAATGAATTATTCATCTAAAACGTTTTTTTTTGTCGAGGTCGTCTCAAACACCCCCATGGGAGCTATATAATTTATCCCCGATATCAAAAAAATAAAATAAACTTGCCTCCTATGGAATAATATGGGATCTAATGTGAAAGTTTGGTAACTCTAGCTCTTACCATCTCTGAGATCTAGGCGTTCACACGGACGGACGGACAGACGGACAGACGGACATGGGTATATCGACTTCTCTATTCACCCTGATCATATTTTAGGTAACTTTGGGGTGTCTCCGACGTCTCCTTCTATATGTTACATACATTTTCGGCTTGCACAAACTTAATATACCCTTGGTACCATACGGTACAGGGTATAAATATAACTCTAAATAAAAAAATATATAAAATAAATAAAATCAAAAAATTAAAAAATTTAGTTCAAATTTGAATTTAACAAAAAAAAAAAGAATTGTTTATAGAAAATAGATGAAGAAAATTAAATTGTATGCACCTTAATTATTATTATTATTAAGGATATATTCATAATTTAAATAAATTATAAACGTAGTCATTCACATAAGTTATTAACAAAGGATTTCCATTAATCTCTGTTTCTCGCCATTGTTCGTAGCTCGATGGTGGATTTCCCGGTCTCCCGGGACCTCCTGCGCCAGGTCATTTTAGGTCTGCCTCTTAACCGATTGCCTTGTGGATTATGTGATTTGGCTTCCAAAAAACTCGAATTTTTCAATATGCAAGTTTTCGATACTAAGGGCGCTTGAATTAGTGGGGTTTATCCGCAACTTTTCGTTTTTGCGCAGTTGATTTTAAGACCAATTTTTGAGGTTCTGTAGCGAGTCTATCTAACTGGGTTTCAAGGTCCGAGTCACGGAAAGAAAAAAGAACAACATCATCCGCATATTTTAGATCTCCTAGCTTACGGTTAAATTTCCAGTTGAATCCAAAACTATTTAATTCGGCTGCTTCAAATACCAAATCAAGAACGGTGATAAAGAGCAAGGGCGACAGTGCATCCTTGTTTTACACCGCTTTTGCATTAAAAAGGATCGATTAGTTGTCCGCCGTGCAAAACTCGGCTTGAGGACCCAGTATACGACGTTTTTAAGATATTGATAATTTTTTCTGGAATCCCTCTAGCTCGACTAGAGTTGCCACCCAAATTGCTTCCGTAGCAAAGGTGACAAACGCTTTCAGAAAATCTATAAAAACTAAATATAACGTAGAGTTTGCTCTACGATAATACGTACAGTGTTTATTAGATCTATAAAAAACCTTGAATGCGAAAGCTTAATTTCTACGAAGGACGTTGTTAAGTGGCTCGGAAATACGGCTTAGCATGATCTGGTTAAGAATGTTCATGATGGTTGACAGGAGAGAGATACTCCTCCAGTTAGAGCATATTTGTCGGTTTCCCTTCTTCGGAATCTTGATAATTACCGATTTCTTCCATGATTTAGGTAAATTTTCAAAGGTCCAAACAGCTTCCAAGATCGAAATTAGCTTACTTATAAGTAACCTTATTTATAGCTACACCTAATTCTGTTTTTGCGTTCATTTTTTTTAAGAAACTTTGATTAACCTCGATGCAAAAAAATCATTCCATTAATTTTTTGCGTGATTTATTTATAATAAAAAATAACATCTTAAACTCAAAACACAATAAAGAAAAAATAACTATAGAATTATAGAACTATCGAACAAATTGATACAATTATAGTTGGATTTACAAATGAAGAACCAAAATCCTACTTTTATACGGATATTGTATTTTTTTAAATTTTTTACGCGGATTTTCTGGGAAGATATTTATCACGTAAAAGAAAAATTAGGTGTATTTTTGAAATTTTTGTAAAATTTAATTAAATTTAAAACTTTTAAGTAACTTTGAGTCTCAGTTACAGTTTTAAATAATATCGAATAAAACAAAAGGTTTTTTTTGTTAAAAACTCTCGTATTTTAAGTTAATATTTTTGTGTGCGATTTACATCTATTATTATTTATCGATTATTTAAATTCGATGAAGAAATTTAAGTAAAAATAGAGTGCTTAAACTATAATTTAATTATTTTTTAATACTGTAATTTTTACAGAATTTTGAATTTAAAACTTTTAACAAAATACTAGATTTATAAAATATTTTATGAAAATTCTCGAATAAAATTAAATATATCATTCCATGTTGTCAAAACTCTATAAAACATTTTGAAATGAATTATAAATAAGTAAATAATTCATGAGAACTTAAAACTGGTTGAAAGTTTTGATTCGAAACAAAATGAACTACTATGACATTTGGTATTTAATAGCATTAAAATTATTTTTTAAATTCCATTCTAATCCACACCTTTTTGTAAAATCAAAACCAGTAGCCACACTCGAAATCCTCGAACTAAAATTTATTTTGTGCAAAACTAGTCAAATTTATTTGCATTTTTCACTATAAAAAGAAATCCACTTGTAAAAGTATATCTATCATCAATAACGAAAGCATATAAACAGGCAATAGCAAATATTTCAAATTGAAAAACTCAATAAATCCATAATATCATTGTCAATGGTACAAAACAACAATCGAAACTATTACAGAAAGCAACAATATTATTTGAATACGAGTATGCAATATGTAATGCATTTATATCTAGTATATAGAGTACTCATGGCATTACATTTCTAAAACTTTTAACTCAATTCAATTGCAACGTTTTGCCAGAGAATGATGCACATGGATGCACGTTTGCATATAAACGCTAAACTCACACAGATACACACAGTACATATGTATAAGCAACTCTTTACTATGGCATATTGAAATTTATTTGCTATGTTTTGTATCGAATTGCTTTTAAGCGATTTACTTGCACGTATTATTGTAAGCCTTTTTTGCAAATACAAAAACCTTTTTTTTTATGACTGAAATATTTTCATTTATTTGGGTTTTTTTTTTTCATGCATAAAAGATAATCACAGGCAATAATTCATAACCATAAAATATCAATTTTTGTCTAGGGTTTTCGTGTGCGCCATCAACGCGAATAAATTTTAAATTTTTGCATATAAGCGCTTATTCAGTATGTCTGTGTGTGTGTGTGTTGTGAAGCTTCCGCTGCTCCGCCATTGTTAAGTTAAGAGACAGCAGTTGCCACAACAAAGCAGCCAAAACTATGCGAAAAGAAACAAGGACAAATTTTTTAAGTCTCAGCATGGAAGTTTGAATACCCTGTAATAGATATTTTAAGTTAATAAGTCTTTAAAATTAAAAAAAGGGCCTTAATAGATTTGGCGTCAATGTGGTTGAAACAGTTCGATGGAAACTATAAACCAAGGCTGAACCCAATTCAAGAAGACTAGAGACTTGCCCAAACCAGTTTGCACAGTGGTCAATTTAGACTTTTTATCACACGAAATTTTTGTTTTGCCTTTTTATCAAAGTCAGCAAATTTGGCTTGCAACTTTAAAAAGATTATTTACCATGAATGTATTTTACAAAGTGAAGCCAGAAATTTAGATATTTAGTAGGGTTTACTGGGTTAATTTTTGTATGGTAGGTACATAAAATAAAAAGTTTTTATCATATATATTCATGATACGCCACTCCACGAATATCGAAGAATATCGAGTTCCGGAAACTTTTTTGTCACAATGTACATGTGTTTTTGGGTATTTCTTATAAGTCTTCATGTGAGGGTGAAGCTTGATCAAAATTGGTTCATTATTTCATATAGCTACCATACAAAAATTGAACCTGTCCTCTCTATTTTAGAGACACATAAGTAACGAACCTACACAATCCGTAACTTTCCAATAGTTGTTTATTATACGTACAAATATTTTCGATTTTTAGAAGTCCCTATAGATCTTTACCTATCTTAACGTAAGTTTATATAATCATACCATGATAATCTCTATTAGGAACTCTTAGATTCAGTAACAGAACAAAAAATAAAAACAAAGAATAGTTGATAAAATGTACTTTCTGAACTAAATTGGTAAGGTTCTTATCCTCAAATTCGCCTCGGATCAAATCTCTATTTTTAAATGATTGATATAAAAAACAAACCTGTTAATTGGAACTGAACCACACGGAGGTAGATATAAGCTCCACATACATTGGAAAAATAGTCTTAATGCAAAATATTGAATGTTTTTAAAGTTAAAGCCCCAAAAAGTTCAAGCTTTCCGAACCAATTGCAAAAAGACGACAACACTAGTCATTCTCATTTTCTTAACTTATAATTTTTCTAGCATGCTCTTTAAAATTTCAAAAATTTCTTATAATTACTCGAATATATTTAGAGCAAAAAGTTATTAAGCTCAATTTAATATTTTCCTGAAGTAATACTTATAAAAATAAAGTGAATAAAAATTATGTAGCTACTTGTATCATGGTAAGTGCAGATCTTTTCTCTGAAAGTTATCGAGAAAGTTCATGAAATACAAAATGACGACTTCGATTGCCAATAACTTAAAAATCACTAATTATAATTTCGTTTTTTTTTGCACAGGATACCTTAAAATGTTTACAATCATATTCAATTTTCATTTTGTCCAATTTTGGAATTTCTTATGGAAAACTTTTGGCCAAAATCTGGCTACGCGGACCAATTGTGCATTGGCCATATTGACCGCTGTACTTCGTAAGTGTTCTCCAAATTTTTAAAAAATGTGAATTATTGTTCTATAAAATAATAAATTACGTTTTTTTGCCTTTAAATTAACTAAATTCTTATATATTTTACAAAAAAAAAAATGATTTTAATTGTGTAAGTACTTCATGGTGAGCTTTTATTAATTGAGATAATTCAATTCTTTAATGAGAAAACTTTTTTGAAAGCTATTAAAAGATAATGTTTGACTAGAACGTTACCATTTAAACAAAAATGTAATTAATTCTTCAAACCCCCAGACATACCTGAAACATCGCCATTTTTAGACAAACTTCTTCAATAAATTCGCATAACCTTTTACTTACTAAAGAGTATAAAAACCTTCGACAATGATTCACCACCAGGGATACCACATTGGAAAAACAGCAGCAGCCTGAGCAACATGGCCCACAGACAAGTAAGTATATCGAATTCAAGTGGTGGCAGTAACACCATCAACAACAACAAAACCATCAACAACGATAACAACTACGTCACAAGCAACAGTCGATGGTGACTGTCTGCCTGAAAATGTATCGTAAATATGGCGGCATCCGGTTGGGTGGGGTCCTGCTGATGACGAGTACGCCGTGTTGAAAGCATCCAGCATATGTTTTAATGGCTTTCAATAAAAATTTATGCATGATTGAAGTTTTGAAGATGACGTTAGTGTAGCCAGTTACCATATGCACAGATTTTCACAGATGCTTCTCTTACTTGTTTCTTTTTTTAAAGGTTTTGGGTTGATGCGGAATTTTCAGAAAATATTAAGGACAAACTTTTTAAAGTTATAAATGTCATAAGCATACTGAACTTTTTTGTAAATATTGTGATTTGTTTTAATGCTGCATTATTTGATTTTCATCTTTTTATGCTATAGTTAGTTAAGTTAAAATATTATTTTTAAGTAGGGAAGGTTTTTCTTGAGACGAGTTAGGGTAGAATAAAGAAAAACTAGCCTTTTATATTAAGGTTAAATATAGGTTGGAGCCGGGATAACATCCAAAACAAACTTAAATATTGGAGCTAGTTGTATGACGTCATTCATCTATATTTTATATTTTACAAAGAGAAATAGTCTTCTTCTAGCTAGTGCGTCATATTACAAGTAACATATGTGTTGGCTGGTACATATTATAGTATAGTATATAGTCTGTAGTATATATGTAAGTCTTAAAATCTTCCGCGTTCAACACAACAAAGTAATTTTACTCAATGTTCATGGCAAACCCCCATATTGCTAGTTCCCTAAAAACTTATGAGACAGTTTTGAAAAAAAAGATCTATCTAGCCCACTATGTTCAGAAGAAATCGCTTGGCTTCCCCCTTTATCCGTAATAATTGTATAAAATTACTTGGAAAGAAACAAAAATTAAGTATACTGCAAAGATTTTAAAATGAACTAGTTCGGATCTAAAACAAAAAAGGTTTTAAAAAATTAGGAGTTGTAAATCCAAAACGCTCGTGTTAACTGATTTCTCTGCCAGCGAAGGGGTCAATACTATCGTTTATGACACTGTAGATATAAAAATTATAAAAGCTTTATAATACCTTAAGCCTGAACTTTTTTAACAAACAACCAACAATCCTTAAAACAACCAACCCACAATTCACAACTCATTCCGGGTTGCTTAGCAATAACAAATCCCATAAGTACCACAAGTAAAAAAAGTCAGGCGATAAATAAATGAATATGCCATTTGATATAATTTATGCATCAAATTAAAATCTTAACTTGAAGTTAAGCGCATTAAACACATTCTGTGGTTAACAATAACAACAACAACAACAACTGTAACCAGCAACAATAATAACAAATTTTTTGTTTAAAACACATTAATTTGCCAAGAGAAAAATGCCATTAAAAGTGACTTTAGAAGTACATAAAACTGGTAAGGACCAAGTTAAAATCAACACCAACAAAAACCAACAAACAGAAGGCCGCCATTGTGGCAGATGCCTAGCCGCAATATAATCTAATTGGAAGGACCACAGCATAAAGCAAATACAAATACAGCCAACACATACACAGCTACTCACACACACACACAAATGCCAAGCCGAAGCCCGCCGCCATTTTGTGCCAACATCCATGACATTGTTTTGTTCATTTCGTTTTGTGGTTTTTCGCTGTTTTTGGCCATTTTAATTGTAAAATGTCAAAAGGGCTTTTACACTTGCCTCAAGGCAATAAGTTAACAGCTAAAGCAAAACATTTGGATTTTGCATTTGGCATTTATTTAACTGGTGTTCGAGAAAAACAAATTTAAAGCAACCGAAGTTTTGTCGCTTCAGTGAAGGAGAACTGAAGTTCGGTCCAGCCCTTTTCGACCCCAAAGGGGCATTAAGTATCGTGTCACGAGCAAATAGTTCTCTACTTCAGAATTCTATACCTTTTAAGCCGAATGACCATCCTGCACGTCGCCGTTTTAGTGAATGGGCTCTCCAAAATTTTGCTCAGTGATGAGGCCCACTTTTGGCTCCACGGCTTCGTGAATAAGCAAAATTGCCGTATTTGGGTAGAAGATCAACCCGAAGAGGTTCACCAGCTGCCATTACATCCAAGAAAAACAACGGTTTGGTGCGGTCTGTGGGCTAGTTGAATCATTGGTCCGTATTTTTTTTTTAAATGAGAAAGGTGCGAACGTTACCATCAATGGCGCACGCTATCGGACCATGTTAACGGACTTTTTGCTGTCTGAAATTGTTGCCCGTGATCTCGACGACATTTGGTTCCAACAGGATGGCGCTCCGGTCCACATTGCCAGTGAAACAATGGCTCTATTGCGAGGTCAATTTGGTGAGTGATTAATTTCACGTACGGGACCCGTACATTGACCGCCAAGATCGTGCGATATCACACCGCTCGACTTTTTTCTTTGGGGTTACGTAAAGTCAAAAGTTTACGTGGACAAACCAGCAACGATTGAAGCCTTGGAAGCCAACTTTATTCGTGTTATTGGCCAAATACCAGTGGAAATGCTTGAACGAGTCATGGAAAATTGGACCTTCAGGATGGACCATTTAAAACGCAGTTGCGGCCAACATTTGAACGAGATTATTTTTAAAAAATAAATGCCATAAAATATCCTTTTGGAATCATAAATAAAGATCCCATCATTCCTTTGCGACCACATTCAAATGGCGCACCCTATATAAATAAAAGCGTAATACAAATAACACAGGTCTACAAATACAGGGGTCATGTGAGTTGTTGGAAAGCTAAGAGTCATTTCCGAAGTAATTTGGTGCGTAGAATCTGAATCCGGCATCAGAACTGCCCCATCACTTCAGGATTTTGAGATATTTAAGGTTATGTACCCAAAAAACGGCGTTTTTTCCTACTTTTGAGGTTATGTACAGGGCGCAAAAAATTTTTGCGGTCTTTCTCTCCAGTTACATTATTTAGTACAACTCTTACCCTTTAATTTAAGGGTTCAAGAGATCAATTACGATTTTTTCGCAAAGTTATGGCTTTTCGAAGTTACGAGATATATTCCTTAGCATTTGCAATAAGGCTTTGAGATAACACAGGTCAACATGGTTCAGTTGTTGGAAAGCTAAGAGTCATTTCCGAAGTAATTTGGTGCGTAGAATCCGAATCCGGCGTCAGAACTGGCCCATCACGTCAGGATTTTGAGATATTTGAGGTTATGTTATTTTTTGGGTACATAACCTCAAATATCTCAAAATCCTGACATGATGGGGCAGTTCTGATGCCGGATTCGGATTCTACGCACCAAATTACTTGGGAAATGACTCTTAGCTTTCCAACAACTGAACCATGTTGACCGGTGCTAAGTAAATGTCAAAACATTATGAAGTTAAATGTGCGTAGTTCCATTAAACACGAAAGATACGATTATCGTAAAAACTCAAACTAATAAATGAATTTTAGTTATCAATCCGAATTTTGCATGGACAGAGAAGCAGAAATTAGCTTAAATTATTTCGGATACTTTTCCTTGTAGACTAGTGTAATTTGTCATATTTTGTGAAAGAGGATTCTTAATAAAACGTTGACAAATATTCAGATAAATTACTCTCATCTCGGCCTTATTAAATCATTTGCATTTCCGCCCATTGCAGAAAATTTTTCAGTATTCGTGAAATTCTCACGAAGTTGCCGTCACGATCACATCGCTAATGAAAAAATGTAATAAACATCAAACACAGATCCGCTCCAAAACATACCAATTTCAGATTAACTTAACTTAACGAAAGAATAGGGCATATTAAAGTCGGTATGAGCTATCTTAATTTATTTTTGCAATTAAAATTGCTGATAAGTACATCAAGTAAGGACATCAACTTTCATTTGCTATCGATTGTTCAAATTTAATATTCTCATTTTATAATACAAAAAACCAAAAATATCCGGAACTATTTAGCAGCTTTCGTATAATTTAAACTAATAATCATAATAATTTTTACTGATGATAATATTTGGCGCATAAATTCTACAGTAATTTGTTTCAATTTACGTATGCGTAATTTTTCTCACTTTGCGTGCGAGTTAGTGAGTTTGTGTATGTGTTTGTGCGCGCGTGTGTGTGTGTTTGTGCGTGAATTTGTTTATAATTCAATTGAATGCAGTAATTTATCATGTGCTACTTTTCAATATCTCTCTGTTCTCACAGTCTCTTTAGTCTTGCGCTTTATCACTCACTCTGCCCTCCACTGTCCATCCGTCTATTCGACAGCATGATAAAAATTTCGAGTAATTTTTGTATTTGGTGGATATATTATTTATCACATTGACGCTGATGAATCGTTCGTTGCACACTATGACAACTTTATTGTGCGTCTCCCTCTCTCTCTCTCTACGCTCTCTCTTTAACACGCTTGGCTCAACTGCGCACATTGGTTCAAATCTCTTGTTTGTTTGTTTTTTTTTTTTGGCATTAGGGAAAAAGTTTTTTAATTTTGTTGTCATTTTTGTTTTTGAATTCCAGTTACCTCAGGCGGTATTTATTTTTTGGTTTAAGGTCAGGTGGCCATAAGCTCGTGTAGCTAAGACTTCTATCTGAATGACAATTATAGTGAAATTTTGTAAATAAGATGTTATTTGTGCTAATTAAAGTAAAGCCACAATCTAAGCTCAAAATAATTGGATTTCGTAAAAAGGACGAGTTCATTTATTTCAAGCAAATAAAGATTTCAAAATTTAGCTTCGGCTAATTTATGTATTCAAGCTTAACAGAGATATTACAAATAACTTAACACAAATTTGTGCCTTCAAAGTAAATAAAAAACCAAAAAAAGGAAAACAGAAGAAGTACAAAAAATGTCCTTTAATAGGTATTTAGGTACTATGGTTACTAACGCGAGCAGGCAACTTTATGATATACTATTCCTTTTAAAAAGTTAAAAATTAAAAAAAAATTTATTATAACATATTTAAAATACAAAAAAAAAATGTAAAAATTAAATTAAAAATATTTAAAGAAAACGTATTAGATATCGCTCATTTACAATAAGAACGATATAACTCATAACAAGCCATTTTGCAGTAACGCATTTAAAGTTTTCATCAACCCCACAATTTCATATAAAAAACGTTGAAATAAATTCTTGATTCTCTTCTCACACGTAACACAGTTTTTCATAACGAATAAATGCATTATTAACTCAAAAAACTCATTTGTAAATGAGCGATATATTTATTAGATTTTAAATAATTTGACTGTATGATAAATGTTTTGAGCAGATGAGATTTAATATTAAATCTAAATAAATACTTTGCGAAATTCATCATCATCATCAATTCTTTTATCTCCGGTTGGAGCATAGGGCCTTTGCGAAATTAGTGCAGCAAAAATAAATCAATTTTGAACAGAATGTCACCATAAAATCTTAGATTTTTTCGATTTCTACGATTTTTAGTAGCAGAGTTTTTTGTCTATATATCGCGACATTAAATACAAATACACATCGATGTAAATATACCGATGAAAAGAGAGTAGAAATAGCTATAAACCACAAAAGGCAGATCATAAGAATCTTATAAAAATAGGAATTTGTAGAGCATTTTTCAAAAAGGTTGTACAGGGTCGTCCGGTAACCAATTACAAAGGCCATAAATTCATTTTGGAAAATTACCTTTACACAATTCAAGGAACAAAATGTGTAAAAATAATACGAAATTTAGAAACAATTTACTTTCGCTCAATATGGCCACCTTTTGCCTTCACTGTGGCCTTGAGACGGTCCAAAAATGAATCGCAAGCTGCCCGAATGTGACTTGCAGGTATTTTGGCCCACTCGTGGACAATGGCTTTTTTCAGCGCCTCGAGACTGTTGTATCTTTTAGTTCGGACCTTTCTCTCCAAAGTGGCCCAAAGAGAATAATCCATCGGATTCGCGTCTGGTGAATTCGAGAGCCATTGTGTGGACGTTATGAAGTTCGGAACGTTGTTTTTCAGCCATTCTTGGTTCACTCGAGCTTTGCGAGACGGTGCCGAGTCCTGTTGAAACGTCCATGGTCTGCCACCGAAATGTTTGTCTGCCCACGGCTTCAAAGCAACCTCCAGAATACTTTCCCGATAATATTGCGCATTAACCTTGACGCCAGGCTCGATGAAAAGATGGAGAGCGCCCATCTGCGGTTACAGCGGCCCAAACCATTATCTGTGGCGGGTGCTGCCTCCTGGTGGCCAGTCGATGACTCAAATTCTCGTATGAACGGTCCCTCAAGTAAACTCTATCGTTTTGAGAGTTTACGAATTGCTCAATTGTAAAAATTTTCTCGTCAGAAAACACAATGTTCGGCAATTGACCGCTTTCGGCCAAGCGAAGCAACTCCTTCGCTCTCTCAAGTCTGACTTGTTGCTGCTTCGGTGTGAGATCATGTGCCTTTTGGATCTTGTAAGGCTTGACCTTGAGATCATTTTTCAGTATGCGACGGATGCTACGGTCAGATATTTTCAGTTCTTTCGCCATTTGATTGGCACTTCGTTGGGGATTTCGCTCAAGTCGCTTCTTCACTTTTTGAACCATCTCACGTGACGTTGCAGTCTTTTGATGACCACCTCCATGACGTTTTGCGATGCTACCAGTATCATTGTAACGAGTTATGGTGCGATAAACGAAAACTTTATTTACTTTAAGGTATTCGAGCTCACGAACAATCGCTGGTTGTGATTTTCCAGCTAAATATAATGCAACTACACTATTACGTTTGAAATCCATTACTGATTTTTTTTTTCGCGTTTACTCACGTCAAAATGCTTTCGTTCGCTTGTAAACAATACTCTAAACTGTCATTTAGCTAACTTACAGACAGCTGATGCCCGTGCGTCAGCTGCGCGAGCGGTCTGAATTTGGTTACACTTCGAGTGCCGGACCCTGTAGACGAGCACCAAAAAAAAAAAGGCTTGTAAGTTGTCATACCTGCGAAAATTGCTTAAAATTGGAGAAATCCGAAATAAGAACTGATAATTTCTAAAATTTAATAAAATTTATTGATTTTAAAGCATTAACTTTCCAGAGAAGTCAAAATAGTGTTTTTTTGTGACCTGCTTTTCATGGTCGTCATACAAAATTTGTTACAGAAAAAAGCCCTAAAGACAATTCAAATTAGTTTTAATAATAGTTCCACACAATAAAAAAGTCACAAAAATAACATAGCAAAGGAAATTAATGTATGACAATTTAAGAACCAACTTGAAAACCATTTTGAAATGCATTGGAAAAAATTGCCTTTTCACTGTTCGTCAGAAACCCATTTTCGATTATGAAAATTATTTGAATTTCAGTTTCAGCACATAAATTTTTCTTGATTTTTCATTTTGATTTGATCACTTTTTGGGCGCAATTAAAAATAATATATACGCTTTTTTTTTATTTAAAAGGTGCAATTAAAATCAATACAATACTAAATTTTGCAAAACTATTGCGAAAAAACAAAAGTCATGTTTACTACAAAGCAGAGATCTGAAACTGAACAGCTACAAGTTTAAAAATGAAAAAAATTTACTATATTTAGGAGTTTCTTCTAAATAAAAAACAGTTTCATGTTGTCCATATTATTAGCTCTATGATTTTTACGTATAACAATTTATACCGAAAGTATAGAAATGCTTCGCTAAAAACCATCCAAAAAAATTTCAAACGACTCAAAATTCAATTTTAAAGATGGGCCATAATTTAAACATTTTTTAATAACAACTCTTTTGCACAAAAATTTAATATTAAAATATTTCATAATCACAAATCTCAAGCTGCAAATATAATCGATATATGCTCAAAGGTATCTGACCTACTACCTTTTACCTTTATATGTACATTTCATGGTATATTAAGCGGTTTTCGTATCGTATTCACGCATTAATATCGTTAAGTTATAAGTTTAAAAAATATTTCTGTACCGAAAACTTAAATCAAATCAATATATTCCCAAAATTTAATTGGCTTTAAACATTATTTGTATTATGAAAAGTAAGCAAATCAAAAATCAAATTAATTATTTGATTTATTTAATTCAGAAAAAATTTCATCATAATTTTTTTTTTTAGATTTAATGCTATAGAACTGTTTTTATGGCCGAAATTGAGTTGGCTTTTTTATGCAAAGTAAGAAAATCAAAAATAAATTAATTTATTTGGATTATTTCAATTAAAAAAGTTATTATCGAAATTAATATTTTTTCTTATATATATTGCACTATTTTTATGCCACAAAAAATTACGACGCCGCCCACTGTGCAATGCAGAGACAAGTGTATTATAACAGTACTGCTTGCGGCAACATTTGCTCTAGCTTGTTGTCTCTCCCTTTCCACATGTTTCTTTCTTGCTCTATTACTGTTGAATTTCTTGTAATACGTTTGTAACTGTCATGCGGCCCTCTTCCCAACTGTTATCTTGTATTTTTGTTGTTGTTGCTGTTTGTTGTTGTTGTTGTTGTCTCTGCTCTGATAATGATTTAATATCACTGCCCTGCTGCATATTTTATGAATTGTTTTCACTTCGTTTGTTAAAGTTTTCACCGCATTGCAGACAAAAATATACACACACATACAAACAAATAAAATTACACACAAAAATTTCCTTTGTTACCCTGCATTATAACTCGACGGCGGGAGGCGGGCGTCGGGAACTTCCCTCCCGAGTTCACAATTTTCATTTATACAAATTATGCTGCATTGTACCGAGTTGTACGTGTTAATGATTTGCATATTGCGATGGGCTCTTTTCATACTATTACGACGAATTATTATGCAGCGCCCAGCTGACAGCATCCAAGAAAAGTTCTTAAAATTGTTGTGGGACGACAGCTTAATAGAATTCTTGAAAAATACGTCACATTTTATTAAAAGTAGTTGAGTAATGTGTTTTCAACTTTGAAGAATTTCTTTTCAAAGAAATGTCAAATTATTTAAATTAATAAATACCCCGTCCATATGGAGAGACAACTTAATAGAGATGGGATTACATAAAATAATCATGTACCTGCAATGAAAAAGAAAAAAAGTATGGATTAATATTTAGTTTGAAAAAATGTAGTTGTCATTTTTAAAATTATTATATTCTTTGTTTATTACAATGAGCTTTTCCAAAAGTTGGGATTACAATATTATTAGTAAAAAGGAAAAATACTATATTTGATACGATGTGTTAATAATATTGATGAACACCAGCAGTTTTTATTAAAATTATTCTAAAAATTTTAAAATTATTTTTACTATCCACAACCAAGCCCAGTTGCTCTTAAAATAACTCTTAAGAACTCTCAACTAAGGAATTTCTATATAGAATTAAAAATCTTTAAATACTCTAAATATTAATACTAAATTTCACTCGCAATAAAACAATCTAATAATATCGGCGAAAAGTGAATTTCCACGCATAAAATGACATTAGCACTTTTTTTTCAAAAAAGGTAGATCACTTTTAAATTTTTAAATTTAAAACTAAAAATGATAAAAAACAAAAAAAAAAAAAAATTCGTAAAAAAAAATCGAGTTTATTTTTTAAAACTTTATATTTTATCTATCATGGTAAAAAATTCGCATCAATATCTTTAGGCGTTTAGAAGATATGGCTTATCAAAAAATAGTCTAAAAATGAAAAACCCGATATTCAGTTATCGATAACTCCATACATAATCGGAATTTTGCAAAATTGGGCGTGGTTACTATTGGCTAGTAGCTCTACCAACTGTGTAAAAATGAATAAAATCGGAGAAGGTCGCCAAAAAATAGTCCCGCTTCACTTATTTTCGCCGATATCTAAATCTTATTTTATGACGTAAATGCGAAATTCGTTAAATTTTTGTTTGAAGATTTAATTTTAGATTACTTAAATTAAAAACCTATAAAAACAAGGAACGTTCAAATGAAGGAACTTCATAAAAACGATTTTTTAAAAATTGTGCAACTTTTGGTCTATTTCGGCGTGACGTTACATTTGTAAGACAAAATATGGCATAACAAAGGGAACAGTTTTAAACAATGCGATATTTTGATACGTAAGTAACCCTGTATTAAGTTAAGAAAAAATGTCGTTTAACAACGCGTTTGGCGTAACGTTACAAAAGCGACACCGTTTTTTTTTCTGAGAATTAGAATTGGTCAAAACTTTTGGGCAAGAATTTTTTTGAGTATCGTAAGAAAAAGTACGCCCAAATTTCTTTCAAAAAAAAAAATGTTTTTAGGTTTTGTTTTGTTTTGATTTTCGTTAAAGTCTCGCGAGCAAAATTTTGTAAACTAGTGTTTTCAATCGATATAAATCGGCCAACCTTTGCAATGCGCACCTTGGTTCAAAAGCTATTTAAACTCAATATGATGTTGTGACTATTTGTATTAAAACACTTAGATTTTTTTCAATTCCCTAAGTCGAATTAGGACTACCTTATTATAAAAATAAGCCGATTTTTTTGGTTATCTTTCAATTTTTTGGTCATGTATCTGTTTTTTTTTTTCACGATAATTTAGGGCATTCAATTTTATAAGGCGAACCGGTGAAACAAGGTAATCGAATATTTGAAAAATTTGGAAATCAAGCTATGAAGCAAGGAACTGGTCTAATCATGTCCTGCTCTAAGCCCGTATTTGCGCTCCAAACGCAGGAGCAGTATTTTACACTAGCAAAGACTAGAGAAATTTATGGCAGGTTAGTTTGAAGGTTATAAAGATTTTCAGTTTAAAGCTTCATAAATTCTAGAACCGATAAGGCATTCCAAATTTTAAAGAAACATAATTTTTAGTTCAAATACGTTTTAAACTATTATTTTTATGTAAAATCCATTCCAGGATGCTAAACAATGGAAAATTTTATTGTTACGAGCAGCAACTGCTTGGAAGCCTGACAAGCAGTTTAAAAAATGGCGGACGTAAAGTCGGGCGCGGACGACTTTAGGATACCCTGTACCACTAGCTTGTAATAAAGTCCGATTTCTTCACAAAAAACCAAAAACAGAAGAATTTTTAAGCAAAAAATTTGTTTTTGACCGATCGTTCCTATGGGAGCTATATGATATAGTCAACCGATTTCAATAAAATTTGACACAGTGCTTAAATACCTTAAAAAAGATATGAATGCCAAATTTATTTCAAATATCTTTACAAACAAACAAAACACATCGAATTTTGTATAAAAAACGTGTTTTTGGACCGATTGGTCCTATGGGAGCTATATGATCTAGTCAAACGATTTGGATTAAATTTAGTACAGTGCTTAGGAACTATAAAATACTCACGAATGCCAAATTTGGTCCCAATATCTTAACAAACAAACGAAACACAACAAATTTTGTTAAAAAATCGATTTTTTGGAAGATCGGACCTATGGGAGCTATATGATATAGTCAACCGATTTTGTTCAAATTTGGCACATTGCTTAAGTGGTCTAAAAAATTTCCAAACGCCAAATCTGGTTACGATATCTTTATTAAAAAACGAAATATAGCGAATTTTTCTTTACAAAAGTTATTTTGGCCGATCGGTCCTATGGGAGCTATATGATATAGTCAACCGATTTCGATCAAATTTGGTACAGTGTTTGGGAACTATAAAAAACTTTCGAATACCAAATTTCGTTACGATATCTTCATAAACAAACGAATTATTCATCTAAAACGCTTTTTTTTGTCGAGGTCGTCTCAAACACCCCCATGGGAGCTATATAATTTATCCCCGATATCAAAAAAATAAAATAAACTTGCCTCCTATGGAATAGTATGGGATCTAATGTGAAAGTTTGGTAACTCTAGCTCTTACCATCTCTGAGATCTAGGCGTTCACACGGACGGACAGACGGACATGGGTATATCGACTTCTCTATTCACCCTGATCATATTTTAGGTAACTTTCGAGTGTCTCCGACGTCTCCTTCTATATGTTACATACATTTTCGGCTTGCACAAACTTAATATACCCTTAGTACCATACGGTACAGGGTATAAAAATAACACCATTTTTTTCGATATGGCTGGCAGTTCATAAATTTATCCGATAATAACACTTTGTAACAAAGTTGCCGTGGAAATTTGAATCTTGAAAAAAAAATGGGGAGCAAATATTTGTAAAATCAAATTTCGTACGCCCTAAGATAATAAGCGTATATTCATAATGTAGTTTTTGTCGTCATCGAGATAAATGTTTGTCTACACAGAAAAGCATTAAACTTAACTTTGTCATAAGAGTTAGTTTACATGAAAAATGAGCCTTCGTAAAATAAAATTTTTTAGGTTAATTTTGGGTCAATAAACACGAAAATTCGAACCTGTTTTTCCCAAGCACAGTTTTGGAGATTTTTTCGAAAAATATAATTTTAAGCAGTTGTTCGATAAAATCTCGTGAACTAAAACAAGTTCCCAGAAGTTCAGTCTATGACCCTTAAATTTGTTAACTAGTTCGATCGTTGGACCCTATAGAATAGGGTATAAAAATAAATAAGCTTGCAGAAATGTGGATAAGGATCTGTATAATATTGCTGAGCTTGAGCAAACCCATAGCTGGATTCCATAAGTCCATACTGGTTTAAGCACTTGCTTGTATAAGAGTATTTTTTTATATGAAGATAAAGCAGACCGATTACCCATGATTTGACATTTCAATCATATGATTTAAAAATTATTCAATATTTTTCTTTCTTAAAATAAATCTTTACGCTTTACAACAGAGTCAACAACAATAACCCTAATCTGTCGTTTTAAGTGCCCAACTTTACTAACACGTTTTAATCCCTTTATTTCTTAATTTAAGGACTTACATATAACTTTTAAACTATGCTACAAAAATACTTAATTTCCCATCAACTATTGATTTACATTTTCCTCTTTTTTCCACCTAACTAAACTACTAACTAAACTAAAGTTAACTAACTGCAACTAAGCTGAGAGAGATGAAAGCAACAAAACATCTGGCCTATACGCTCCGGGGCAATGTCTGGCGCTTTTGGCCAACGTGCTTGTGGCAAGTTCAACTAGCAAACTAAATGACTAACTGGCTAAAGTGACGTTGGCCAGTTGGATTCTCTCTGGTCTCTCTGGACTGACACTTTGACGCAGACTAACCAAATGGTCGACTGAGCCGCGCCTAGTTTAACTGACAGCTGTTGACTGCGTCTATCATTGCTGCCACGTTGTGGCACGATGACGACGACGATGACGACGAAGCCGGCAACAAAAACCAAGGGGGTAGTTTAAAAAGTCACGGTGCATGAATTTTGAATCACAAATTTTAGATTATAATTGACGATAATGATACAGTTTTTGTGGAAAATATACTATATCAAAAACTGCAGTTTGTGGTAGTATATTTGATATTTTCTAGAACGTTTTTATAAATACAAATATGTATTGGGTGATTCATTAAGACCTTTTTTTATAATGATTTGGCAAATGCAAATTTCAAAGGAATGATGGGATCTTTATTTATGATTTCGAAAGGATATTTTATGGTATTTATTTTTTTTAAATAATCTCGTTCAAATGTTGGCCGCAATTGCGTTTTAAATGGTCCATCCTGAAGGTCCAATTTTCCATGACTAGTTCAAGCATTTCAAATGGTATTTGGCCAATAACACGAGTAACGTTGGCTTCCAAGGCCTCAATCGTTGCTGGGTTGTCCACGTAAACTTTTGACTTTACGTAACCCCAAAGAAAAAAGTCGAGCGGTGTGATATCGCACGATCTTGGCGGCCAAGGTACGGGTCCCGTACGTGAAATTAATCGCTCACCAAATTGACCTCGCAATAGAGCCATTGTTTCATTGGCAATGTGGACCGGAGCGCCATCCTGTTGGAACCAAATGTCGTCGAGATCACGGCCAACAATTTCAGGCAGAAAAAAGTCCTTTAACATGGTCCGATAGCGTGCGCCATTGATGGTAACCTTCGCACCTTGCTCATTTTTAAAAAAATACGGAACAATGATTCCACCAGCCCACAGACCGCACCAAACCGTTGATTTTCTTTCGGGTTGATCTTCTCCCTAAATACGGCAATTTCGCTTATTCACGAAGCCGTGGAGCCAAAAGTGGGCCTCATCACTGAACAAAATTTTGGTCGAAAACAACGGACATCCATCTTACCAAGAGCCCATTCACTAAAAGGGCGACGTGCAGGAAGGTCATTCGGCTTCAATTCTTGCCTGATTTGAATTTTGTATGCTTTTAAGCCGAGATCCAAATGTAAAATGCGCCAGCTGGTTGAATACGACAGGCCAAGTTGTTGCGATCGGCGCCGAATCGATTCCTCGCGGTCATCGTGAATACTGTCAGCTACCACCGCTATATTCTCTTCACAACGGGCTGGATGTGGTCGATTTGGTCGTGTATTATCAAACAATGAATACTGGGTTTAAAATTTGGTGATGGTGTTACGAATTGTGGGTCGATTATGTTGACCATAAGTCGATCTCAGCGCACGAAAAACATTCTTTGCAGAACGCTGATTTTCGTAGTAAAATTGTACATTTTGTAAAAGTTGTTCGGGTGTAAGTCTTTGCATGATTTGCCAATGAATTCTAAAAAACTTTGCCTTTGACAGCTGTCATGGATCACACGTGATCCACACGAAAATCCCTATTGAAAAAAAAAGTCTTAATGTATCACCCTTTATCTATTTAAAAATAAAAATCGAAACCTTTTGATTCAACATTCAAGCAGTTTTTAGTTAAAAGTCATCGAGATCATTAGCTATTTTACTTTAAAAACAGAGATTATCATTTTGTGTCGATCTTGACCTTCTTTGCTGCAAATTTATGCGAAATTGTCAAAATTCATCGAATTTCATAAAAATTTTACAGCCAGCAACTTATCAAACTACCCTACAACATTTTCTATGGGCTCTACTGCAACCATGGAACAAAGTCCAAACTGCATGGTGTGACCATACCAAGAAAATAGACCTTTTGACATATTGAATTAAAAGCTGGCTATCTTTAGTTCTCGTTCCTGCTGTTGTTGTTGCTGTTGTTTTTGTTCTAGTCTGAACACCAAACACTTGAGGCTAAAAGGAAATTACTGTCAGTCAATTAGTTTGCTTGATTTGTGCGCACTTTATGAACATTTCAACAAAATGCTAAAATTATGCATAAAAAAAAATTAAAATAAACAACTAATGACAGAAATAACAAAATTTGAATAATTGAGTTAGTCGGTCATAAATTTTTGAAAGCTATAAAAAGATTATGAGAATTATAAATGGTTGATGGTTTATAAAATTGAATATTAATGAAGTGCGAAAAATGCTAAAAATAAATGTAACAAGAAATTAAAACTTTTGAAAATTTCAATTAAATTTATGCAAAATGTTCTGTTTGGGAATAGGTTTTAGACTTATTTGGTCTTTAATTTTATGTTGTATATGTTTATTAATACCTATAACATGGTTCTGTCAAACTTGTCTAATATTTCGATTTTGATTTTATTGGGAATTCTCATATAGTTGTCCCACTATTGGGCACTGTTTGATTTACTCTGTTACATATGTGCTAGAAAAAAGTGTGACCATATGCCTTTAAAAACTTTTAATTTAAGTCAAAAACTTAAAAAAACAAACAATGTTGCCCTTAAATAGCTTTAGATTGCCCGCTAATTTCCAAAATATAAATTTTTTTTGACCCAACCCTTGTATTTTTTTGGTAAACTTTACGCCAATTTAATCAGTTTAGCAACTAAATAGCCAACCTAACCTAAAACAAAGCTTTGACTGGCGGGCATTTGTTGGTCCAGCTGTCTGGCCGCCATTTTATTAACTCTAATGAGCTATAAATGAAGTAAAAACACGTATGGGCGTCTGTGTGTGTGCATGTGTGTGTGTGACGCCATTTTTAATGAACTTCAAACTGTCCGCTTGGAATCGTGCAAAGTTTATAATTAAAACTAAATATTTTACTTGCAACAGATTTTCGCAACATTTAATTGCAATTTAAAGTCGGTTGGTGCACAAAACTGGCAGAACCCACGAATTGCATTAGCCCAACAACCGGAAAGTCTGTCACACACACACATACATAGACTCAAAATAACACACAGATACTCACACAGATACATACACTTACAAAGAGGCACTGATTGTGCAGAGAATTGCAAACTCTTTACATTTTTTGCACGCTTTGGTCCAGACTGAATTTGTTAAATTTTTTATGCGTCTTCAGAGGCCAGGTGCCAAATGTGCAGCGAAATTTTTTTTATAAAGCGTAAGTACAGTGGAAACTCGCTTTAAAGAATGTGTGCAAGCAAAGTTTTTGTATTCTTAAAAAAAAAGAAATTGTAAAAAGTTTTTTATAAAACAATTTAAGCAGCATAATTTTTCAATGGATAAATTTGGGGGAAAAAAAGCGAAAGAAGCAGAAACGTAATAGAAGAATGAACGTCTTAACTCTTTGTTATGACAAAATTTGTATAAAATGGTTTTATATCGAAAAAAGTATTATAAAATTAAGCAATATAAAATAAAAAATATTAAAAAAAATAATTTAGCAAATATTTCAGACAGGCTTTGGATTTAGTTTTTTTGTTTTGCCAACACTCTTGAATAACTTAGAGATACGATCCAATATATATATGAGGGTGGATTGATAAGTTTCCGGCCTGACCAAGAGATGGCGCCACTAGGCCTACCTTGAGGTGGCGTTCTATAGTACCATCCTTAGATAGCTTGTAGCTATAGTTTCAGCCCGATCGCCATGTTAGTTTAGATTTGAGAGCACTGAACAAGACGCCTCTGTGTTTTTCTTGAAAGTTCGAAATTCGAAAAAACATTTCTACCACCAATTTGACGTTGTATAAGCGTAATCCAAGCGAATTTTTGCGTCGATTCGTAACCGTTGACGAAACTTCGGTCCACCACTACACTCCTGAAACCAAAGAACAGTCTAAACAGTGGATTGGACCAGGGGAACCAACTCCAAAGAAGGCAAAAACTATTTTTTCAGCGAACAAGATTATGGCTACTGTTTTTTGGGATGCAAGAGGTATTATATACATTGATTACCTTGAAAAGGGTAAAACTATCACTGGGCAATACTACGCAGACTTATTGCAAAGTTTGAGCCACGAGGTGAAAATTAAACGACCTCATCTGGCGAAGAAAAGAATCTTGTTTCATCACGATAACGCACCAGCGCACAAGTCAATCAATTGATGCCGCACCCTCCCTACTCTCCAGACCTAGCCCCGAGTGACTACTATCTGTTTCCTAACCTCAAAAAATGGCTTGGCGGTAAGAGATTTGCGGACAATGAAGAAGTAATCGAAGCCGTAAATGGGTATTTTGAGGAGCTTGACGAATCAGTCTATAGAGATGGCATTACTATAGTAGAACACCGCTATGAGAAATGTATCAGCCTTGGAGGAGATTATGTTGAGAAATAAAAAAAAAAAATCTTTAAAACGTTGTTTTTCTTGGTCAGGCCGGAAACTTATCAATCCACCCTCGTATATATATATATATACTAGCCGGCCTCCGGCACGCTCGCTTCGCTCGCTCGTCTAGATCTTTATTTTCTTCCAATAATTTATTTTTGTGATGAGTTCACGAAATTGCATTATGTGCAAATATTGAACTGATCATATGTATTTTATACAGAAATCAAAACATGAATTGTAATCAAAAATCGCAGAATTCCTTTCTTCTTAAGAAAACTTTCTTTTATAATATATAACTCTTTAATAACTAAATCAATATTAATTTCTTAAATTGATGAAATTGTAAATTATCCTACCGAGTTTTTAAATTCACTTGATTTGCCAGGAATGTTAGGAGTGGCAACCCTTATCTCTTAGGGGTATGAAAAATAGATGTTGGCCCAATAAGCACACAAAATTTCATGAGAATCGGTCTAGCCGTTTCGGAGGAGTATGTTCACACAAAAACCAATATTCACAAAAATGCGTATATCTCACGAACCAATTCATACAAACACATCGCAATAGGCTTAAAACCTCCGCATTGACCTCTAAAACACGCAAAAATCAGATTTGAAATTCATCGACTCGTTCATGAGAACACCGATAGCACGTAAAACATAAGTTTCTTCTTATATATAAAATTCTAGTTTTACAATGTTAGTTACCATACTCCTCCGAAACGGCTGTACCGATTCTCATGAAATTTTGTATGCTTCAATTAAATAAAATTTATAACGTTTATAATTTTTGTGTTTCCTTTCGACAAAAACAATTAACTAAAAAATATTAGTTAATCTGACAATGTACACAATGCCAACCTAAATTAAAAAAAAAAATTTGTATTGGAAAATCAAATTGTCCTTTTTAGTATTTTCGTCGCAATTTTGTTATATTTTCTCAACCCTAAACAATCCTTGGACTTCCACGAACATTTCAAGACCAAAATTAGCCAAATCGGTTCAGCCGTTCGTGAGTCCCTAAGCTTCGAAGGAACATAACATTGTGACACGAGAATTTTATATATAAGATATATATATATATATCTGAGAAATGACAAGAGCTAGAGCATCCAAACTTTCTGATTAGATCCCATATTATGTTTTTGAAGTTCTCCAGCGCTTTGCCAGATTTCAATAAACTACATTATATAGCCCCAAAGGTGTGATCCGGCAAAAAATAGAGCATAATATTTTTTTTTAGTTTATTTATAAACATATCGTTATCAAAATTGGTATTTCGAATGTGATCTATACAGTTCATATTATGATATAGCTTCCGTAGGGGCGATTGATTAAAAAGCCTGTTTTTATTTTTGTTTTAGGACGCTTTTTAAAGTTACCAAACACTATACCAAATGCTATCAAAATCGGTTTACTATATCATATACCTCCAATGTACCGATTTGTCAAAAAAAAAAATGTTTTCGGGACATAATTCATTTAATTTTCGTTTCCTTTTAATGATATCGTTACCAAATTGGGAATTAAAAATTGTTTTAAGTTTGAATGACAGATCTCAAATACCTTTCCTTATATTTTTATCTATATACAATATAAAAAATTCATAGATTTTACGATATGCATGTTTTCGAATTTTAAAAATAAAATGATTTTTGTATCTGTAATATTGTGCTCAAAAGGATAATATTTAAAACATTTAAGTTTTAAGATGTTATAATATTTAAGAATTACGCAAGTAGCAGTACTTCTAAAAGAACACTAAAAAAAATTCAGAGCCGAAACTTTATAGAGTTGGTTAATGCAATTTATATGTTTTTTTTTAATCAAATCTCTATGCTATGATGATTTTTTAAAAAATAATTTAATTTAAAATTTAAATCTTTGAAAATTTCCACTACAACTTTTTTTAACAGAACTTAAATCTCAAAAATATTGAATTAAACTTCTTTCAAAATAAAATAATTTTTCGTCTAATCGCAAAAAAAAAAACGTATAATTATTTATATATTTATTCATATACCTAAGGTAAAAATGATTTCGTGTAATAATAAAAGAATCCATAGCAAAAGAAATTTTGGAATTTGTGGCTGTGCTTTTTAATGTCAATGTCTATCTCGATCATCTATAATCAATTTTTTCAGAGTTTTCAACTGATATATTTTTTAACAGTTGAGACTTAAAAAAAAGTACTTAAGGGGGGACACCAGTTTGGACCGATCAAAAAATCTTTTTATTATTGCATAAATTTTAAATATCACTTGTCAAGAATATGTGGTCAAAATTTGAAAGCAAAATTCTCATTATTCCCAATGCTATGAGGACTTAAGTGACCGCCAGGCCGGAGTCGAAGAGCGCGGTAGTTAGAACGGAGAGTTTTTCTCGAAACCACTTTTTTTCAAGTTATGGGCATTCTAGCTTAAAAAGTTATTGACCAATCGTTCTGAAATTTTGTTTCATGCAAAAAAGGTGAAAAAATATGGTACAAAAACAATGTCTTCACGCATCAATTTAATTAAATTTTCAAATTTTTTTTTACACAATCAGGTTAATATTCTTAGGAAATGAGTTGCTAATGAAAAAATTTAAATTTGATGATTACAGATGAAAATTGCTAACACAGGAATGCCCACCAGCAAAATACTCCGATGGCAATCAACCATGGAGAGCTTAATCTAACGACACTATTTCCGGCGGAAATTACTTGAAAAATTTCCTAAGTCTACTTCAAAACATGAATAAAATACTCCCAAATTTTAAAAAAAAATACTGTTTGTTCATTCCCTATGGAAAGAATTCACGAAAAACAACAAAATGTCGTCCTCCAAAACCGATCTGTCCCCTTAATGAGTTATGGTTATCTTCTATTTGGAAGATTTTTTGAAGTAATTTAAGCATTGTTTTGAAAACGAACACAACTACAATTTATCGCATTATATACATTATATATTAGCAATGGATTACGCAAGATTTTATTTAATAAATTTAAGCTTTAAAACAGTTTATTTTAAACAAGACGAGAGTCATCGAATCTTTTAAAATTAAATTTTCTTAGCATAAAAATCTCCATTTTAAAGCAAATTCAATTTTATTTATAATGAAAATAAAAATATTTTTTAATTAAAAAACAACACTATGTAGACTTTTTAAATTAAAAAACAAATGCCTAAAAGATTTTGTTAATTTAAAAAAAAACTATTTTCAAAGGTAAGAGAATATTTTCGAATTGAAAAAAAAATTATTAAATTTCACATCAAACAAAAATTTTTTTTGTAATAATTTTCAATTTTAGGTCGAATTAACTGGTACTTTAAGCCTTACTGATTTATTTTAAAAAAACGGATCTTAATCTTAAAAAATGACGTTTTGAAAAATTGAACCATTTAAAGTAAATATTTTTCACTTTTGGTCATTTCGGTGTTTAAGGAAATAATTTTTACAAAATTTAGTGTTAGAAATTAAAAAAAAATTTATATATTTTTTGGTGTGTAAATTCCATTTTCTAAATTTAAAAGTGAAGAATGAATATTACATTGTATGCCTATATAATTCTTCACTTTTTACGAGTTTCGACTGTATCTTAAGCATGTTTATATACGCCCCCATTAATTTCTAAATTTATAACTTTATTTTATTTTTTTGCTAAATAAACGAGAATCTAACTCGTTTGCTATCTAATGCACCTACGCTACTTTACAATTTTTAATAATAAAAAAAAAATCCTTATGCCATGTAACAAGCTAAAAAAAATTACAATAAAAAATAGATTTAATGCTCTCTTTAACATGTTTTTGTGCCTATTTATAGCATAAAATTTATATCGCTTACAGCAAAGTGCCTTGTAAAGTTACCTGATGAACCTACAAGGACCTCATTGAAAGTCCTACCAGCTGCTGCTCACTAAAGCATAAAAAAACTTTGTACGCTTGCATTTTCCCAGCAATAGAAAATAAACTTTTTACGGCTGTTTATGACAGCGCATTAAAAAAAGGAATTTCTAGGAAAACGTTTCTACCAGAAAATCAAGTTTGCATTTTTATGGCATAATTTATGAGAAATATTTTTTCTATTTTTCTATTTGGGCATTGTGCCATTTTTTATGTCCTATATGTGTTATATGCAATATTTTAATTTGCATGTAAATTTGACTTCCTTTCGTGATTCAATTGCATGTTTCTATATTTATTTATTTTCCCCTATAATTTATGATTATTGCTTATGCAAATAATAGTCATATACAAATATTGTTAGCTAATTTTATATGTGTGTGTATAAATTTAATAATATAGCTTCAATATGTGAATTGACAATATTTAGAATGGCTGTCCAAGTTTCCGCTTTAATTAAAATAAATTGAAAATGTATAAAAAGAAAATGCGATGATGTGACTAGATTGTGAATGTGATTTTCAGAAAAAGTGAATATGGAAATAAGAACTTTTTTTATTTTTTAAATCGATGCAGTATTAGTGTTGCGTCGCTTAACAGCAAATTTCCGCAACGCGCCGACTGTTCCAATGCACGAAATGCGGCTTGAGCCAGCCGCATGCTGGATTGTAGCAGCTACTGCAATAGCTTCTGCAGTCAAGCATGTGACCGGCTCAAGTCAGTTAGTGACAGAACTTGATTGAGGGAGGCCAAGAGCGCAGAAAGGCGCAGGCAAAGTACAGGGTCGTCGAGGTAAAGCCGGAATATATTCGTCCGGGTCTCCTTTATTACAGCTTAGCACAAATCTGCAAAGATAGCGTTGCATTTCATGTTTAGGTGTTCCTTTTCAGTTACAGAGTAGACTTGATTGATAACGCGCAACGATGAGCCGAGAACAGGACCGCAGGGCAGCGATACTGGAGTCACTACGCGCCGGGAAAACACCGAAGGAGATAATTCAATGGTTTGGATATAAAAAACAAAAGTTTATGAAATTAGAACAAGTGCCTACTGTCATGCACACGAAATTTCCTGCTTCAGTCATGGTTTTGGGTGTCGTAAGCAGTGATGAGGGACGTCATGCCACCCCACTTTTTCGAGCAGGGGCTTCGGTTGAACGCCGAAGGATATATCGAAGTACTGAGATCAGTTGTGAAGCCTTGAATAGACCGAGTGACCGCTGGAAGAGAATACGTGTTTCAACAGGACTCTGCACCAGCTCACAAGTCCAGAAAGACTCAGGCTTGGCTGTACGAGAATATGCATCACCACTGGTCCCCAGATTTTTGGCCACCGTCCAGCCAAGACTGCAATCCTCTCGACTACTACGTGTGGGGCGTAGTTGAAGGAAAGGTGAACAAGACATCTCACAACACAAAGGACGCCCTGAAGGCCAAAATCATGGATGTGATGACCAACATGAACAAAATGGAGGTGAAACGGGCCTGTTCTCGATTTCGGTCCAGGCTTGAGCGGGTAGTTGTGGCTGAAGGCGGCTATATTGAATAATTAGGATGTTCCATAAATGTACTTACTATGTAAAAAGTATTACTTGAATAAATAACATTTAAACATAATTATTGATAATATTTATTTTTCATTGAATTTTCCGGGTTTACCTCGACGACCCTGTACAAGTACAGCTATACCTCGCTATACGGCCGCTCTTTATACGGCATTTCGCTATAACAGCCCTCTACAATTACGGCATGGTTTCGATTTACGAACTAAAATGTTTCGCTATAACGGCCACAAAAACTTTTTTATTTATTTTTTTTTTTTCAACTGTCTCGAGATTAGCACGCCAAAAAAACTGAATTATTGAAAAAATGGAAAAACTATTAATTATATGGATTGAGGACAATAACAAACGGAGAATGTCAATGAGTCAAATATCTATCCAGGAAAAAGCTTTAAGTAATTTCGAAAATTTAAAGAATGAGAATATCGATGAATCTTCTGAAGACATCATATTCCAAGCAAGCCAAGGATGGTTTAAAATATTAATAAATGTAATTTGCATAATTTAGAAAATTAAAAGTGAAGAAACTAGCGCCGATGAGGCCACATCTAAGGAATATCATAACATTTTAAAATAAATTATTGAAAGAGGTGGTTATTAACCTGAACAAGTTTTTAACACTTGGCTTTTATTGGAAGCGAATGCCTGATCGCACGTACATATCAAAAGCCGAAAAATCTGCGCCTGGCTATAAGGTGTCTAAGGAACTACTTGGTGCAAATGCCGCGGATGATTTTAAGCTAAAACCACTTATAATTTATTTGTCCGAAAATCCAAGGTCTCTTAAAGAACTAAATAAAAATCAATTACCCGTCATATGGAGATCCAACAAGAAAACTTGGATGACTAAAGCTACTTTTGAGGATTGGTTTAAAAGTCTCTTTTGTACAGAAGTGAAAAAATATTTGCGAGACAATAACTTCAGCAACAAGGCTTTGCTAATTTTGGATAATGCACCAGGGCATCCCTCTAATTTAGCCGCACTATCTGAAAATGTCATGATTGATACCTTCCGAAAAATACAACAGCTCTGATTCAACCAGGGTGTAATAGCCACTTTTAAGGCATATTACCTACTTCGAACTTTAACCGATGGTAAATCTTCAATTAAAACATTTTGGAAAAGCTATAATATTAAGAATGCTGTTGACAGTACCAGTGAATCATGTAAAGAATCAACGTTTACAACAATGAACCATGTTTGAAAAAAAATGGCCAGAATGTTCGAAAAGTTTTGATGCCCAAGCTATTTTTCCTTCCAAAAATTAGGCAAAACATTTTGGATCTAGCACATGATCTCTGATAAGGAGCTGCTTTCATATGAGGAACTCATTCAGATGCAAGCAGACCATTTTATGTTTTATATAACATGAAGTTGTTTCATTTTTGTTTATTAGTTTTTATTATTATTATATTTATATTATTATTATTATTGTTGTAATCTGTTATTATTATATGTACAAATGAATATAAATATGTTTTTGATTTAAATGAAATAAAAAGGTATGTTACATATTTAACAATTTTGGAACCGATCCCATTGAGTTTGTATAAATTTGTATTAGAATAATTGATTCGTTGTACGGCTTTTCGCTTTACGGCCAAGTTTCGTGGAACGTATCTAGGACGTAAAGCCAGGTATGGGTGTATAAGTAGAAAAAATAATGTTTGATAAAATGAAATGAAATAATAAAGATTTCAGTCCCCGTGTTTACCGAATCCCCGATTTCCTAGGCACAACTTGAATAAATAAAAAAGGACTTGTCATATGTGGACCGCGTTGGCGCCAATTAGTTTTTGTTAAAGATATAAACCAATTTTTTTCTTTTTTATAATTAAAAATTTTTTTTTTACTTATTTAATTAAAAATTTTTGTTTTTAGAAAGAGACACTTTAAATCGACAAAAACAAGTTTACATTTACTATATAATAAAAAGCAATACAAAATTTTTTAATTGGTGACTGATATTTTTTGTGGTAATTTCCAAAATAACAATTTAAAAAAAGAATCGTTAATGCATCTGAAAATATATTTGACGTTTGCTTGGTTATTTTTCTTCACCATTTAATATTTAAAAAAAAATAGTTATATAAAATTTAACCTAACCATTCCTTAACTCAACTTTTTAATAAATGAAATCTTGAAATAAAAGCTTTCTGCAAATTGGTTTTTAAAAAATTATTCTGTTACCTCTCGCAATATTACGTGATTTTTTTAAATATTAACATGTCTGACCTTTTAAGTAAAAATAAGAAGAATAAAAAATAAGAAAAACCAAGCATTTAAATGTAACCGAAAAAGTCTAATTACATACGATTTTTTTTTCTTAAAATTCAATTTTATATTTTACATATCCAGGCCACCAAAAAAAAATTGTTACAGCACTTATAAAACTTATTTGGTATTGTTTTACAAGCTTTACAGATCAAGTAAATAAAATATTACATAAAAAGTGTTTGCCAGAAATAAAACAATATAAAAACTCATACTTTATTTGCCAGTTTAAAATACATTGAACTTAAATATGTAAATTTCATATAAAAAATATATATTTTTTTACTTTAAAAGGTTTTACACATTTTTTTTCCATTTAAGTATAAAAGTGCACTTAAAAAATTGCATATCAGCTATAGAGCGATTGGTTTAACATTTAGTTATATAATTTTAAAAATACTATGTGGATCAAAAAAATTCCTTCAGAGTACTCAAAAGTAAGATTTTTAATTGGCCCAACTCTACACTAATTACACTAGTTTACAAATTTAAGGGCCATAGAGTGAACCTTCTTAGAAAAGTGTTTTTAGGGTAATTATGGCTCGGGAAACACGAAAAAGCCAAGGTTAATTTTTCGTGTAAACTAGTGTTATAACACTTATTTACTATGCTGATTTTTTTAAATGAAATTAAGTTGATTGGTAGTTAAAATTTACAAAAATTTCTAATTTATATTTATTAACTCATCTTATAACAAGAAGCTAATTATAACATACAAATTTTCACGAATTACTTAGTGTGATTTTCAGTTACAATTTTTTTTTATTATCATGATTGTAATTCACAACTGGTTAAAGCGAAGAGTGCCATAAGTTGCAAGTTTTTTATTACCATAAGCATCTTAATTTTTATTTAACGAGTATTAGATTTTATGTTATATTATTTTTGAATTTTTATATTTGAACCAATTTGGTTATTCTCTAAGGCATAAACTCCCAACGGGGGGATGTCTACAAACATTGGGGTTGAAAATGATAAATATCGCTTGTTGCATTTTTCAGTTTTCCATTTTTTGAGTGCACAGGAGCATGTTGTACAGGCGTACTCTGGTTCATACCAAACACTTTTATCATACGCGCGGCCGAAGAAATCGTTAAATGCGTTTTTTACATATTTTTTCGTCTCTAATTTTACGCGATGTTGATTGTCAACGAACAACCCGCAGATAAAACAAAACTTGTTGCGATTATCGCACATTGTACAAAAAATATAACAGTATAGATAGGAAAAATACACGTGTTTATTTGACAAGTGTGTAACCGGAAAGAGAATTTATTGTTTTATATATCTTATGCATAACAGATATTAAAAGTTGCAGTGCTGCCAATTTGTGAGATTATTATATTTGGTATACACATATGTTTCGTATTTTCAATAATATAATAATAACAATAAGCGTCGTAACTTAAGCATTTATCGACCGATTTTAATAAACCATGACTTTTCTTACTCGGAAATAATATTTCTTTAAGATTAAATGTAAAAAAGTATAGGTGTTTTAACAAAATGTTATATAAAAATGACTTCAAAGTGTGAAAAACGAAAAAAAAAAAAAAGTGTAAATCTTAGATAACTTTAAAAAAATCTCGTAGTTGCTTTGTATGAAGTATAAACAAGTGTATATCATCTTAAAGCTTGAATCTCCTTCTTTACAAAACCGTAAAGCAATCGATTGAAAAATGGCGACGTTGTGATTGTGGGAGTGATCGCAGTACCCGAAAAACGGTTTTTAAGCAATAACTTGCGATTTTGGGGGTGTTAGACAATTTTGAAACACACTATCGTGATCTACTCGTCAAGACCTACAACGTACACTAGGTCACTTGAAAAGTTCTTTGATTTTTTTTTGATTTTGTAGTACAGTGTTATTAGCCTGGGTCCATTCAACTCCGTTGGCTTGCTTTTGCGCTATAATATCATCCAGGCTTAAATTAAAATCCATTTTTAAGTTTAACAATCGCGCAATTTCTAATATTGTACAAATATGGCGAACTTTTTTAATTTTTACAAAAATATCACAAAAAAAGGGGCAAATTGTCGTCGTAAATTCCGGAACTTCTCTCCTTTACTACGTTTGGAATTAAAATAATTGCAAACGGCAACGCAGTGTTGCAAGTGGTCTGTGCTTGGTGTTGCCAGACTAACAGTAAAGGAAAATTTGGGTTGTTGATTCCAGACGTGTGCGTATTTAAACTTAAAACTATATAATTGTTTTTTATGCTGTTCGATTGAAAAAATAAAACTAAAAATAAGCGAGATTTCCCTGACCTATATAGATTCCCTGTATCAATCTATGCAGGACCGGATATATGTAGTTATTAGTAACAAAGGAGGAAGTACTCATTACTGCGTTTATATTTTTATTTTTAATAAGTCAAATAATTACTCCAACTAAGATTCTAAGAGCGTAAATTCTATTGACCAAGAAAAAAGTGCCTTACTTTAAGTAGCAATAAGAAAATGTTTGGAAAACTTAATTTTTATAACTTTTTATGATTATTTAAATATTATACTTGACGTATTATTCAATAACCAAGGTTTTTGCCTATCAACTTTTTCTCAATCATCATTAAAATTACCAGCAGTGTATATCTAACGCAATAAAACAAAAAAAGAACGCACAAAATTGTTTTGAATTTTTTTACAACTTTAGTAGTAACTTTTTATACCTGTAAATAAGTTTTATTTAGCTTATAAATTAAAAAACGAGATTATGTGAAGATATACAAATGAAGAAGACTATCATACCAAAAACTTTTAAAAAGAACGTACATAGTCATAGTACATAAGTTGGTATACGATCCTATATAAATTATAAGTCTGATAAAAAAAAGCTAAAGCTTACGCTTATACAAATGCAGTCAAATATGTTTATGTGCAAATATTTTTTTATGCGATTGCATTAGAACAATCTTATATCAGATCATAGTAATATTATAAGCTTGCAATTATTTTAATTCTAAACATAGCAAAGGAAAGAAGTTCCGGAATTTACGACGACAATTTGCCCCTTTTTTTGTAAAAATTAAAAAATCGCCATATTTGTACAATATTAGAAATTGCGCGATTGTTAAACCTAAAAATGGATTTTAATTTAAGCCTGGATGATATTATATCGCAAATGCAAGCCAACGGAGTTGAATAGACCCATTCTAAGTACCATCAAAAAAATAATTTAAGTACAAAAAAAAACATTATTATGCTTCTACGGAACCGGTACAGCAAAATTCAGGTACATACGAAGCGGTGCTGCTAGAGCGCCTGGAACGTTTTAGTAAACCAAGCTTTAAATGGATTAATCTTGACGCAGTAACCAAATTGGTTTAAATATAAAAATTCAAAAATAATATAACATAAAATCTAATACTCGTTAAATAAAAATTTTAATACTCAAGACAATAAAAACTTCCAACTTATGGCACTCTTCGCTTTAACCAGTTGTGAATTACAATCATGATAATAAAAAAAAAATTGTAATTGAAAATCACACACTAAGTAATTCGTGAAAATTTGTTTGTTATAATTAGCTTCTTGTTATAAGATGAGTTAATACATTTTATTAGAAATTTTTGTAAATTTTAACTACCAATCAACTTAATTTCATTAAAAAAAATCAGCATAGTAAATAAGTGTTAAAACACTAGTTTACACGAAAAATTAAGCTTGGCTTTTTCGTGTTTCCCGAGCCATAATTACCCTAAAAACACTTTTCTAAGAAGGTTCACTTCATGAACCCGAAATTTGTTAACTGGTGTAATTAGTGTAGAGTTGGGCCAATTTAAAATCTTACTTTTGGGTACTCTGAAGGAATTTTTTTGTTCCACATAGTATTTTTTAAAATTATATAACTAAATGTTAAACCTATCGCTGTATAACTCATATGCAATTTTTTAAGTGCACTTTTATACTTAAATGGAAAAAAAATGTGTAAAACCTTTTAATTTACATATTTAAGTTCAATGTATTTTAAACTGGCAAATAAAGTATGAGTTTTTATATTGTTTTATTTTACTTTTTATGTAATATTTTATTTACTTAATCTGTAAAGCTTGTAAAACAATACCAAATAAGTTTTATAAGTGCTGTAAGAATTTTTTTAGTGCTGGCGTGGATATGTAAAATATAAAATTGAATTTTAAGAAAAAAAATAAACTTATGTAAATAGACTTTTTCGGTTACATTTAAATGCTTGAAAAAAAATCACGTAATATTTGGAGTGGTAAAAAAATTATTTTTTTAAATTAAATTTACAGAAAACTTTTTTTCAACATTTTAATTTTGGAAATACGGGCTCCAACAATGTTTTGAAGCGCTCGGCGTTCATCTTCTGACCGATAAAAATTAAGTTAATTGTTCCATAAAACGTGATGGCACCCCACACCGTGACTTCACCTTCTTGGCTGTGATGGCGGCTTTAATTTAATAAATTTTTTCGTTAATCGTTTTTAAAACAATCATTGCCATCTAAATTAAAACGTTTTTCATCATTAAAAACAACCGTACGCCAATCATTAAGTCGAGTGTCAGATTGAATAGTTCAAGTCATGTATTCTTTCGCAAATTGAAGTCGTTTTTCTTTGCGTATAGCATTCCGAGGTGGTTTTTCTTGAATTTTAGACGCTTGAGATCTACTGCATTTCTTATTGTACGTTAAACAATTAAAAGGCTTGCTTTGATTCCGGCTAATTCCTTAATCTAAGGTCCTTACGAGCGTACTGTGTGAAAGTCTGAAGCCACTCACCAAGGCACTGATTGGACGTTATCAGTGCGGCTTAAGACCTGTCAAGTCCACCGTCGACCCGATATTCACACTACGCCAAATCCTGGAAAAGAACCACGAACATCAAGGCGACACTCACCACCTGTTCGTCGACTACAAAGCAGCTTTTGATAGCCCAATAAGGGATCGCGTATATGCCGCAATGTCTGATAAGGCTTTGCAGAATGACGTTGAGTAATTCCTGCAGCTCCGTCAAGGTAGAAAAAGACCTCTCCGAGCCTTTTGATACCGTGCGAGGTTTCAGACAAGGCGACCCCTTATTATGTGACCTCTTCAACTTCGTCATGGAGAGCGTTCTGCGGAAGGCCGACGTACATCGCAATGGCACTATCTTCTACAAGAGTGTCCAGCTCCTTGCGTACGCCGACGACATCGACATCATTGGGCGTACCAAGCTAGATGTCACCGCGGCCTTCAGTGCTATCGAACGGGAGTCTGCGAAAATGGGTCTGGCGGTAAATGAGGGCAAAACGTAGTATATGCTGTCGACAAGTAGGGACGTGCGGCGGCTTGAGTCCCAGATAACGGCCGACAGCTATACTTTCGATGTTGTCAAGGAATTTATCTACCTTGGCAACGCCGTTACCACCGACAACGATGTCAGCCTGGAGATCAAGCGCAGAATCACTCTTGCCAACAGGTGCTATTTCGGTCTCAATAGGCAATTGAGTAGTAGAGACCTCTCTCGCGCAACAAAACTATCACTCTACAAGGCACTCATCCTTCCAGCGCTTATTTACGGCGCGGAAGCCTGGACCGTGTCGCTAACTGATGCAGCTGCCCTGGGAGTTTTCGAGAGGAAAGTACTGCGCAAATTCTTTGGTCCTATTCGAGTTGGCGATGACTACCGCATCCGCACCAACCAGGAGCTGTATGAGTTCTTCAATGACATGGGTATATTAAGTTTGTGCAAACCGAAAATGTATGTTACATATAGAAGGAGACGTCGGAGACACCCCAAAGTTACCTAAAATATGATCAGGGTGAATAGAGAAGTCGATATACCCATGTCCGTCTGTCCGTGTGAACGCCTAGATCTCAGAGATGGTAAGAGCTAGAGTAACCAAACTTTCACATTAGATATGCAATATTATTCCATAAGAGACAAGTTTATTTTATTTTTTTGATATCGGTGATAAATTATATAGCTCCCATATGGGTGTTTGAGACGACCTCGACAAAAAAAAAGTTTTAGATAGATAACACTGTCCTACAGAATTGACAAAAATCAAAGAACTTTTCAAGTGACCTAGTGTACGTTGTAGGTCTTGACGAGTAGATCACGATAGCGTTTTTCAAAATTGTCTAACACCCCTAAAATCGGAAGTTATCGCTTAAAAACCGTTTTTCGGGTACTGCGATCACTCCCACTATCACAACGTCGCCATTTTTCAACCGATTTTCAATTGCTTTACGGCTTTGGAAAGAAGAAGATTCAAGCTTTAAGATGATATACACTTGTTTATACTTTATACAAAGCAACTACGAGATTTTCTAAAAGATATCTAAGACTTACACTTTTTTTATTCGATTTTCCCACTTTGAAGTCATTTTTATATAACATTTTGGTAAAACACCTTTACTTTTTTACATTTAATCTTAAAGAAATATTAATTCCGAGTAAGAAAAGTTATGGTTTATTCAAATCGGTCGATAAATGTTTAAGTTACGACGCTTATTGTAAACAAGGAAATTACAATTCCATCGACAAAAAAAAAGTTTTAGATGGATAATTCGTTTGTTCATGAAGATATCGTAACCAAATTTGGTATAATGCTTAAGAACAATAAAAAACTTACAAGTGCCAAATTTGGTCGCAATATTTTAAAAAACAAACGAAATACAACAAATTTTGTTAAAAAATCGATTTATGTAAAGAATTTCTTTATTGCAACAAGCAAATTTGCCAGAAAATTTAATATACAGTGGATTTCATAGCTATAGGACAGTCTAAAAATTTTGTGTTCAAATGTAAATATTTCGGTTCATAAGCACGATCCTGCAAAACTTCCTTTTACAAAAACAACTGCCTAATATTGGAGCTTTTAATTTACCGTAAGGTTATTGCACTGTTGCTTCACACGGTGCTTCGCAATAGCTTATTATATAATATTTATTATATTTATTATTGTTTCATTACTATAGGACAGTGATCTTTTATAAGGAAATTAACTGTAAGGATGGCATAAATACATTTCATTTCAATTTGAAATCACTTTTTGGTAATTTTATGATAAATCGATGCAATATGTGAATATAAGTTTATGGTAGAGACCATATAATTGCGAAAAACGACGTGGGCAAAGGATGATGTATATTTTATGGAAAAACATATGAACCGATACATAATTATTTGGAATTTATTTCTTTGGAAACATCGAGAAGTAAAAAAAATATATTTAAAAGATTATTGGTAAGATTTCGGAGTGGTAAAAACGAATAATATATCAAGATGTCCAAATCTTGAACCACTAAAGATATGCCCGCTTTGAATTCACTGTTGTAACTAATTTTTAATATGCGCGCTTTTGCGTAATTTTTTGTGCATGTTTTTTAAAGATTCTCCTTATAAGGTTGATTGTTTTCATATTTTCCAATTAGAAATCATTGAGTTCGAGTAGTCCGGGTGAATATAATTACAATTGGAGGGATTTGCAAAGAATAAAATGAAATTTTTCTTGGCGAAATTTTAGAAGCCGCTTGGTTTTTGTGCGGGGCGCGTTTAAAGCCAGTTAAACCTCGACCCCCTATTAAACTCATCTGAAATAAGCAGTGGGGATTACAGACATGTCTGTCTAAGTGTTTTGATACCATTCCGATGTAAAACTTCGGCGAAATGCTATTTTTTTAACAGGACAACGTCTAAATTCAAGTAGATAAGCTCGCGAATACCCTTTTTAGGGCGCCTCTTACGGTCAGAAAGCCTGCGAATTTTCATCTACTTTATTTTTTACTTATTTCGCAATGATTCTAAATAAATTCCAAATATAATTATGTTATCGGTTTATATGTTTTTCCATAAATATACACCATTCTCTGTTCCATGTCGTTTTTCGCAATTATATGGTCCCTCTACCATAAACTAATATTCACATATTGCGTCGATTTATCATAAAATTACCAAAAAGTGATTTCAAATTGAAATAAAATGTATTTATGCCATCCTTACACTTAATTTCCTTATAATAGATCACTGTCCTATAGAAATGAAACGACCAAAATTGCATCAAAAATGACTTAAGCTATTGCGAAGCACCGTGTGAAGCAATAGTGCAATAACCTTTTGGTAAAATAAAAGCTCCAATATTAGGCAGTTGTTTTTGTAAAAGGAAATTTTGCTGGATCGTGCTTATGAACCGAAATATTTACATTTGAACACAAAATTTTCAGACTGTCCTATAGCTATGAAATCCACTGTATAGTATATGATTTTTCGCAAGCACTTAAGGAGCAAAAATAAAGCAACGCAGTATGCCAGTGATCTCCCTTTAACAGCAACTTAAAATAAGTTTTATTTGCGTTTAGGAAACTATAATGAGAAAAGCAAAATTTATTTTCATGGCAAAATAAGTGCGGCAATTTGGGAAACTCGAAATAAGGAAGGCATGTCTAATTTTTAGCACTGCAAAAACGATGAAACTCAAGGCAATAAAACTAAAACTGTGCGTTTATTGTAATTCCCAATTGACCACAAAAATGGACACAAAAAGAGCATTAAAATTGAACATAAACTATGGAATAGTTGGGTACGAAAAAAAAGTGCTTAGGGTGCGAGTCCTTATGGCGTATATGTGTGTGAGTATGTAAGTGTGTGGCAACTGTCACATAAAGTAGCTAATTACCGTTTGTTATGTTGCAGCCCACAAAATGCTGTTATTTATGTGCCTGTGTGCCTATGCATGTGACTGTAACTGTTCATGTGTCTATTCATGTGAGTGTTTGGGTGTGTTTGTTGCGGTTACAACAACATAAAATGAATACAAAGTTGTTGTTGTTGTTGTTGTCTTGTACATGAATTTTGTGGGCGTCACATTAGCAGCTGAATTTGTAAAACCCAAAAACAAAACAGTAGGGAGTGTGTGTGAGTGTGTGTGTGTATCCAACTGCTCTGCGGTTTCAGGATCTCTAATTTACGAGCACGTATGAAATGGCAATATGGCTGCAGCTGCACAAAAAAAAAGTTTGTTGCATACTTTTGGGTGACGCTTTGCCAAGCAGCTGCTTAAAATGTGTTTTCCAACACTAGAATTAGTTAGACTTACATGCAGCGTACAAGTTTGTGCCTGCCTGGCTTTTAGCTGCATTGTCTGGCCTCCAGGCCAAGTTGACCCATTCCATTAACCCACTTGGTTCAACCAACTGCAGTAAAACAAAGAAGAAAGACCTAAAAACAAGCAGCAGTCAACTAACTGATTGCAGTTACACAACACTGGTGTACATAAACGCCTTTGCACTTTACGCAAAACCTCAAACTGTCAAATCGCCAACGAGTTCCATTAAGCTTGAATTAGACATGAGAACGGGGGGGAGGCGCTACACACAAAAGCCAGAAGAAAAAAAAAAATTTTATGAAGAAGTTTAGATACTCTTGCCCTTTAGTTATAGATATGTGTCAGTGCGTTCCATTAGGATTTTTAGGGCCTATATATTATTTCTATTTAAATTTTTCAACGATGTCTTTATATCTTTTGCTTAAGGATTCATCTGTTTCCTATACCCGAAGACCATTCAAAATGTCTCGCTTAAAGACAGATTTAGGGTCACGTCGGAACCTTAACGTGATTTTTAGACCTTTTGCTTATGGATTAATCTGTTTCCTATACCGGAAGACCATTCAATATCTCGCTTAAAGGAAGATTTGAAGGTTATGTCGGAACCTTAACGTGATTTTTAGACCTTTTGCTTATGGATTAATCTGTTTCCTATACCTGAAGACCATTCAATATCGCGCTTAAAGGAAGATTTTGAGATATGTCGGAGCCTTGACATGATTTTTAGACCTCGGTTTAAAAAGCTCTTCGCAGACAAGAAAAAACTAATCCAAATAAAACAAAACTTCAAATAATGCAAACTTAGAACTGTGTCGTATTAACACAAGATGGCGCCAGCAGTTTACGCTAGATGGCGCTAGCAGTTTAGCAGCTAGTCGTCCGCGCCCGCCTTTACGCACACCATTTTTGGTAACTCGTCTTGGTCTTTGGTAACTCGTCTTATTACAAGAAGCTAAATAAAATAACACACAAGTTTTGCGAATTACTTAAATTGTTTGTGATTGTCAGTTTTATTTATTTTTTATTATTATTATTGTAATTCACAACTGGTTAAAACCAAGAATGCTATAATTATTAAAATTTCTCATACATTTAATTCCGTTAATACTATGTGTTCGTAAAAGAACATTAAGATTGGGCAAGAGAGATAAAATGACATTTAGTACCAATTATGACAATAACATTTAGTAAAAGTTTACGCTAGATGGCGCTAGCAGTTCAACAGCTAATGAGCGCAAATCGAAGCAAAAATTAAGTTAGGGAGATGGTTGCAAGTCAGTTTCAATGTATGAAAATCTAGCCGTGGAGGATCGGCCGGTTGAATTTGGCATAACCAATAACTTGCACTACCACACAATCGCCAGAAAAAAAGCTTTGGTAAAATTGATCAAATTGCAAAATCTTCTGTACTCAGATCCGCGTATTAAATATGGGTTAACAACCCCGGTACTCCATCTTTTCTCTATTATTTAAATTGCCATGTAAGTTATAATCATTGTTTACCCAAAATAATATTAAAAAAATTTTGATAATTAATATTTTGTGATTGTTTTATTGAGCGCTTTCAAAAATTAAATAAAAAAACGGTGCATGTATTATAATTGTTTTGCTGTAATCGAAATTGCCGCAATAAAATTTCGATAAACTGCACATTTTGTTTTAGGAGACATGCTGGTACGCATTTTTCTTTTTTACGAAAGGGTCTTAGCCAAGCCCAAAAACCCACCGACTAACTGGTTCCGAATCTGGAATTTGAAGAATCCCAACACGTTTCTGAAATAGCTCCCCAATACCTCCTTTATAATTAAAACTTAAATATAAACAGAAATATATAATATTAATTTTCCTGACTTTTGAATTTAGTTTCGATTATTCCCTATTTAATTCAATAAAAGATTAAATTTTTTTATTTTCATATGAGGCACAGGGTATGGGTTCAGAAAACTTCAAGCCAGCAACACTTTTCAAACCTCTACCTATATCCAAGCTTAATCCATTACAAGCTTCCGAGTGCGGGGTAAAAGAATCCCAGCATGTCATGTTTCTTAAATGGACTCCCAAGACTTCCATTATAATTAAATCTTATATATAAGCATATATATAAAATTTTATGTTAATTTTCTTGGCCTTAAAATTTAGTATCGGTTATTCCCCATTTAATTCAATAAAAGATTTAATTTTATTTATTTTCATATGAGTCACAGGGTATGGGAACAAAAAGCTTCATGCCAGCAACACTTTTCAAACCTATAACAGTCTTCAAGCTTAATCCGTTCCAAACTTTGCCACTCACTCATCTAACTCACTAAAAGTAAGAGTATTCAAAAATATGTCTGTTGCCAAGTGCTCCATGTGTAGAATTGCAGAACCAATTTTGTGCTCATTTGCTTTTCTACAATTGTAGGAAAAAAATGTCAAAAGCAAATTGGCTAAAGTAGTGACAAACACACTCAAAAGCACACACTCACACACTCAAACACACACACGCACACACTTACACACAGCCATTGAAACAGTGCTGAAAAAAGTATTCTGCACTAAGCGTAAAACTATTTAATTAAGCTAATCTATTTGCATTTGGGAGCACAGCATGCGCTCAACTTGACACACCCTTACCAACACACACTCACACACACTACACTCACTCACACCCATGCACACACACACATACTAATATAGCACATCCAGACATAGTCCATGGAAAATGCAAATTCATTTTTGCTCCAAATTGAAATTGACACAGACAAGCTGGTACCCATCCACAGTGGCTCCTAAAAGTATGCAATGCAATGAAAAACACAATAAAAGCTAATTACAATTTGCCTATTGGGTGTTTTTCTCTTGTAAATTTTTATTGCCATTTAAAGTGTGCTTATTTATTAGGCAAAAAGAAACTTTGCGGAAAATTGAGTTTGGGGATTTTTTTAAAAAAGATTTAGGTGTATTCAGTAACGTAAGCCGTATCCATAGGTATAGAATTCAACCATGGCCTTTTCAAAACAATTTCCCATTTTATGTTTTTGAGCGCTTTTGGGTTCTGCGTACAGGCCTTAAAAAGCTGTTCAAAAAACTTATTCATCAAAATCGGGAACTAAACACAGATATAAGAGATCTCAGGGCCAGCAAAAGAAACTTTGCGTAAAATCGCGTTAGGGTTTTTTTAAAAAAGAATTTTAGTGTATTCAGTATAGGTACAGAATGCTACCAAGCCCTATTTAAAGAAATTTAGCTCTATTTTATGTTTTCGAGCGCTTTTGGCTTCTGCGTACAGGCCTTAAAAAGCTGCTTAAAAATACTTATTCACCATAATCACGAAATATATAAGAGAACCCAGAGCCAGCACAACAAAGTTTTACTCTTAAAGCTCAAGATTTCTGGAGCAGAAAGTTTGATTTCAAAGACAGTGCAGAATAGTTGCTAGATGTGGGTACAATTTATTCTGAAGTCGACTGTAAGCTGCCTATTTTGAATCCCTCTTACTGGTATTGGTTTTCATTTGTATTTAGTGTGCTTAACTCTTATTAGGTTAATATTTTACATTTTTATTATTATTTTATATTGAATGGCGAAAAACTGAATCAATTCAAATTTTATCGGAACCAATTTTTATACCCATCGTTTTTTTTAGCTTCTGTTTTGCTATAAGACTCGTTCTGATTTGTCATTATACTTTACATAACATTATACTGACCATTCCAATATAGTACTTTCAAAAATAATATTGTTGGCTATTCTTAGTAGAAATAAGTTTACTCAATAAGTCCTTTGGTTCTTACCTGAAAATATAAAAAAGAAAAACAATTAGATTTACCGAAAAGATGAATTTAATTAAATATATTTATAAAACAGTTCGAAATATAATATTTTTTAGACATTGTATAACTCTGTACCACAATTTATGTTTTTGGGATGACTAATTTGGAAAAAACAAATATTTTTTTTATGGACGTACGATTCGAACCTTATTCATTATGTTTTAAAAAATATGTATTATGTTTATTATTATGTTTTGAAAAATATTGTAAGTCACATTTAGTTTTAAATTATTTAAAAAAAAACAAATTCTGGAAAGAAATTTATTGTATACTAGGGGGCTTCGCCTCCTACTCGCTTCGTCCACCATCGGCGGCTCAGGGGAGCCCACTTCAAATTAAATTCGGCTCCATTGAAAAAATATATTTTTTTCTCTTTTGTGTACAATTTTTTTTTGCTAAATTCCTTACTTTATTAAAACATGAGAAACAAAATCATGAGAATCAAATATCTTCTGCTATACACACAACATGTTCTATACTCTCAAAAAGATGAGAAAAAGCTACTTTTTGAAATAATAGAGGGATATAAAATCATCTAGTATCCATTAGTACAAACTAGCTTGAAATTGTTCAACTAGTGTTTATTCTTGCTTATAATTTAAATATAAGTAATTTTGAAAAACAAAAAAAAAAAAAACTTTAAAAGGATGATAACATTAGTGGAGTTTAAAGTTTAAAATTAAGGCCAGTCGAAAATAGAACCGAGACAAAGCAAAACAGTTCATAAAACAAAAAAAAAAGGGTGTAACAGTCGAGGCGGTGCCCGACAGTGGAATACCCTGTAATTTCTCTCGAAAAAATTTTTTCTGCGTATTTCTTATAAGAACTTTTCAATTAGAATTCTTTTTTTTTTGGTGAAATTCCATATTTGTACCTTTAAGCTCCGAAAACTGTTACCGATTGTAATAAAACTCGAAAGTTACGTCAAAGAAGCTATTTAAAGTATATGGCATAAGTTTCAAGTTGATATGATGAGGGGTGTGGGAGAAAACGCGGTAAATCGTTTCCGGGGGGTGGGGGGTCCGCATCGCTAAAATTTGGATGTGGATTTGTTCATTAAAGCCACATGAATCAGTTTAACAAAAATTGTGATTCGAGATCACTTGTAACCATAATTAGGTAGAGTCAAATAATGACGCAGTTTATGGGCAAGGGAAGGTAAAATTTTTATTTTTTGACTATAACTTTTTCTGTATTCGATTTTGTTTATTTTTGACACTCAGATAGGACATCACTCTGCTAAATTTCAGATGAAAATATTAAACGGAGTTGCCAAAAACCTAAAATCTACTGGGTAGGAACGGGTGAATATATTGATAGGATTCAACAAACTTAATCTTCTGAGGAAATATGCGCACTAGAAGTAAAATTTGGGATATCTAGCTCTTTTAGTCTCCGAGATCTAGGCGTTCATTCGGATGGACGGACGGACGGACATGGCTCAATCACTACCCGAGGTTATGATAAGCATTTTGGTATAAAGGACTTTGGGTCTGCTGCGCCTCCTTTTATCCGTTACATACATTGCACAAACTAGTATACCCTTTTTACTTTTAAGTACAGGGTATAAAAATAAAAATTTTTAACGCTACTTTTTTGCTCTCTGGTACACAGCATTAAAAGCTCGATTTTTTTTTAATTCACAACCAGATGGCGCCAACAGTAACATTATCTGTTCTCTTTTAATAAAATAAAATGAAGTGGTAAGTTATTTCCCATAATCGATTGACTTCAAGTGGAGAATTGCTGAATTGCTGATGATTTAGTCAACCGATTTTGATCAAATTTGGTACAGTGATTGGGAGCTATAAACTTTCGAATACCAAATTTGGTTACGATATCTTCATAAACAAACGAATTATCCATCTAAAACCTTTTTTTTTTGTCGAGGTCGTCTCAAACACCCATAGTGGAGCTATATAATTTATCCCCGATATCAAAAAAATAAAATAAACTTTTCTCCTATGGAATAATATGGGATCTAATGTGAAAATTTGGTTACTCTACCTCTTACCATCTCTGAGATCTAGGTGTTCAAACGGACAGACGGACGGACGGACAGACGGACATGGGTATATCGACTTCTCTATTTACCCTTATCATATTTTAGGTAACTTTGGGGTGTCTCCGACGTCTCCTTCTATATGTTACATACATTTTCGGCTTGCACAAACTTAATATACCCTTTGTACCATACGGTACAGGGTATAAAAAGCGCAAAAATTTTGCACAGTATTAAAGACAAGCAGTGCTGATAAGATTTTTTAATTGACAGCTAGATGGCGCCAACAGTAACATCATATGTTATATTTAAATAAAAAAATAAGCATATTTTAGCCTAATTTATTGACTTCAAGTAGAGAATTTCTCAAGCACACAAAATACTTTAAATCAGTTTATAAAATTTTCCACAAAATTTGCAGTTTCATGCTTTAAAAATCCCAATACCTTAAATCTACTTTTAAGTCTTGCTAAAAAGTTACTTCAAGCTATTAACGATTGCAAACAGTAAATATAAATTCATGAAATTTATATGAGTTCATCGAATTTATAAATGTAACAAGTGAAAAGGCAATTCGACAGTTTAAGTGGAACGCCCGCAGCTAATAAAATTCCTTGGCACTTCCCAAGCTGGTAGGCCACAAATATTTTCACATAAACCCAGAAATGTCTGTCATGCTTCGCTCCTAATAAATGCCTAGTAAAATATTGATTACTCTATATAGTATGCTGTGCAACTTAAAAACGAACCAAATAGAGCTATAACTGGAGGAACAGAGAGCAGAGAGCGACGCAGGGGCATGATTAATTGCACGCATATTTGGCTGTATAAAAAAGAATTACCTATAAATATGCCAGGCGCTGCTGCATGCCACAAATTTGTTTATTTTATGTGGGCCTGTGTTGGTATGGAGAGAAAAAAAATCCGAAATATTGCAAGGCATTTATTATGTACCAACATATATGTTCGGAGCAGCAGCCAATGAACAGCAAATTAACACATAGTATAAAAATCTTATATTTAACATAAATGATGTGCCCTGCGTGGCCAGCCCATAATTTCAATATTTAGCTTTAACTGTAATCGTCTCTTTGCACCATCCATTTAAACTGATCTTCGCCGCAGGCATAAGCATAAGCTTTTGCCATCTCTAAAACAAGTTGATAACGATAATTTGGCCTTACACAACACTGAAACACAGTGGCTGCAAAATGGCGGCGTTGTGGTACAGTCGCATACCAGCAGCAGCATTCAGCAGTCGCAGTAAAAAACAACAGCAACAACACCAACACTACACAACAACCACAACTACACAAAAACATATAATCACTAAACACAAATTATACTCACATTAAATCAAACATAAAACTATTCTCAATACAATACAATATAAACAAAACAAAACTAAATTCACGGGCATAATAATAAACATATAAATATAAGTTAAACAAAACGCGTACTTTTTATTTTAATTTTATAACGCGTTTTAAGTTGCTGAAAAAGCTCAGCAGCTCCCAACATTTGGAGGCCCCGGCGAGATATTACCTGTGAAGTTTAGTTTTCTAATTTGTTTATAAGAATTTGTTCAAACATTAAACAAATTGTTGCATAAAATAACATTTTAAAGTTGTGCGTTTAACATTACATAGCATTATCATTGCGTACATACATTCGTGCATATGCATATATAAGATCCGTAATTTTTCGCATTTGCTTTTGTGGTCGCGTTTACATACAGTAGCAATAAAAAGTATTCGCCCTTCTGCATAGAAAATTCGCTAACGCGCGTGGTGTTGAACTTTTCGTTAACAGTGTATGTGCAATTGCTCAAGAAAACGTGTAATTTCGCCAAAATTTGGTACAGTTGAGCATTAAGCGGTACTTAACAAATACAGTGCTCATTGTGCAACGGATTTTATACAAGCATAACCTCATCTTTTAGTTGTGAATTTCTTTGAACATTACAAAATGTCGTCTAATGAAACTCCAGTTATTGAAGAGCTCAATAATGTTCCTCAAAGCAATGACCAAATACAAATAGACCGCGTTTCATTTCTCAAATTAAAGACGGCAGCTGTTTTCGACCGACTTGAGTGTCTATCTAAGGAGATGGATTCAGACAAAATACATGGCATGGATGAATACGAATTAAAAGATCTTCTGGAATTGCTAAACAAGCTAGACGCAAATTTCACTAAGGCGCATACAGGTCTGGAAGAGCTTAATTTTGATTCCATTTTCAGTAACCTACCAGGAAAATTTGACACCGTTTTATCGCATTTAAGAACCAGTGTGCAACGAGAGATTGGCAAGCACAGTCCGCCTCAGCATTGCTCCACGTTTCGGCTGAACTCAAATGAGACACAGTCTATCGTCGTTATGGCAAACAGATCGCGCTTACCACAACTAGAGCTTCCAAAATTCAGTGGCGCTTATACTGAGTGGGCAAATTTTCACTCAATGTTTACTGCAGTCATCGACAAGGAGGGCGAGCTAACATCCATTGAAAAATTGCAGCACTTGCGTTCGTGTTTAAGTGGAACTGCTTTGGACACTATACAATCTTTGGAAATAAGCGAAGCTAATTATAATATCGCATTAGACATTCTCAAAAAACGTTTTGATAACAAGCGTCTTATTTTGCAGGCACACGTCAGAAAGGTATTTGAGCTGGATAAAGCAGATGCGTCGGCAGGCAAATTACGAGAGCTGACTGATAAAGTCACTGCACATCTGCGCGCATTGCAATCTTTGGCATCAACGGAGGAAATAGCTAACTGCTTTATAGTCCAAGTAGTCCTTCAAAAGGTCGATAAAGCTACTCAGGCTAAATGGGAGGAGAGTTCATCGATCCACGAGCTGCCATCCTGGGATAAATTCTCCGCCTTTTTGGAAAAACTCTGCAGAACCTTGGAAAATGTTGAACATGCAACACAATCTATTCAGGTTGGCTCAAAGACCGTGAGTACACACAAAAGAAATAGTTTTGTTGCTTCAAGCGCACAAGAAAGTGGTTGCACATTTTGCAAGGAGACCAACCACAGAATTTATCATTGTCAACGTTTTACTACACTTTCGCCAAATGCTCGTCTAAAGGAGGCCAAGGAACTTCAGCTTTGCCTTAATTGCTTGAGAAAGGGGCATCAGCAAAGAGAATGCAAATCTGGAACTTGCCGCGTTTGTAATTCCAAGCACAATACGCTGTTGCATTATAATGATTATGCTATTGCATCCACGCATTCCTCTGTTCCAGACTCCGCATTATCGCCAATCGTCTGTCAATCTAGCTCAATGGTTGCAATGTCGCCCGATTCGCCAAAAGTCCTTCTATCTCAAAACCCTTCTGACGTTGTGTTCTTAGCAACTGCAATAATCCTTATAAAAAACAGAGCTGGTGCATTTGTCCCATGTCGTGCACTTTTGGACTCCGGCTCTCAGCTACACTTCATTACAACTCGCTTCGCTAATCAATTGCAACTTCGTAAAACAAAATCCCTAGCAACTGTCTCTGGCATCGGGGATTGTAACTTCGCAACAGATAAACACTCGGTTCAACTTGTATTAAAATCTCGAATTTCAAATTTCTCAACATGCATTACTGCGGTAATTGCCAAAATGATCACCGACAATCAACCTGGCCTTTCAGTTAATGCTGATGCTTGGAGCATTCCAGCAAACATACAACTGGCCGATCCCACCTTCAACTTACCACAACGCATTGACCTACTCATCGGCGCAGGACTATTTTACGAGTTACTTTGCGTAGGTCAAATCAAGCTAGCTTCAGGACTGCCCATATTACAGAAAACTCATTTCGGCTGGATCGTATCCGGCGGTGGCCATCAGGCACCAAAACTTTCGTCGCTCATCATCAACCAAAAGTCCTCGGACGCATACCATCCTGGCACTCGGCTGGACGAATTGGTACGTCGCTTTTGGGAAATAGAGCACCCATTCGAATCGATATCAAAGGTGACACAAGAGGAACTCGATTGCGAGGCCCACTTTCAACAGAATGTGCAGCGCCTACCCTCTGGCGAATACTCGGTTCGCCTTCCTTTGAAGTTAGGTCTGGAATCTTTAGGCGATTCATTCATACAGGCAAAACGACGATTTGAAAATCTCGAACGCAAACTGGGCCGCAATCCTGAGCTCAAGGCAAAATATTGTGCTTTCATTAGGGAGTATATCGAACTTAACCACATGTCAAAGGTTTCAAGTTCAGCTCTGCATGAATGCAAATATTTCCTGCCACATCACTGTGTCTTCAAGGAGGACAGTACAACAACTAAGCTGAGAGTCGTATTCGACGGCTCTGCAGCAACAACTTCAGGCTTATCGTTGAATGAGCTACTAATGGCAGGGCCCACAATTCAGCCCAAGCTTTTCCATACCCTGATTCGTTTTCGCTTTTTTCCAATTGCCATTACAGCAGATATCTGCAAAATGTACAGATGCGTGAAGGTCGCAGCACCTGATAATATGTTACAATGCATACTATGGCGAGACACATCTGAAGATGACATTCAAATCTACAAATTGGACACAGTCACGTATGGTACTAAACCTGCAGCGTTCCTAGCCGTTCGTGCGATGCAACAGCTCGCCATTGATGAGCGATCTTTATATCCAATCGGCTCGCAAATTGTCTTACGAGATTTTTATGTAGATGACATGCTAGCTGGAGGCAACACTTTGGATGAAGTTAATGAAATAATCAGTCAAACTACTAAACTACTCTCTCGAGGAAATTTCCAATTACGGAAGTGGTGCTCTAATAAAGCAGAGGTTTTATATGATGTACCAGATTCCGAACGGGAAAAATTCGTCAAATTCGATGACAGCAGCGATGTCACCAAAGCTCTTGGTCTTGTATGGGACCCACTTAAAGATAACCTTATATTTTCTTACTCGCCTCAGCGCAGCGCTCTTAAGCACACTAAACGCTCAGTTTTAGCAGCTATAGCTCAGTGCTACGATCCTCTTGGATTAATTGGTCCTACCTTGACAAGAGCAAAAATTATAATGCAGCGCATGTGGAGGGACAAGCTGGAGTGGGATGAAAGCTTGCCTCAATCGTTAAACACCGCCTGGTCCGCATTTTGCGAGGACTTTGAAGACGTGAAACACATCGCATTCCCTCGGTATACCCTTCATCCTGATGCTGCAGTCGAAATACATGGGTTTTGCGATGCCAGCCTCGAAGCTTATGGTGCATGTGTCTATGCTCGCTCACATAAAGACAATGAGGTCCAAGTCCATCTCTTATGTTCAAAATCTCGCGTAGCCCCTCTGAAAACCCTCACAGTGCCTAAGTTGGAGCTTTGTGCGGCAGCATTGCTTGCTCAATTGTCATGCGAAATTATAAGAACCATACCATCTGACTGTAAATTTCATTGCTGGTCAGACTCATCAGTGGTTCTAGCCTGGTTACAAGAAGAATCATCTAAATTCAACGTGTTCGTCGCAAACCGTATTAGTGCCATACAGCAGCTGACAGAAAATATGGAGTGGCACTACGTACCTACACTTTTAAATCCAGCCGATATGTTGTCAAAGGGAGCTGCTCCGCGAGAACTCTTGAAATCTTCGCTTTGGATGAATGGCCCTTCGTTTCTGCAAGGTGAAAAAATTGGTTGGCCTAAACAGCTTGCAAAACCAACCAAAATTCCCGAGATACGACAAAAGGTCATGCTTATTTCCTCTGAGTGCAATGACATATCACTTTCCTTCAAGTACATTAATTCATTTGGTACGATGCAACGCATATTTGGATACGTACACAAATTCATCACATGCAATAAATCCCAGCTAACATCAAATAACATTCAACAGGGAACAAAAATACTTATTCGTATTGTTCAACGAGCTCATCTTCTCCAAGAATATCAATCGCTTCTTAATAAGAAAAATGTTCATTCGTCCAGCAGTATCTTTCCATTGTCCCCATTTCTTGATGATTTGGGACTCATTCGTGTTGGTGGCCGCTTAAAGCATTCAAGTCTCGGCTTTGACGCCCGCCACCCTATAATTCTTCCTAAAGATCATCCACTTACATTCTCCATCATAACACATATGCATCGCAAACAACATCATGCTGGTCCACAAGCACTTCTAGCTTCAATTCGAAGTCAATTCTGGCCAATCGGTGGTAGAAAGACTATTGCAAGAGTCTTGCAGAAGTGCATCATATGTTGCAGATCACGCCCTCGCCTTATTGAACATATCATGGCTGCCCTACCCAAAGAGCGCGTACTGGCTTCTCGGGCATTTCTGGTGACCGGTGTAGACTATTGCGGTCCCTTTTATTACAAATCAGAAGTACGAAACAAACCACCACAAAAATGTTACGTCAGTATTTTCATCTGTTTTGCAACAAAGGCCGTTTGCATAGAACTTGTAAAGGATCTTTCAACTGCTGCATTCTTGGGCGCACTCAAGCGCTTCGTTGCAACGCGTGGCATACCGATGTGCATTTGGTCCGACAACGCCACCAACTTTGTAGGCGCTAAAAATGAACTAGAAGATCTGCGACGCCTACTCTGCAGCCAAAGGCACCGTGATGAAGTTTTTGCTCACAGTCTCAAAAATGGGTTTGACTGGCGATTCATACCTCCACGCTCTCCGCACTTCGGTGGTTTATGGGAGGCAGCTGTTAAAATGGCAAAGCGGCATTTTTATAGAACTGTTGGCTCATCACTTCTTTGCTACGACGAATTGCGCACCTTGGTGTGTCAAATTTCTGCTATTATTAACTCTCGCCCTCTAGTATCCCTTTCAGAAAATCCATCAGATCTAGACGTGCTGACTCCTGGTCACTTTCTCATTGGCGGACCTCTCACTGCCCTGCCCGAGCCAGACATCACTCATATTGACTGCAACAGGCTTGATCGCTGGCAGCGCATCACACGTGCGCAACAAATTTTTTGGAAGAGATGGAGTGAGGAGTACCTGACTCATCTTCAGCAGCGGGCAAAATGGCGCACTTCGCAACCAGCTCTTAAAATCAATGACATCGTGTGCATAAAGAATGAAAATCTTCCTCCATTAAAATGGCCGCTTGCACGAGTCACTGAGCTTATATGCGGTTCCGACGGAATCGCTAGAGTGGCCATCCTGCATACTGCCACTGGTGTCACTCGGCGAGCCGTTAATAGGCTGTGCATCCTTCCTGTTGAATCTGTTGAAAGCCCTATTCTTTCAACGGGGAGGAGGATGTTCGGAGCAGCAGCCAATGAACAGCAAATTAACACATAGTATAAAAATCTTATATTTAACATAAATGATGTGCCCTGCGTGGCCAGCCCATAATTTCAATATTTAGCTTTAACTGTAATCGTCTCTTTGCACCATCCATTTAAACTGATCTTCGCCGCAGGCATAAGCATAAGCTTTTGCCATCTCTAAAACAAGTTGATAACGATAATTTGGCCTTACACAACACTGAAACACAGTGGCTGCAAAATGGCGGCGTTGTGGTACAGTCGCATACCAGCAGCAGCATTCAGCAGTCGCAGTAAAAAACAACAGCAACAACACCAACACTACACAACAACCACAACTACACAAAAACATATAATCACTAAACACAAATTATACTCACATTAAATCAAACATAAAACTATTCTCAATACAATACAATATAAACAAAACAAAACTAAATTCACGGGCATAATAATAAACATATAAATATAAGTTAAACAAAACGCGTACTTTTTATTTTAATTTTATAACGCGTTTTAAGTTGCTGAAAAAGCTCAGCAGCTCCCAACAATATACATATATACTCTATATATATATAGCAACACTGTGGCATAAATAGCTGCCAATAAACGCACATAAATGGCTAGAATAACAAAAACAAATGCCAACAAATTTGGATTTACCATAACCAGACATTGTGTGTGTGTGGTAAACCACACAACACGCACACCAACATACACTAGCACAAACACATAGAGACACATTGCCGTGGCCGCCATTTACTGTCCAGCAATGTACACCGCAATCCGGAGCACATGGACCGGTCACTCCGGTCTTCCCTTCCAGCCGACTAAATCAAGCTAATCAAATAAAATACATATGGTTTATAGTAGTAGATACTTGTGCAGCTGCAGCACATGCACAATTACAGATGGTATAGCTTCAGTACGAAGGACGTGTTCACAGTACTAGTGCTCTACCTAGCTACAGCTTCTCCAATATTGAAGTCCCTCAAAGATACCCATCGCATGTGTTTCCTACAGCCTAGGAAATCAAAAAGACTTACTAGTTTCTCACATTACAGATGAGCAAAATATATCGAAGATATGTAACATAGATAGACATTTAATTCTTGAAAATGTACCGGCCTTAAGCCTACTAGATTGTGGTGAGAAGAGATTCTATATTTGGGATCTAACATATCAATTTGGAGCACTGTCATAAAATAGATTCTTGGCAAAAAATATTGTTGCACATTAATTGGCCTTGAGGTCCTATGCTCCACTGGAAGTCGAGGATATCAGAAGAACTTAATGCAGGAAGTGACAGGTGCATGTCCCAAATTAGGTTAGGTTAGATTAGGACTGGCGTCCCAACTAACTTAGGCCAAGGATAGGCCTGTTGCGATACCGCTAGAGTGAGCTATTTCACCACTCTTTCACACAATTTCGTGTTCTCAATTAACAGCTGGCAATGGGTATACCCAGGCCCTCCTTGTCTTGAAAGAGGCTGCTGGTAGTTCCTTGGCTAGCCAGTTCAACCGTTATACTGCTATACTGCTCAGCCATCTCCCCTAGAGACAAGCGGCAGTTATTCACTGACTTCATACACGAAGTCATCGAAACTAGGGACTTAATAGGCGCCTGTCCCAAATTCATTTCATAACAAATTCGGGAGTCATGGCTGTTGTTGGAAAGCTAAGTGTCTGCGTAGAATGCGAATCCGGGGTTAGAATTGGTACATCAAGTCAGGATTTTGAGATATTTGTGGTTCTGTACCCGAAAAACGTCGATTTTTCCTACTTTTCAAATTACGTGCAGGGTGGGAAAAAAATTTGTATAGTCGAAAAATCTTCTACAATCACTTCGTGAACTTCAGCATAAAAATCAATTCTTCAATCGCATAGTGATGGCCCA
>JBAMAX010004779.1:0-148345 GCA_037043745.1 Chymomyza amoena | reverse complement strand
GGCGTTTTTAGTTTCTCTCTCCAATTCATACAAATTCGTATAAAAGCCTCGATGTCGTGAGCTGCAAGATTCAATCAATTTGACCAAAAGATGCACTTTATGACGAAGTTTTTAAGTCATATTGAAAGCTGATTCTGTTCTTTCCAACTTGGAACCTCACAATATTTGCAAAATAAAAGATATAATATTTTTGTGACAATTTCTAAACTCCTTTCTTTAAAGCTCACGTTATATTTGAACTTCTGTGCACATATTATTTAGAAAATTATCCTCTTCGGTATATAAAATTTGGTCCGAGCATACTTTATCTTGAATTCAAATATAAATAAAATATATAAAACTGGTATGAAAAAGTTCCGCGATCAATTTAGATCTCTTCTCCCAAGTCGGGAGACTTGAGCTGATAGCAGCCCCTGTGGAAAACTCCGGTGGCAAAAATGGTTCACGGATGGGTCCAAAACAGCTAAGCTGCTATTACAGCATTATCATCCTGGAGCATCTCCTCCAGGATGGTTAAAGAATGTCATTACTACCTCCAAACCCTGTCCGCCCGGAACAAAGTCGTGCTATGCTGGGTGCCTGGACACTCGGAGTAGATAGTAACACAATCACTGACAATCTAGCATGACAGGGTGCCTCCAACCTGACTACATCTCTTGCGCCGTTTTGTGGTAATGGTTGGTCCATGATAAACAATGATAAACAAATGGGCTGCAGGAGAACATAGGAGATAGTGGCTCTCCCATCCGGGGCTTCGTCAAGCAAAAATGCTAGTCAAACCTCAAGATGCGATCAAGATAAAGGTCTTGGCAGAGCGGACCTGAAGCTCCTGGAAGCTTCACTATCTGGCCACCACATTGTTAGATATCATGTACAGAAAATTGACCTATCGGACTCTTCAGAGTGCAGGCTCTATCTCGAAGATGATGAAACTATCAGACTTATTCTCTGTGACCGCCCAGCGCTTGTATTGGAAAGGAACGGATTAGTCGCTTCCATCTTAGGTCAATACCAACAAAAGACCTTCTGCTATTCATGCGGAAAGCAGAAAGTCTTCTGCTTTAACTTAAGGGAATGGTACAAAAGACCTTTTGGTCGCAGTGCCCCACCTCTCTGTGAGGCACACTTTTTCGGAAAAATAACATACGATTTTAGGAACCGGTGCTGTTTAACACTGACAGCAAACTTTCAGCATCCACAATTGCAAAGCTTTTAAAAGTTTACTACTAATTGCTTGTCAAAATCTTTTCGGATAAACTCTTGTCAGAAGTCCTGTCTTACCAGTTTCCGAGTCTCAGTAATGGCTTCCTTTTCATATTTTTGTATTCAAAAAGTTACAAGCTTGTTAAACTGTCTTCGTAAGACACTTACAAAAAGAGAAATTGGATCTATAGAATTTTAAATCTAAAGCAGGGATAATACGTTCAACTCGGCTGGAACTTAATATGTCAACATTTTGACTTTTTTTTTAATTGTTGCAGAGTATTCCATTGTCGGACAGAACTTCACTAATTGAAATGTTATTTTTTTTTTTTTTTTGCTAATTGGCAGTAAAATTGCGTTAGCAAAATGGTAGAAGGCGCATTGTTTTTGTTGTTGTCAATTTTTGTTTGTTTTTGTTGCCACTTTTGGTGTTCTGTGTGCAGAGCAAGCGTAACGCATCGTAAAAGTTGTAAAGTGCCTTAAAGTGTTGCAAGTTATTTGGGCCATGTTGAAGTATGCGTCTGTGTGTGTGTATGTCTGTATCTGTGTATGTTTCTGTGCGTGTGTTGCGCGTTGCTTCTAATTAAAACGCTGCGTAAAAGTTGCCGGCAAGAAAAGTGGCAGAATTAATGGCATACTCAGCACATTGTTGCCACAGACGAACTTGCAGGCTACAGGCTGCATGGTATATATGTATGTGTGTGTGGCAACACTTTTTGGGCAGCACTAACGACTCTTCGCATTGTGTCCTTGTTGCCATTGCAACCGCCCAGTTGACCAGGCTGCCTGGTATGGATTCCCGCACCCAAACTATGGCATAAAAACTCAGTTTTGCTATGCCGATGCGTGAATTTTGCCGCTTTAGACCCAGGCATCAAATTTTTGCATTGTTTTCTGAGCTACGCCTCTCTTCAGCTATTGTTTGGAGGAGTCGCGTCCCTAGCCATCTCTTTTAATCGCACAGCAGCGTTTCCTTTGTATGTTGTTTTACGCAGTTTTTATACACTTTGTGAGGCTATTACGGGCTATTTCTTAAATTTTGTAGTGAGCCCATGAAACCAAATGGGCATGGCTGTAGAGGGAATATCTGGGCCTCGGGGGAAATCCCCTATCAATTTTTCTAAGTTATGAAAATTCGTATAATTGTTGAAAAGTGTGAGATTAACATAGAGAAAAGTATAGAAAGAATTTCTGAGAGAATTGATGATTTGATGAAATCACTCTCGAAAAAAACTCTCGAGTCCGGGACCCTCCGAGAGTTCCGGGCTCGGGGGAAAAAGTCTGTTCGGTTGTAACAGATATTTATTGTAATCTTACGGAGTGGCTTGATGGAGGGATAGTAGATAATTGAACTTTTCTGTGTATAAAAGTGTAAGCATTTTTTTTTCGGTTTTTGGCTCTTTCTGGCTGCTTCCATTGGGACGATTGGGCTTTGGTTTCGATATCATAACCATATACCCATGATTCGTCACCAGTTATGACCCTTTTGAGTAAATCTGGGTCGATGTTGACGTCATTCAACAACGCTTGAGCGATGCTCATGCGACGGTTCTTTGGTCAAAATTTAGCAGGTACAGATATTCGGGAAGAGTGTAACAACACAACAAAACAAAAAAATTGATAATCGAAAATACGTTGCCCGCGAAATTGCTTAAGTCACCTTACTTTTTGAACACACCTCGTATATAAAATTCTCGTGTCACAATGTTAGTTACCATACTCATCCGAAACGGCTGAACCGATTCTCATAAAATTCTCTGTGCCTATTGGGTAGGTCTGAGAATCCGCCAACATCTATTTTTTATACCTCTAAGTGATAAGTGTTGTCCACCCCTAACATTTTTTTTTTAAATTTCTACCATACTCCTCCGAAACGGCTGGACCGAAATGAATGAAATTTTGTGTGCCTATTGGGTAGGTCTGAAAATCGGCCAACTGTTTTTTTATACCTCAAAGTGATAAGGGTTGTCCACCCCTCAATTTTTTTTAATTTTTGCCATACTCCTCCGAAATCGCTGGATCGATTGTCATGAACTTTTGTGTGCCTATTGGGTGGGTCTGAAAATCGGCCAACTGTTTTTTTTATACCCCAAAGTGATAAGGGGTGGACACCTAATTATTTTTTTGGAATTTTTGCCATACTCCTCCGAAATCGCTGGACTGATTGTCATCAACTTTTGTGTGCTTATTGGGTAGGTCTGAGATAAGTTAGTTTTTTCTACACTAGAAATCACCTAGAAATAATTTATATGATAAATAACGTTTGTCGGGTCAGATAGTATTCTATATAATCTTCTAATTAACATAAATATATGGAATAAATTAATTGATTTCCATTTCTAAAAATAATATACTTCGCGTTGCTTTTCTTCTTTAAGACTCTCCGGCCAATACATTAATTCAAAATTAAGAAAAATTTAATTTTTGGATTTTATGTAAGATTTAAAGATAATCTTATTTATAAAAGAATGTACAAGACAAAAACTGAACGTTTGAAAAATTACCCTGTACTTTATAGCATATATTATATTATTATAATATAATATTTTGTATCTATAATTTGGTATCTGAATTATTGTAACTGCCTAAAGATTTGCTGCAATGGAAAACTTCGAATTTATCTCTTAAATTGAATTTTTCTAACTTCCAAATTGTGTACCACTTTAACTTTTTAGATCCTTATAAGAGAATCTAAAATTCGTTACATGAAACTTTTAAGTTAATTTTTTGCGCTACTTTTTTGCTTCCGACATTTTGTTAGCTTCCGTTTATTGTTGTTGCTGCTGCTCCTGTTACGCCCTGTTGCAAGAGCATGTGCTCATGTCTGTAGCAGCTCCTCTCGCTGCGTGCATGTGTGTGTTAGTGAAGTATGTCCTTTTGGCATATTTGCTGTCCTGTGCTTTGGCTTTCATGTTGTGCTTTGTCCGTCCTCTTATGCCATAAGCCAAACCCAAAGCCAAAGCCAAAACCAATTCAAGCAACAAGTGCAGCTGCCTAATTAGCTGCTTTGGGCCAACATTTTCATTCATCTGTTGCCTTTTTGATTGCATTTCCAGTTAGCCCCTCTCTATAACCTAATCTCTCTAAATATCCACAGTTGCCATTTATGAGTGCGAAAAGACCTTTGAGCGCATTTTTCTTGGTGCGTTATTTGGACCAAATGCGCCACATTTCATTGCTGGCTGGCGTAGCGATTTCCAGGATCAAGTGAGTTGCCAAATCCATTATCCGGCCATGTGTTAAGTATTTTATTCCATTGTTCTTAAATCCTCAGCACGAAAATGTGCGGGCCGTGGTTTATTTTTTGAAGCATGCGACGCGGGAGCAGCTGACGTTGCCAGTTTGGATACCACGCTATGAACGCGAGCAGCAGCTCAGGTGAGTTTAAGGGATGGTTGGGGTGTTTCGGGGAGAAACTGGCTTAAACAAGCAAATTTATGGCCTACAATTTGTGCCAAATTTAAAGACAGGCGACTAAGGGCGGCGCTTTTCAACTTTTGACATGAAATTCGATAACATACAAAGGCGCCATGACATCAGAAACACACACGCAGTTATATATAGGTATATAATGTGTTATATGCATAGCTCAAGTATATAAATATGAAGCTAAGACTTTGACAATAGCACTGCCTTAGACAATACAATGCATAGTTTGTATCTATTGTTTGTATCTATCTCTTTGTATGTAAGGTTTCTGACATTAGATGCCTGTAGCTAGCAAAACCAAAACCCAGTCCAGACAAATTGTGGTAAGCTAATTGGTAACTAGCTTATGTCAAACACACAAAGATACACCAACCACACACACACACGCACACAGGTGCGCGATATATATGACTATGTGGTTTTACGCACCAAAAGTTCCAAAGGCTTTGTGTAAAAGCGGCAGGACTCCTCTCTTGATAGCTAGAGGACTTTAGGGGAATTGAGAGTAATGCAATAATAAAAACAACAAGAGCCACAATGACTGAAATTGTGAATAAAAGGATTATAATTAAATTAATATATGTCTATGTGTATGTTATATATATAGCAGCAGTATATGTGCTGTTTGGCTGCCATAATTGAGTAAAAGATGGCGACACTTTACGCGCACTCATACACTCACAAACAATGGCGCACAGTGGGACTAGACTGTCACATTTTGCTCGAAATTTTGAAATTGCGATAAAGAATTTTTTTATTTATATTTTTTATCTGTATCTATATCATAAAATAAACAAATTGATTGTTTCAAGAGTATCCTTGGAGTTGCTTTTTTTTATAAAAATTATTTTAAAAATCTGAAAGAATATGGGAGCACTATGCAGAGTTATATAATCGGTTATAATAAAAATGCAACTAATATAGGGTTTTTCTAAAGCGATTTGAAAAATAACCAGGTGTTCATAAGGCAAAATAAATAGTCTTAACAATTTAAATTAAAAAAAAAATGGATTTTCAACATTTTATTTAAATATGACTAAGCTAAATACTTTGAAAGCACACTTTTTAAATTTAAGTTGTCATTAAGGCTTTTGATAAAATACTGAAAACTGCCCCCAACGATTTAAAAAAAAAATGGTGCAGTTCAAGGCATAATGGGGGGAAAAATGACGTACGTTAAGTCGGGCGCGGACGACTTTGGGATACCCTGTACCACTAGCTTGCAATAAAATCCGGTACATTGCTTAAAAACAAAAAAAATCAAAGACTTTTGATTGCCAAATTAGGTTCCTTCATAAAAAACCGAAAACAGAAGAATTTTTAAACAATTTTTTTGTTACGTTCTTTTGGGAGCTATATGATATAGTCAACCGAAAATTTGGTCTCAATATCATCACAAACAAACGAATCACAACAAATTTTGATCAAAAATCGATTTTTTGGAAGATCGGTCCTATATGGGAACTGTATGATATAGTCAACCGATTTTGTTCAAATTTGGTACATTGCTTAAGTACTCTAAAAAAAACTTCTGAATGCTTGAAAATAAAAAAAAGTTTTGAATACCAAATTTGGAAAAGATATCTTCATAAACAAACAAATTGGTGATCTAAAACTTTTTATTTCGCCCCTTTGGAAGCTATATAACTTAACCCCGATATCAAAAAAATAAAATAATCTTGTCTTCTATGGAATAATATGGGATCTAACGTAAAAGTTTGGTTACTCTAGCTCTTACCATTTCTGAGATAAATGCGTTCAAACGGACGGACGAACGCAAGGACAGACTTCTCTAGTCACCCTAATCATATTTTAGATAATTTTGGGGTGTCTCCGACGACTCCTTATATATGTTACATACATTTTCGGCACTTTCGGTACAGGGTATAACAAAAAATGTTCTCAAAATTTCAGTTTTTAAATTTAACGCTAATTTAAAAAACTCTTTTTTTCGTTTTTATTTATTTATCACTATAACTTATATATTTTTTAGCCAATTTTTTTTTTATCAAAGTCGGCAATAGCATTAGACTGCTTTTAGATTAGAATAAACACTTTTATTATTTTTTAATAAGAAAAAATTTACCACCAAAAATATCTGTCTCGACCACTGTGGCATGCCTGCACTTACACAATGCTCTCAATCACAGAGCCGGCCCTAACATTGTGGCTGCGGCTGTGGCAGCGGCTGCTGGTGTCATGTATAATTAAGATTTTCACTTCTAACACGACTCGCTCCAGTGCCGCCCCTGCCACTACCCCTGCCCAACGCAACTTCCACTTCCTCCTGCGTTTTCCTTCTGTTTCCTGGCATTGCTTTTGCTGTGGTTTGGCTTGGCTTGACGTTTGTCTGATTTTTTGTGTTTTGTTTTATTTTATTTTTTTGCTGTCGACACCAACACAGATTTACGCATACACACACACGCAGAGAGAGTATCAGTGTGTGTGAGTGTAGCTGTGTGTGTTTTTTGAGATAAGCTGCAAACCAACAGGCAGCTATGTAAGCCTTTGTTACTTTGGCTTTGTTTGGCAGCACTTCGTTGGATTAAAGTCAAAAATGCGTGTAATAAGCGCACAAAGCTGCTGCAATATATAGTACATATATATATATGGTTTACATATATATAAACATATGTATACATATATGTATAAACTCAAATACATGCTGAGCCAAGCGACAAGACAAACTGACTGACAAAACATTAAGACGACATTTATGATGCCCTCTATCGCTGTTGCCTTACATTGTTTTCTTTCAAGCCATGGCCAAGAGCCATGAATAAGCGTTAATAACACCAAGTGGTGTGCATGCTATGTACACATTTATCCATGTGTGTGTGCGTGTGTGCTGACAATGTTTTGACAGACCGAAAGAGAAGCAAAAAAAAAATTGCATAAATCTGCGGTGACATGAAGAATTATTTGCATGTAAGTCTCTACTGACTGGATTAAGCACCAAGCTCAGCTCACACTACAATAACCAGATAGATAGATCATCTATTATTGCTAGGTTGTGCTCTCAGCAGTATCTAAGACTTATATGAATAATATTGAGCGGAATTTGGTTTGAAATAAAAATTGAATGGTGCGTGACAATGGGTTTTAAAAAATATGTTAATTCACGTCAGCTGGTTAAATGGTTTTATATACAGCATATTCTTATGTTAGGATTAATGACATTAAAAGCTGTTTTATTTTTGAGGTAAGAATAAGTGGAGCAGAGCAGGGATTGGGCAGATTTTATTTCAGGTTGCTGAGTGTTGTAAAAAAGCAAAGAGTTTTGCAACTTTTTTGGATAATGTCTCCAAATAGGATGGCAGTAATAAGTATCAAAGTCTGTATACAAAAGAAACTTATGTTTTACGTGTTACGGGTGTTCTCATAAACGCGTCGATGAATTGCAAATTTGATGTTTGCGTGTATTACAAGTTGTTAATACGGAGGTTTTAGGCTTATTGCGATATGATTGTGAGTATTAATTCGTGAGATATACGGATTTTTGTGAATATCGTAAATGTAGTATAGTAGAAAATTGTTCAACACCAGGTATTGGACATTAAGTGCAGAATCGTAGTCGCAAAGGGTTTGAAATGTAGTTTCTGTGGGCATGAATTTATTAGAGATGCTAGCTCCCTTGAGAATACTTAAGTTCATCCATACAGCTTTTTAGAGAGTCATGAAAGTCAAATAATCCAAAAATTTTATGATTGTCTAGATAAGCTAACTAGAGAATCTTACAATGTTTATACACATTAAGAGTATTTACAAATATTGGGCAGGACAACTTCTGCAGGTCTCACTAGTTTTAAATAAAATGTGGAGCACGTTTAAGTCGAACGTGGCGGTCTTTGAGATACTTTATAATCTATCACGATTTCAAGTCTTGTGACAAAGGCTCTAGCAACTCAGAATTACTTTAAAAAATTTGGTGGGAGCTTTGCTGTGACAGGCCGAGCCAAACGTTTTTGTGCAGTGGGACAATTCCATTACCCGAGGACTCTGACATAACCTCAAAAAGTTCTTTCACATGAAAAAGTTCACACTTCATTTATACGTTATTTTTTTCTGCTGTGAGGACTTGAACTTTGGTCCAAAAAGTACCATATGGCTTTTTCCCCCAATTTTTAACACCAATTTTATGGGTAAAGGGTTTTTTTTTGCTTTGGTCATGCAAACAAACTTTGGCGGTCGCAGAGGGTCCAGCTTTTGTAATTAATGGAAATCGAATTTTTGGCGCCTGTATAGACATACAGACGAACAGACATATTCACATACACCCATATTTTTGGTTATTCGCATCATATAAAAAGTTACTTGGGGAACCCATAATATATCGTATGTTAAAATTTACAAAAGTGTCTAAAAGTAGAAATTTTTAATATACAAAATTAAAAGCTTGGTGAATGTAAAACTTTTGCAATCAATAAGCATATAAGGAAAAATTGTACACCAATTTAGGATAATTTGAAGAGCATTATCCGTCATCGCTCTGATGGTGCTTTCGAATTTACCCGTCACTATGATAGCCAGGTCGGCTGCGTACCTAATGATGTTATGATCAAGCATTGTTAGCTTAGTTAAAAGTTCGTCGATTACGAGAGACCAAAACAGGGTAGAACACACCTCCTTGTGGACAACCCTTTACAGCTCTTATGCTGACTGTTGTACCACCTAGAGATGAAGTTTTCCCTCTGTCGGAGCATGGATTCAATCCTTGCGGTTACATGTGGTTCTATGTTCTTACGTGCCAACGCTCTAGAGATAGAACCAAAGTCAGGAATGCGCACAAAGATATGTTCTTGGAGTCTAGGACTAGAGACTACGTGGTGTAAAGCAACCTCTGTTCCCTTTGGAATAGTCAAACTGCATTGGATGCAGCGGGTTCGCGGCCTGCAGTTTGTTTCTGATGTGCAGGTCAAGAAGTCTCTCTACTGTTTTGAGAAGGAATGAGGTTAGACTGATTGGTCTGTATGACTTGGGCTTGTCTATTGTCCTGTTGCCAGATTTGGGGATGAAAACAACCCGTACTCTCCTCCAAGAGTGAGGTATGTTTCCCCAGTGAAAGCTTGCTCTAAACAGACAAATCAGTGGGCTTAGGATGAAATCCATACATTTCTGGAGAAGTGCTGGAAAAATTCCGTCCCCAATAGGTGCCTTGTAAGGTTCAAAGGAGCCAATTGCCTATCTTACTTAGTCGGCATCGAATATAGTGCCAGATGTTTTGGCAGCCCCTCGGAGTTTTGGCTCGATCCAATCTGAGAGTTGGGCATCTCCGCTTGGAGTAAAAGCTCTAATGTTTCTCTACGGTGTGAAGTAAAGGAACCATCACACCTGCTCAACAGGCCCACCCCGTTTGAGGACTCTTTGGCCATGACTCGCTGAAGTCTAGCCGCCTCTGTAAGGTTCAACTTAAAATATAAATTTTTATATAAATAATTCGTTTACACATGAAGATAAGATGATATAATTATTATATTATGAAATGTGGCATTCGGAAGTTCCCCAGCACTATACATAGAAAAAAATTAGTAAAGTATTTTGCATATCAGTCAAAAAAAAAATTGTATAGCATAATTGGGCTACTTAAAAAGATAACAAATTTTGGCATTTCGAAGTATTTAGAAATAGAAATGAAAATCGGTTGTCCATATCATATATCAAAAATCCGTTTTAGTTTTATATTAAATATTGTTAACAAATTTAGAAACCAAATATCTTTTGGAGCTTTTAAGCAGTATTTCGCCCTCTCGGGGATTGCCACCTTGCCGTGGTGGGGGGCTCATTAGTGGCGATGAATCCATGAGGGATGCCGGCGGTAGCATAGCTATCGGAAGGGCCATCCAAGTCGGTAAGGTCGAGGAAGAATCCTGACGCTTAGAGCCCTCCACAACAAACTCTGATGCCTTTTTGCAGCCGAATTGCCATTAATTAAGCGTCTGTTCCCCCATATCGGGACCGGCTTCTAACTGAAGAATCTTTGAAGACATTACTCATTGTTTCTCGTAAAATTTATAACGACAACACGATGAACCAAGAGGCTCTATGCTCCACTTAGGAATTCAGGATTCGTATTAGTAGTAAGCAGTATGTAGCAATTCTTTGTAATATGGTGGCATAGGGTATTCAGAAGTCGTCCACGCTGATTACTACATAATTATACAATTCTAAGAAAATCGTTTGAATAAATTTTCTTCAATTCCTTCAGACTTAAATAACATTCTCAATTTAAATACAAGTTCAAGTTTCATTTTCTGCTATGCCATCAATCTTAAGCAAATCAAGCTTAATTCCGTCTACTTTTTGGCCAAAAGAAAATTGTCACAGCTTTTAAGGCTATTACAGTCCGTTCAATTACCAAACATTTTGTAAAAGACTGCAACAATTTTCGGCGTGTAAATTTTGTGTGACAAGTTTTTATCGTCAGGCAATAAAATTCGAATGAATTTTTTGCAGGCAATTCGCAAATGCGCTTATCGCGTGCCGCAGCTGAGCCAGGACAATAACTAGGTGTGTGTGTGTGTTTGTGTATCTGTGTGAGTATCTGTGCTAGATGGACACCTTTAGATACACGCTTTATTGCAGATTTCTGTTTTTATTTGTTTATTTTTATGTCAAAGGCATAAAAGATAGAGCCAAAAAGAAACGTTGTGCTCAGTTTGTGTTAGCGTCTTGATTGTGTTTGCTTTAAGTGCATTGTGGAACATGCTAATGCTACCATTGCGTATACGCAATGTGGCACAAACAAAATTAAAGCATTGGACAGCTTTATGACTAAGCCAACTAACAAAAGCCAATGGCCAACAAAATGTGACAATGAAGCGACAAAAACAAGCACAACAACTATAGCAGCAGCTTAATTGTCCTTTGGCCAGGACTAAAGCACGTGCGGCCCGTGTCTTGTGGCTAATGGAGCGTTCACATTAAAAATGCTCGTTAAAGGCAGCCATGTTACAGCCATTAAAGTCTTTTGCTGCTCGTTTAGGCCTAAAAGCAACAAGCAACAAGGCCAACAAACAACAACTAACAACTATTTGTGGTTTCTCACTTACTCTCTCATACTCTCTTTCGTCCTGACAGATTTATTGATGTGCCCATCGAGTCCTGTGGACGTTCTTCGCCCCTGCGCATTGCGTTGCAAGCGAATAGTCCGGAATTGTTGCTCATTCTGCTAAGGTAAGTTGAGCATGAAAATCGCATATAGCGAGTTGCACTTCCAAGATGGCTAACCACTTCAATTAGCGCGAAATATGCAAAGCTAACGGCACTTGGTGGCGCCGCAATGCTTGCAACATAAAACTCAAGGCGCTTAGCATAAGTAAGTGCTTTCCGCGAGGGTTTTGTATAAATGTCAACACGCTGATGTTGCAACCACAGCAACCGCAGCAGCAACAACATCAACAACAACAACAACAACAAGAGCAACACCAAACAGACTGACACTGACACGATGGACCGGACTTGAGTGGCAAAAACCAAAAACCAGAAACATAATTTTAAACAAATGAGACAATATTCGACGATTTGATACACTGCAACTAACAAAAAATGTTGTAGAACTTTCTGAGAGCGGAAAATTGGTTCTTTATATAGAAAATTCCGAGATCGCAAGAGCAATATGGAGAAATGCGCTGTAGTGGAAATTTAAGTGATTGAAATAAGAAAAAAACTCCCAAATTTTTCGAGTTAAATATTTTTTAGATCTGTTATTTTTAAGGGCTTCAAATATTTTCCAGCAGCCCAGTGTTTTCCTAGCAAAAAAGATAGTAGGCTGCTTAGAAAATATAAGATGTAGGCATATAATTTTTATTATATTTATTATTGTATTACAAAAGCAAACATTTTTTTGAAAAGATCGAGTTTTTTACTTTCAGAAGAAAGCTTGAAAAATTTTTAAAATCAGTGATAGGAAATAATACAAAATGTTAGTATTTATTTTTTGATATTCGATCATGTTTTGAGTTATTTAGAAAAAAGTTTAAAATTTTTTTCATGCTTCAAATGGCCCGGTTTTATAAGTTTATATTAAAAGTCTTATATGTATAAAGTAATTTATATAGAAGGACTATGAAGAATAAAAATTTATTCGAGGAAATTTAAATTTTTATTTTTTTTCCGAAAAAAATACTATTTGTCGAGTTTAGTACAGGGAAAGCTGTGTGGGTGAAGAGCGGAAGATTGTAGAGGAGTGATAGTGGTTTGGTCGAAAATGAAAAAGATTGTTTATATATAAGTCTAAGGTGAACTTCAAGGATTGATGAATATCTGGCCAATATGAGGGCGTTCCTGGATTCGGATCTGTTTAAAGAGTTAGGGATTTTGTTCGGTCAAATCTTATGCAGAATAGTTCAGTAAACGAAAGCCCAAAAAAGACGTCCGCTAAAAAAAATATTTTGTGGATGAGACTTTAAGGGATCATTGGGACTTAGCCAGCCTCCCTACACACAAATATGAAGGTATAATGCTTAGTACTGAGGATGGGGTAGGACTTCATTCTCTTCAATATACAATAGTGTCACTTAGAGAGCTCCAGCAACATTTCTATAAGTCACGACTTCAAGATGATTCCACCAAATATATATCAAGAGTTTTTTTCTAATAATACATACACAGATTAATATTTTCTCTTCCTGAGTTTACCTGTTTTACACCAGGCAATCAGCTTTTCACTCATACCAGGATAGCGTTCGGCTCCAGTTCATTGGAAACCAATTTCCTAGTTTTAACAAAGTTTCTTGTTAATTCAAATTTACCTTTTTTGTAGAGAGGAATTCTGACTTTCTCAAATCTTACGTATGTTATATAAAGAGTTGCTCTCAAAGAATATATCTTTCTTATTTTAAGAAGGTTTAGCGGAGCTTAAAAGAATTATATCTTCATGGTGAAAAAAAGAGAAAAAATAACTTTTATAATTTGTAGAATGAAAAAACATTTTTTGAGTAAACTCGAACTTAAATTAAGATAATTATATTTGAGTTCTTTAAAAAGGTTCAATTCTAGGCTGAAACGAATTTCGCTTGATTCCTGAAAATTTTAATAACACAAAAAGTTTTTAATAACAAATCCCAACAATATTTTTTTCGACTTATGATTGATTATACAAATTGGAAAAGACATCAAGACCATTTGGAATTTTGCTTCAACTGCTTCAAAAAATGGAATTCAAGATGACTTTTCATCGAAAATAATTTTTATTAAAAAAAAGGGGGCTTTGCCCCCTGTTCGCTTCGCTCACCAACCCCCACCTCTCCATAAAGAGCTATCAACGAAACTGTTCTCCAAGATTTTTAAGTTTTGGTGTTCCTAAACGACAATTTACACTTAGAGACCTTGGTGATGAGGTCATAATTAAAAATGCGTTTTTTTGAGAATTTTCATTATTTCACACGCAAAATTTTTTTTAAATTTCTTCATTCTTTGATAAGAATGATTGCTAGTTCGTTCCAAAACCGTCGTATATATCGATTTGGCATTCAGCACATTTCCTTAACCACTCCAGGGAGACCATTGTGAATATATTGAGGCGGCATTTTAAAAATCATCAAAATCAACCAACCAAGCTTAATTTGAACAAAAAGAAATATTTTGTGCCGAAATTGTACACAGGTCTCAAGTAGCAATATAAAAAAAATACAAATACCGGGAAAATTTAAAGTGGAATATTTTTTATTGAAATATTAAAAGATAAAAGAAAAGATTTAGTTGGAATTCAATGGCTGTGCTTCAAAACTAAATTCCGAGCCTATATACCAACCTGGGAGGAATGGAATACAGGTGTACCAGGCCCAGCGGGCTCGATAAAGGTATACACGGACGGTTCCAAGCTAGACGACCGTGTAGGCGGAGGCGTCTACGTTGAGGATTTCAACATTAGAACTGCTTTTCGACTCCCGGACAACTGCAGTGTTTTACAGGCAGAGGTTACTGCAATACGGGAGGCTTTAATAACAGTAAGAATCCTACAAGTTCGAAATAAGAACATTTGTATCTACTCGGACAGCCAAGCGGCTATTAATTCCCTAGTTTTGATGACTTCGTGTATAAAGTCAGTGAATAACTGCCGTTTGTCTCTAGTGGAGATAGCAGAGCAGTTTTCAATTAACCTCATATGGGTCCCAGAACATAGGGTCTTTGAGGGCAACTGTATTGTGGATGAACTGGATAGACAAGAAACTAGCAGCATTCTCCTTTAAGACAAGGAGGGCCTGGCCATACCCATGGCCAGCTGTAAACTGAGAATACGAAATTTTTTCGATCACTCTGTGCAAATAAAACGTGGAATCGGACATCGAACACGTGTAGAATCTCGCGGTAAACTTGGCCGACATACTGCAGCAAAAGAACCAAAAACTTTGCTGTCTGAATAGAGCCCAGTACTCATCTGTTAACCGTGCTATCACGGGACACTGGCTGGTGGGAAATCACGCAACCAGGTTGAATGCTCCCCACCATGACTTCTGTGGAAGCTGTGGCGATGAGGAGGAGCTGGAGCCGATGGAACACTTTTTCTGTCATTGCCCGCGGCTGGGCAGTAAAAGATTTGGGTTCCTAAAGTCAAAATTTCTTGACGATTTATCTCAGCTCTCTGAACAGAGTCCAAAATGCCTTTTAAGGTTTATTCAGGCAGTTGGATGGCTTCCTCACCTATTATAGAGGACCTCTCAAGTGGGGAAGAGTGGTGAAATAGCTCACTGTAACTGTATCGCAATGGACCTATCCTTGGCCTAAGAGAGTTCCGATGTCAGTCCCAACTGCCGTCCTAACCTAACCTGACCTAACCTAAAGGCTTTGCTCGTTTACTTGGCACATTGTCGACTACATCTTAAGAGATTGCATTTCGAACTATATCAATGGCTTGTGATATCCTCCAATTTAATTTTACTACGGCGAAGAATGAATGCATATTACCATGATTCCACAAAATTTACTGAGAACTTTAAAAATAATTAACTTATGAATTTCTACGCTTCGCTCTCGCCTGTTACACAAATGGCATAAATCATTAATACCCTGCTACAGAGTATAAAGAAGAAAAATTATCATTAAATATGAAAGTCGCTGCCAAAGTGAATTTGCATGACAAGGCGACGTCTAGAGAGGAGTGGGTGGGGTGGCGGATGACTTGGGTAAGGGCAACCGCAATAACGACGACGTCGTCTCCGGTTTGTCTCATGGTCGTTGGGCGTTCTGGAAAACCAAAGCAGCTTGCAAAAAAAAAAAACTTACAAGTATGCACTCAAAAACAACAAAAGCTAGAAGCAAAAAAGATTGCACAAAACAAAACAGAGAAAAAAAAAATCATAAATTTATTTATGTAAATGCTTGTTGTTCTTGTGCTCAGTTTACACTCTTTTTCCCCCTCTTTATTGGTTGTTCTTTGTCGGCGCTGCACAAAGTTTTCTACTTTCCTTTAAATATATTTTTTTTTTGTTTTTTATACTCTTTATTTTTAGCAGATGACCCTTCTGAGAAACTACAAAAAATATCTATCAATCAGCTGTTAAGGGTTAGATATTTTCAATAATATCTTATTTAGCTTGATGTTCTAGAAATCGCTTTCAAGCGTATTTTAAGTCAAAAAGAATTCGTTTAAAAAAAATATATATGCTTTGGAAAATTTGAAGTCTTTGAACGAAACTTTGCGTCAATAAATTTAAGAATTTTCGGTATTGTGTTATATTTTTTTTTTTTATCAAGGAGGAGACAAAATTATATCTTAAAGTAACTAAGCTTCAGTTTCTTCGTTTTCTATATAAAAATGTTAGAAAGAGAATTAGGTTCTTGATCTTAGAACTTTACTTTGGCCCTCTCAATAAAGCATTTTTTACTACTAATTTAATTTTAATTTATTATTATTTAATTTATCAAAACAAAAAAATTATCGATTGGTTTGGTAAAGCCGGCAATATATTATTTTTAGAAAATAAGATTTAATTATCATAGCAAATCTTAAAACAAAGCGAAAAAAATTATGAAGAAAACTTCTTTTTTATTTCTAATATAAAATTTAAAAAAACATTACTGATATTCTTCCAAAAAATATTTCTTACAAAATCGCGAATCAAGCTTAAAAATTTTTTTATTTAAATTTCTGTTCTAAGTTAACATTTGTTATCTAGCTATCGATAACTGAATGTCTAGGTACACTTTTCCTTGAAAAATCATTTCATATAAACGAATAAATATATTTAAATAATTTACCAATCCAAGGCAAAATTTTGATTTTAAGAATACAATTTTAATTTTTTTTAAATATTTTGAAAAGTATTTTTTTTATCATTTCAAAATAATTCAAAATTAAAATTCAAGTACCGTGAAAATAAAATTCTATTAAATTTGGGTACGACTTTATCTTGCGTTGATATCACTTTCGAATTTCAAATTAATTTTTTTTTAAATTAAAACAAATTTTTTTTTAGTACATATTTGTTTTTATTAAATCTAATTTAAAAAATGTTTTTTTTTGTGAAATATTTATCTTATACGCAATTAGACGTACATTTAAATTTAAATACAGGACAGTATCAAATTTAAAATAATGTTAAAAATTTTTAAAATGTTTGTATTTTGTCTTGAAAAATGTGGGAAAAATAAAAAATTATATTTTCTAGATATATAAAAATATTTATGTACGAGTATATGCAATTTTTTTCCAAATTAATTTTTTTTATTGAAGCCTATCACAGATAAAATTTAAAATAATGCCAAAAATTTTGAAAATGTTCATATTTTCTCTTCTTTCACTTGAAAAATGTAAAAAAAAAAACTGTTGCCTGTAAAGTCGGTTTTACGGGCGAAGATTTTACGTGACAACGTCTTTTTCTCGGTAGAATATTTATTGATATGAATATTATTAAATTGCACAATAATAATTCCTATTTGAGTGATTTTGTTGAGGATAGGACGATGATAGGAGAAATAGGAAATGAAAGGAAGTGTTTCTGCTGTAATGTGTCTTGCGAAAGTCAAGTCGATGGTTGTTTCTTTTAACGTAGTTGACTTAGAAACGTTTGATACGCAATCAAGATTATACTGTATATTTCATGAAATTATGAAACGAGTTGTCAGACTTTACGTTTTCGTATCTCTTAATAAAATAAAATTTTCTCGGCAGTAGATAATAAATAAAAAGGTATAAACGAATGGTTTGACAGAAGAAAGGCCGAACTATGCTTGTTAGCATGCAAACAAAATAACAAAATTTTGTGTTGCTAAGGTAGCGCAGTGCGAGTTTCTATTTGTGCATTACTTTTTCCGCAGTTGTAATGCAGATTTTTGGCAGATCACTGCTTTTCTATTTGCCTCCGCTTACAATCCCTCAAACGAAACGCAGCGCTTGTAATCAATTACGTTTTCTGCGGAGGTAATGCAGTATTTCGGCAGACCGCAGAGGCTATGCGCCGCTGGGGTTAATCAGTTGCGCTCACTCAAACCTAAAAATAGCCACCGCTGTGAGCAGTGCCAGTTTGGTGCTGCCAACTTATGCCACTTAATGCCACTTATCGTTACGATTATTTATCGCTAGACTTATCGTTATGGTTATCGTTAGATTTTTTCAATGGTGCCTCCCATACAAACCTAATTTAAGACGTTGTCACGTCAATAATATTTTCTAGACATAATCATTTTACCAAACAATAAATTTTGAATTAAAATGGCTACTAATGAGCAAAGTACGAGCAAAAGTCTGTCAGTGTAATCATTTATCGATAATTCGGTTAGTAATCGAAGTAGGACGCTAATTCTGGCCGTACTATTTTTAATTCGTTTGACTGCATTGCAGCTTTATAATTTCTGGGTTCTAATGGAATTTAAAATTTAAGATACTTTAAAGTGTATTTAGACTGCGTCCTTTAGGAGCTTTCTTTTACTCGCTCATTTTGTCTTACTTTATTATTGTTTTTTCAATGTATTTTTTTATTTTTCCTTGACTGTCTGCAATTTATTGTTTCTGAACTTAATAGTGAGAGTTATAGATGGCCATTCCTTGTTTTTATTTGTACTTTTCGAAATTGCTTTGCAAGGACCACGCCTTCTTGCTTGCATTCTTTTGGCAACGCCTTCATAAGTTTTTATAAACATGAATATAATATAGTTCTTAAAAGTGTACAGTGGTGCAAAAATACGTTAAGTTAAGATCGCTTTAAACTTGAAATTTGAGAAATAAATGTTCAAAAATTGTTAAATTTTTAAAAAGAAACCAAAATTTTAAAGATTGGTTAAAAAATGTACAACAAATAAAATCCACACGAATTTTTGAATGATAAAAAAAATAACTTAATAATTATGGTATTAGATATCATTTTTACAAATTATTACAAAGAATCAGGAAACTAGAGCTGGGCTCAATCCCCTACTTTCAGGAATCGAAAATTTCGACCTATTCTCACCAAATAATCGATTTAATCAATTAATCGGACTAAAACGTTAGGAGCTAATAAGTTTAAACCGCAGAAAATGAATACAAAATTCTTTTAAATTTATTTCTATATTTCCAAATAACGGAAACAAAAATTCAAAACTTAGTTAAAGAAGACAAAAAATTAATAATTCGTTTGATTCAAAACTTATCAGGAGAAAACTAAAATTAAGTTACTATTTATTTGAAAAATTAAAAAAACATAAAAAAGCGCCCTCTGGCGGCTCTCAAGATAAGAATTCGAATTAGTTTAAAAATAGATTCTTCGACATCGAAAACCCTCATTAAGCTAGAGGAAAAATAATGTTTTTTGATCTTGTAAATGATCTTAGTCGATTTTTGAATATTTTGAAAAAAAAAAACAATTTTCAAAAAGATGGCGACTCGAAACTCATTTTGGACCCATAGTTTAAAATGACTCAAAGAATTAAAATCGCTGAGAGCCCCAAATCGTTTTTCTGCGTCTACAAATAGATCCGCAATAATGTACAATACATGAAAGATCTATGCTCAATGAACAAGTATCGATTTTATTTTCAGAAAAAAAGAATCGATTATATCGATTTTAGTTCGAATCGATGCACAGCTCTACAGGAAACCATTTTTTAATTTCCATGAGGCATCCTAGTTATATGGTACAGCAATTAAAAATTCACACTGCATCAAATAAGCTTTGAACCACTGTGCTTGGTATGTAACTGGCTGGCATTGGGCCTTTCAATTTTTGATGCAGCGCCAAAGAGTATGCCATGCATAAATTGCAATTATTGATTTGTATATGCCACGGAAAAGGTTCTTGCTGCCAAAATGCCAAGTACTATGAAATTAAAACATTTGCTGGTCAATCGGAAAGACAACGACGACACAAAAAACCGCAAAAAATAAAAATGGCGTAAAGCGAAGGAAACCCCTGTTAGCCACGGGAGCTGCCAATGTCTGTGCCACACACCATTTGCAATCGCTTTCAGTCCATGCAAATTTTTTATTTACCAGCGAATCGGTTGCCACGGAAACGGGCAAGCTGTTGGCTGCCAGAGCTGCAGAGGAGCAAATTTTCGCACTTGATGCAAGAGCATCCTTGGGCAACGTTGCGGGTGTTTCGCTGGTTTTGTCTGCGATGGAGCTGTTGATGCTGATACGGCCATAAATTATCGATATTGTTTCGCTTTGGGTTTTTTAATTTACGTTTGCTTTTCGCTTTGCTGCATTTTCATTTTAAAATTGGCCATAAAATATGCAAATTGCGGTGAAATCATTTCTTTTTTTTTTATGTGTTATAATTTCCAGTACCAATTCCAAATTGATTTACTTGCGTGCAATTGTAAAGAGAGCATATTGCGTATACGCCGCGTGTGGCGCAATTTACATGTTCGTTTGTTTAGGAAAACGAAAGCGCGCGTTGAGCACATTAGGACTGTAGCACTAATAAACGAGTTATTGAAATAATGAATTTTTTTTATAAGGATACTAAATATTTGGCCTAAGTACTGTAATATTCGAGAATTTTTATGATTTATTTATGCAAACTTCAAAAATACAAGGATAGTCAAAATTTTAATATTTGTGATTTTTTTTTTCAATTTTTGTAATGCCAATTTGGTTAAAAAATTTAACTAAAATTAAGCACTGTATCAGCTGAAAGCCCTTATTGAGGAATCCCTAATTTATAAAGAGGTTGCACTATGGGCTTTCCTTGATATAATGCCTCTCACGAGGCTGTCAACGCATCACTGGCCAAAAGGGGCCTAGACACAATCATCAGCAGATGGATAGCTTCTCTGCTATCCTCCAGACAGGCTACAGCAACTATTGGGGAACAATCCACCACAGTAGTAACAACAAGAGGCTGTCCTCAAGGCGGGGTATTATCACCCCTCTTATGGAGAGTACTAGTAGATGAGCTGCAGGAGGGACTAACGAGCAGATGCATACTATGTCAAGGCTATGCTGATGATATTGTCATCATAGCAACAGGCAAGTATGAAGAAACACTCTGCGACTTTGTCCACCTAAGTCTCAAAGAAACCAATGACTGGTGTAAAAGGCAGGCCTGAGTCTCAGTCCGGCCAAGACTGTCATAGTACGCTTCACAAGGCGGAATAAACTTGAAAGAATGAAAAGTATAACCCTATCGGGCTGCTGTATAGAAACGAGCAAAGAAGTCAAGTATCTTGGAGATAACTTTGACTTCAAGCTCAAGTTCAAGACTCATATAGATAACACGATAATTCTCTTTACGTGTACGAAGTCGTGGGGCACATCACTACGAATATTAAGATAGCTATACCTCATGGCTGTCAGACCTTTGGTAACGTATGGGACCATAGCTTGGGGAAGTAGAGCGTGCCTTAGCAGGACCAGAGAAAAAATGCAAAAACTGCAAAGAATGGCCTGCATATGTAAGAAAGGAGCTACAATATGTGCACCTGACCTGCTGCCTTAGAAATGTTAATAGAGATAACACCGCTAACAAAAATTGGGACGGTAGGGGACTACTTTAACCTCACCAAGAAAGATGCTGCAGATCTAGCAAAGGATATGCCTATGCTTCTGTAGATAAGGGATGATGTGCTAGTTGATCAATATTTTGATACCAAACTCAGCACAAAAGAGACCTCTCTTGCGTTAGTTCGCCCTATGAAACCACATACAATAAAGTGGTAAACAGACAGATCACTCACTGATCAAGGAAGTGGACTGGGGGAAGTATGACCCAGGACCAAATATTACGAGCCTCTAGGCAGACACACCAGCATTTTCCAAGTCTGTGCTACTAGAAGAATGTGCAGAATTTAATCTACAAAAAAAATACCATAAAAAGGATATTTCCGTCCTGTCCGATAGTCTTGCTGCTTGACTTGAAAGGCATTAAGCAAAGCCAAGATTACATCAAGGCTGGTTAAAGAAGTGAGAACGTCACTGGATAATTTAGGATCCAGAAATAAGTTCACGATTAAATGGGCTCCAGTACACAACAATATTCCTGGAAATGAGCTGGCAGATAAACTACCAAGAACCGGTGCAGCAACCGGTGCTAATCGGGACCTACTGAGAATAGAGGAGAATAAAAAACGACTGCTTCACTGGGCACAGATACCAAGGCTTAAATAGTCAAAAACCTTCCTCTCCAACTACAACCGTAAGTGGTTCGAAGTCATGATAACGCACGGGAGGAACACCGTGAGAATCATGAAGGGCCTTCTGACGGGACATTGTAGGCTCCGCAGCCACTTAAACAAAATTGGCATAGTGGATAGTGGACTATGTCGTTTCTGTAGCATAGAGAAAGAAACTTCTTTGCAAATATTATGTGAATGTATGGCACTCGCCGGTAAAAAAACAAGCTCCTGGGCATGTACATTCTCCCATCGGGGATCGTTGTTACTATAAGTCCAAACTGCCATACATGCCGGCCTTAGGACTTTTGGAGAGCTCTAACCCATGAAGGGGGTAAAATAGATCCACCTGGGTTGCAGTACATTTCTACACCCAATAATAATAATAATAAATATTCGTGATTTTGTTCCCCCCTTCAATTGACATTTATTTTTAATGTCAATTTGGTTAAAAAATTTTAATAAAATATTGGATATTTCAATAAATCTAAAATTTTTTATTTAAAAGCTTTTAAGAAAAAAACTTATCCGTTGATACATATGCGCGTTTCCATTGTAATTTTTTTGTTTATCTTTAAATCATCATTACATTGGCTTCGTTAAAATCCATAAAAAGCGATATATTTATTTTGTGATTTTTTTTACTGCTAGGCAATAGTGCTTTAATGGTCTCATTTTCATAATAGAATATTTAAGAAGAAGGCTATTTGGAACATAAAATGAAATTAGCTCAATTCAATATCAAATTTATAGCCACGTTTAGCTAAGCTAGCGTTAAATACAAATATTTTATGGATCTCAAGAATTTACTGCGTATAAATGTGTATGAATTGGTAGGATTTATTTCGTTCCTGCTTGACTTTTCTAAAATGATTGCGCATATTTTCCGTCTTTTTTTTACACCTACACCAAAGCTAAGAATTAAAAATTCCTACTGCGTATTTCTTTTCTGTACAAACGCTTCAGTATAGTAGTTTTCTTCTTTAATCTGCTGCTTCTTGGAACGGATCTTAAATGCCTTTAGACATCTTCTTAATCTGCTGCTTCTTGGAACGGATCTTAAATGCCTTTAGACATCAAAATAGATGTAAAGTTTTTCTTGGAACAAAATCCTTCAAAACTAATAAATGGTAGCACTGAAGTGAAACGTACAAAGGCAGTTTTTCCTTGGAATAATCATTAGGTTGTCTATTTAAATTTGTTTCCGCTTAACTTTTATTTTTAACCAAAATATAATATTTAAATATATTTTTCAAAAAGACAATATTAGAATGCGGGCGAATATATTTGTCTATTTATTTGTACATTTATATAATATAATATATTTGTATAATTTTTACAGCTTATCAACGGCTGCTACACAGAACAAAAATGCAAATAAGAATAAATGCGATATGCTAAATATTTTTGGGTTGTTGGTTTCTACATATTAGAGAGAGATAGAGAAAGGGAGCTAGGATATTGCCCGCCATTTTGACAAACATTTTCAATTTTAAAGCTGACAAGGCGCGGCTGTTGCTGTGGTTGCCAACCGAGTCGTCGCGGTGTCTGTGTCCGACCATTTTGTAATACATTTGCACTTCATTTGCAATTTTCCACACAAACACACACACATACACACCCACACAAATGTTGCAAGTAATGCTGCACCGCGTTATTCATTATTTCATTTGCACATTGTGTTTATCAGCGTGTTTCAAACATTTATTACTAACGTGGCTCACACAAGATACAAGCACACACACACACACCCACATAGGTATCTAATAGCTGCGCTGTCAGCCACCTGCGCCAAGTTACAAATTTGAGTTAACAACCAAGTAACCGCAAAACCATTTGCAAACCTTTGCCGGGACCTGTTTGTAGCATTGCCTGCCCCCGCCGCCTCACTTTGCCACTCCATCAGCTCAACCGCAAGCTCTCACCAACTACAGGTGCATCTTGTCCGGCTGGTTGCACGTCGCAACCGCCACCAATGCTGACCCAATGTTGTACTTAGTACTCAATGTAGATAATACCTGTTATTGCAGATATGGCGCCTCACCGCATCCACCCGATGGGGGCACTTCCGTGATTATTGCGCTGCTGGACAAACTCATTGAGCATGGACGAAATTATAGTTACGAGCTTGTGATGTGTCTGAAGATTATGCTACGTAATGTGCCAATGATTGAAATGCCTTTCAAGGTGAGTTCCATCAATATAAATCGCAATTTGATTGCTTAGTGAATAATTAATACTCGTATCTAGAAGGTTAATTATCTTACACGACTGTGTAGCGATAGAATAGCCAATTAACATTCTGAAAGATGGCGGATAATTTCTGCATATAGAAACCATAGTTGTCCTTAAGTGAGGTTATGCAGTTTAATAAGCTTGAGAACTGTGGTAAAAGTAAATAAAGTATGTCAAGGTTTTGCTGTATTGTGACAAGTTAAACCACAGATATATTAGCTGAAGTATGCACATATAGGTCGATATTAAATATTGGCAAATCCACAAACTTATGTATCCGCTATAATACCCACAGATGCTGGTTTGACAGCTTTAGAATATTCATTCCTCATTCTTTAGTACGTACGTGCTTTTAGTTTTCTCGGCAGTTTTGTTACTCCGAAGAGAGGTGCAGATGAAGATATTGCAGCGAGAATTAACAAATCAAAAGCGGCGTTTGGAATACTTCGCGAAGCTTGGAAATCCAGAAAAATTGTTATAAAAACCAAAATACGAATTTTCAACTCTAACGTCAAATCTACCTTGTTTTATGGTTGTAAAACTGGGAAACGCATGAGAGGAACAGACGCACGCTTCCAAGCCTTTTGCAACAAGTGCTTCCACCAGATTCTACATATATTCGTGGAGTATGATGGCCCAACCGTATTAGTAATGTAGATCTCTGGAACGTAACTAATCAGAAACCTGCAAAAGTATGCGAGTGTAACTGGCGATGGATTGGGTTCTCTGGGCTCTCTACTCTCCGGAAATACAACGGGAACATCGCTCAACAGGCACTTCGTTGGAACCCTCAGTGAAGAGGTCGTCGTGTTGGTGCGCTAGCAAAAACATGGAGAATCTATTGATCATAAACAACAAGCCGCCAGCTACTCATGGAATGATATCTGCTGAAAATCCCATTATAGACTTCGCTACAATAGGATGGTCGAGCCCCTATGCTTCACTGGGAGTCGAGCATGACAGAAGAAAAAGATTCTTTATGGTTTCTTAATTTAAACTTTGATATATCGATACATCGATTTTATCCAGTTGAAAGCATTGATAACATCCTAGTTAGCGGGGTCAACCATGATGTTTGCTTCAAAATTTGATCTCAATCAGAATTTTAGTATCAATGAGTATCATAAAGTGGCAAAGAAAAAAACAATTTAAATTGCATTCGGTATCGAATGCACAAATTGACAAGAGACAGAGCATTGATATCATTTAAACATTTGTGGTTAGTAAAACCACTTGAACAAATTGCATTATTTTAGAACGTAATAGACGACGCAGGACAAGCGTTTGTTGGGATACTGTAAAATACTTAAGTACAGTAAAACCGCAACCGAGCCATTGTTGCATTCAAAGAGATAAGTGGTCAAATGGCAGAGAAAATGAAATGAAATTTTGTTCGACGGCTTTGTGTGTGCACTCTCTGAAGAAAAAATTCAATGTCGAAATAATAGCTCTAGATTTGTGTCTATGTTGCCTCATTATAAGTTAAATAAATAAAAATGGCAGCCAATGACTTTACCTGGCAGTTGAAAAAAAAGCATAGCATACTTTTGAGGGCTGATGATCAAATGCATATAATTTGGTTGTGAAATGTTCCTGCGGTATGCAGTAGTCTGTGCTTTCGGGAATAAGTGGATTCCCCTTGAGAATCTTTGCATGATCAATATCTTCAATTTTCAGTTCAGTGGTAGAAGGCTTAGAATAGCATTTAGTGCTTCGTTTGGGGTGGAGCGTAGATCACCACTAATGGTAAGTTGAGCGGTTCGCTGAACTTTACTGAACTTTTTAAGATAATCCCTTATCTAAGGTAGACCACCAGAGCGAGACGCCATACATTAGTATATGATGACAATGGCAGTGAATAGCCAGTGATCTATGTTTGGGGACATGCGCCATTTAAGTCCAATGGCTTTCTTGCAAGTGTATAAAGCGGTTTTGGCCTTTTTTCTTCAATCTTCTGTATTTAGGTTCCAGTTCAGTTTGCTGTCTAAGACTAACACGAGGTATCCGTACCATTAAGCTTGGGACTAATAAGAGACGGAAGCTTATACTTCCTGGTGAAGAGCATAATCTTTGACTTATTTGGATTTACCCCCAAACCGCTGGCCGTGGCCCATTCTTAGAGAATACGCAGAGCATTTGTCATATGCTCGCAAAGAGTTTGGGAGTATTTACTCGAGAAGGAAACTGCTACGTCATCAGTGTGTGCAGTTATTTTGCATCCACCGCCCTCCAGGGTACGCAGAAGTCCATTTATGGCCACGTTCCAAAGAAAGGGGGACAGGACTCCGCCTTCATTAGATTTTATTAAGTATTTAAATAAAAAACTTGCAACTCAAAAAGCTAATTTGTAAATTTAGATTACATTTAAAAAATAGTGCTCATAATTCCTAGGCTACAGGATTTGGATGTAAACAGCGAGAACATATGACATATATAGTTTTTTTCATAGTTCTAAAAAACTATTTTAAGCCACGCATATTTTTAGGTATAAGCGAAGGAACAATATCATCCAATCAAATTTATCTTCCTAGATCTTATGCTAGGACATATTGGCAACCTCAAAAATAGGTTACCAATCAATCAATTTATTTTGTAGGTTCTTAAAAGTTTGAATTCTTTTTAGTTGTCGTTTAAATAAAAATAACTAAATGATCTTCTTGCCTTTGGGTAGAAGTAAAGGAAATTTTAATATTAATTAACTTAAAATAAAATAATTAAAAAAAGGGTTTAAATAAATCAGTTTAATTCTCAGCAATAATTCTGTTTTGGTTAACCACAGTCTGCCTGGTTCTCAGCCATGTCCCTGCACTCTAAGTCTTTGATTGCATGATTAGGGAAAACTTTTGGAAGGAAGTTTGCGGTTAAAGTAAAAGGGAATATTCTTCCAACCAACTAATGATGAGAATGGGTGTTTACAGAACACAACCCATTATTAGGTAAAACAAAGCCAAAGGGTTTGCATTAAATTTTATTTGAAAAATTATTTTTTTGAGAGTGCTGTACAAATTTAACACGCAATCTATAGATTAAAGAAATTGAAACAAACTCCAATTAATTAATTAAATAAAAATAATATCATTGGACTACTTTTTAAGGGCCATACTCAGGCAGTGTCTTTAAAAGCTAGTTCTTGTCATTTTAATTAAATACTAACAAGTTTTACCCTTTCTGTTTTTCTTAACTATTTACAGCCGCTTATATACGCAGCACGCCGGGAAATGTTCTTCGAGCGCTATAAACGCCTGCTCATTGAGAAAATAATTGACAAGGAACAGGTCTATGGCGTGCCCACACTTTGCCATTTCTGCCGGTAATTAACAACTATTTAGTCCGAGTAAATCTCTCAGGCAGCTCTTACGCTTTAAGCCCGATTGACTGCTGCCGGCAAGCACTAGTAGCTAAATCTATACTATAAAGATACAGATACTTTATGTCACGGTGCGTCAGTCTAAGCTGCTTCTGGCAGCCATTTCAGTTGACGCTTCTAATAAGTTTTACTTTTTATTCAATTACTTTGACTTGAGGAGAGTAAGAGAATGGAAGAGCGCGAGTAGAGAGAGTGGAGAGAGAGAGAGAGAGAGGAGCTCAGTGCCACGCTTGCTTAACTTAGTTGAGCTGCCAGCAAAGTCAAAGTCAGCGGCAGACACAGTGCCTGCAAAAATTCTTGTGATAAGCCTAAAAATGAGCAGAGTGAGCGAGAGTAGAGCGCGCAGTGCCAACTGGCTGAGTGACTGCCTGACTGACTGTCGGATTGACGAACTGACTGACTGACAGCTTGAGAAACCATTTTGTTGACGCGTCTGTTGCGCATAAGCTCTGCCTGCAATCTGACAGCAGCAGCAACAAAAGCAGAGCAACTGAAGCGGGACAGAGATTGGGCAGAAGCAGCAGCAGCAGGAGCAGAACTTTTTGGGCTTGAATTTGTCTTTTTGTTTTGTTTTTGGGTTGCTTTTTGTCATGATGCTTAATACATTTTGTTGTTCTTTATTTTGTTTTATTTTTATACATACACTGTACTTAAAAGGGTGAGGGTTGACTACCCTAAAGGAAATGATATACGATTCCATGTAGAGTAGAAAAATAAGGATACGCATAAGCTGAAAATTAGTCGAAAGTTGAATTTTTAAGATATTTTGCATCACAGTTCACTGAAATTTAAAGTTTTTAAATACCCTAATCAGGATATGAAATTTGCGTGTACACCTAATTTGTAGAAAGCATACTGATCCAAAGTTCAACTTTTAAAAATTCGATAAATAGAGATTTAATCGATTAATGTAATAGGATTATTTGCCAAGATTGACAAGCTTGAAGACCGAAATATAAAAATGATATGAGTTTCTGGTTTGTATAACTGACGATTAGCTGAAAATGATTTTCTTGAATTCGTTAGGCTTTGATAAGTTTTTAAGTCATATTTTAGCAAAATTTTTACTATCCCCAATTTGCACTTTAGATTTCTAGATTCTGGCTTTGTGTATGGTAACAATGCTTGAGGTTATATTCATAAAACTTTCTTCAGACCTCAGTGTTACAAAGGTGAAAAGTTTTCATTAAATCTTCAAGAGTAATATAGTTATAACAATTGAAGTTTATGAGAGAGTTTTTGAAAAAATGTATCTTCAGATGTGCTGTAACGAAAAATATGTATCGATACATCGAAACGAGAAAAGACAAGATCGATATCGATAAAATTGGTATCGAAGTATTCATATAATACGTATCGTGTGAAATCGAAATAATGTGTTAAAAAAACTCGTAGCCAAAACAATTCGATGACGAAAAAACATCGATATCGATGATATCGGTATCAATGTTTTTATCTATACATATTTTTAAGAAATGGGCATCATTCCGAGGTGTTAACAAAAAATATCTTTAATTAACCAAAAATATTAAAAATATTACAATTTAGACTCAATTCTAAAATCCTTTGAGGGAATTTTATTTATATTTTATATTTACATACAAATAAAAAAGTAAATAAAAAAATTCCCTCGTTTGGGAATCGAACCTTAGCCCAAAGAAACAACGTTAAATATTGTGGCTACTGTTGGTAGAGAAGTATCTAACCTGAGTAAATCTATAATTTTACACGCCAAACGATTCGAGCTCTTGCCTATAAAATACTATTTTGCATTTATCTCTGGTGTTTTGGATCCGATTATATTGAACATTGGTGTTAAAAGAAAGATTATTTTACTTCGCACGTTTAATTTATGTTCACTAAAGCTCTAGCTTAAAAACTGTAGAAAATATAGAATCGAACCTTGGCCCAAAGAAACAACGTTAAATTTTGTGGCCACTTCTCTACCAAATCAGCTAACCTGAGTAAATCTATAATTTTACATCTCAGACTATTCGAACTCTTGCCTATAAAATACTATATTGCATTTATCTCTGGTGTTTTTGATCCGATTATAATGAACATTGGTGTTAAAAGAAAGATTATTTTACTTGGCACATTTAATTGATGTTCACTAAAGCTCTAGTTTAAAAATTGTAGAAAATATAGAGCTTCTAAAATATTTGAGGGCGAAACATGACGTGGCCCAAGAATATATTAAATAAATTATTAATTAAAATAAAATATCAAATATGAAATTTTGTTTTCAAAGGTCCAAGATCTTTTCTTATAGTTCTATCTCTAGCTTAAAAATTGTAGAAAATATAAAGCCTCTAAAATATTTGAGGGTGAAACAGCATGTGGCCCAAGAAAATATTAGACTAATTATTAATTAAAATAAAATTTCAAATATGAAATTTTTTTAAATGTCCAAGATCTTTTCTTATAACTTTATGTCAGTGCTAAATTATTTCTAAACACATGCATATTTCATTTGGTATTTTCTGTGGGTAAATATTTAACTATTATAAATACCTGGTAATATAATAATTAGCATTGAAAGCAGAACTTAGCTCAATCTGGAAACCAGACAATTTGCTAACGAATAGATGGAGAATCGAAATTTCGTTATCGGAAACTCGAAATCAAAATTTAAGTTATTTGAAAGACGGATTCGATATGGTATATGCTTATTGCAGATCCATATGGACTTAAATATATAATACAAATTTTGTATACCTTTAAAAGTTTCAAAAGTTTTCAATGACGTCGCCAAAAACTTTTCACTTTAAAAGCTGAAACTTCCTTACAGTGTACACAACATTCGATACGTTTCGACTGTAAACAGTTGAATTGTTTTTTTTTTTCCATTGTTTTTATTTTTTTATTTAACATTATATCATTGCCTGCTGCCTACAAACTGCCCTTTTTCTTTCAGCTTTTTCTTATTTTTTTTATAAAGTGTTACGTTGGCATATTTTTTGTAGCGTGTAAATATTTTTCTCTGGCAAAAAGTTGTCCTGGAACTGTTTGTCACAATGTCTAGCAAATGGTCTGTCAAGTTGGCTAGATGGTCACGTAGCAGGCCAGCACCAGAGAGGTCTCAGCACCAGTTGCTAAGTGCTAACCCAAGCGGAGCCTTTTAGTTAATAAATTAAATTGAATTTCGACTAATTTGATTAGTATATAATCGAAAAGTTGCTACCATTACTGAATGACTTTGGCCAAGAGTTTTTGGCTAATATTTAGCTTAGTTATTGATACATGTCAACTTTGTTGCCATTAATGTTGTACTGTGCCAAATACACATATAAGAACACACGCACACACTCTCATAGAGTTTTCCCTTTTGCGTTCAACATTTAACTGTTGACCATTTGCTGTTTACTTTTTACTTGTTTGGTTTTCTTTTGGCCATGTTTGTGCAATGGCTGCCTGCTCACAGTCAACAGTCAACAGTCAGCTGAACGTTTGGCTTGCATATAATAATTGCTTTGGCGCCCATAAGGTCCCCATGGACGTGGTTACCCTAGGTATCCTTATAACCCTTGGCAGTAGTCCTTGGCAGTGTGACAGAGCTGACTCTGTCACTTGCATATGATTTATTATGTATCGTATGTGGCATGTCAATTTAAGATTGCTGCAACAATTTATTTTGATTTGCTGCAGTCAAGCACACATAGATACACACATAGATACACACATAGATACACACATAGATACACCCTAAAACACACACACGTACACACTCCCAGGGCCATGTGATTTCAATTTATGCTTATTAATGTCACTCAAGACGCAATTTTCCTTATTTCAAAATAAAGAAATGTATATAAAAGCCACATAGTGGCTGTGTATAGTGTGTGTGTGTATCTGTGTTTAAGAGGGTAGTGTGTGTGTATGCACAGAGATATGTGCTGGTGTGTGTGTGTGTTTGTGCATGTCATTGCCAGCTGACATGAAATTCAAGAGGTGAGAGTTTGCTTGATTTGTATTCATAATATTGCTTGAGTTGCCCTTATAAGTATGCTATGCTTTTTACACGCTTATCTTTGTAATTTTCACCAGACATTCGAATAATACAACCGTTTGGCAGGGAGGGTAAGGATAATACTTTGACTTCCTTTAATATCAATGTACTTGGCTGGGCAGATAAGCTAATTTATTATTTATTAATCAATAATACTATCTAGATATTTTTTTTAAGGCTTTGAGTTTTGTGATTAATTGCAGCTACTTAGCTAGAGGTGGCCTTACTGGATGAATCACCCCATAAAGCAATTAAAGGGTGTAATAAATATTTGTTTAGCTATAATTTGTGGTAGTCATAGATATAGCCCATAAGATTGTAATTGTTTGATTGTCATTAAACATATATTTCAAAATTTATTTCAAATACATTAATCATAATTTGAAATTTTCACCATACTAAACGATGGCAAATAGAGTCTCTCTAGGAAAAGTACGTCTATTATAAGGGTTCGATTTATTTATTTATTTCTGATATTAGATAATATAAATATTTTCTAATTATCCTCATTATATTTGACAAATTTTTAGACTTTGTTTTTCCTTTCTGCTATAAGAAAATGTAAGATATTTTGCTATTTACTTAAGTACTCTATAACAAAAAGTACGCAAATCCAACCAAAACAAACTTTTTCAAGAAAGATTCGTGCTATTATTATTATAATTTTTCCAACTGAACTGCTTTAATTATATATTTTATAGATATATTTATTTTAACATCCCAAACATAGCCAGAATTTTTAGTTTCATAGCTTTATGGCCGCTTTTTCGTTCCGCCGCCATTATGGCCAGCAGCACGCCATTTTACTTATTGATTGGGAACAAATTTATTAGAAACCATAAACTGGCCAGCAAGAAGATTGCGTGTTTGGTCAAAAACTTGGTCATAAAGTGCAGCCAAGACAAGACAAGAAAAATTAAGAAGCTCATAAAAAAAGGCCAACTGCAACAGTTTCCTCCCTAGAGCGACATCAATAAGCGATTAGCATGAAGCTAGAGGCGGCTGTGTTTTATGGCCACCATTTTGTTTTTTGTTGTTTGCCAGTGTGGCCAAATGCTTTAGAAGAAATTGCGGCAAACTTTTTAAGTTATATGCTGGCATTACATAAGAGCGCGTGTGTTATTTAAGACACTTTAGAACAAACACGTACACACACATACACACGTAGAAACACAGATACTTATGTACATACTAACAACAGACACTGTAAGATACATCAGGAAACTTTAGGAAGCTAAAAGCTTTTGCCTTCAGCAAGTGAAGTGAAGCGATACGAATGCTGGCGGCAGCTTAGGGGAGTTACGTTTGTAGGAGGGGCCGCAGTCAGCTGATTGCGCTGGAATTGAAAAAAAATAAGCAAAAAAGCAGCGCAGAATTTGTGGCATTTTTTTTTTTTTGATTTCAATGTAGATGGCGCTGAACTTGGGCAAAAGTTTCAAGCACGTGAAGTTTGACACGCAGATTTTTATGCCATTTTTTTTTATTGTTAACTCAACTTAAATTAATTTATGAGTTGTGCCTTATAGCTTAAGTGCTTCTTGAGCAGCACTGCGTATGCGTGATGTGGATTAAAATTTGTTCTAACTTGGCTTTTTTTTACGCCACAGCTGTCGTATACGTGATATACTGCGGGAAGGCAACCAATTGCCAAATGGCATTGACACCTTGCGTTTGCCAAAGCGCCTGCAGCGCTACATCGACCTAACCGAGGAGCTCAACATGCAACAACAGCAACAACTACCGCTACAACAACAACAACAGCCACCCCAACAACTGCAGCAAAAGCCAGCAAAAAACTTGGCACACAACTTGCAAAGATTGGAAACAATCAGCAGCGCAGAGAGCGAGGATGAAAGTGAAAATCGAATGCAACTTCTAGAGCCAGTTACAGTGCCTGAAAAGGCTGCAGCCGCTGCATTTGTTGCCACAGCCGATGGAGCCATTACGGCTGAAGCCAAACAAGCAGCCGTGGCAGCTTACGTGGCAGCAACAGCCAGGGAGGGAGGCCACTTGCCAGAGCATGACTGCGATCATCTCAGCTGAGGCTTAAATATATATATATCTATAGCTATATAGTACTTTTCCAGTTGCTTACCTGTACGTTGTCTCACTGACATTAATGCGTCCGGGCACTCCAGTGGTCTCGGTGCGACTTGTCAGATTCACCGTGTTGCCAAAGAGACAATAGCGTGGCACTCGGTTGCCAATGACGCCAGTCACCACCTCGCCGGAGTGTATCCCTATGGTTATTTGCTGCAAGTAAGGACACGGAATGCGAAATATTTTTGTGTAAATAACGAACATAGTTTAATTGATGTACTTAATATATGTGGCACGTTTCTCGGAAATTGTTGGCAAATATTCATTAAAGTATAAATTTCAATTCTTGGAATTGTGCATTAATTAATATATCTGATTTCTGAAAATTGATATTCACCGCAGCCTAGTGGTAATTTTATTTTTAGCAATAAATAAATTCGTATGAATTATTTAAATATATATTCTTTAAACACATTTATGCCGTTTAAAATCAACTTTAAAATTTTGCAACTTTTAGTTTTTACTTTAAGAAAAATAATAAAATATTTGATTAAGAAATAATTTTAATTTTTTAAAGAATTACCTTAAGGAACTTTGTATGAATTTATAAATATTTAAAAATATAAGATTAATGTTATTGATAAGAAAATATATATCTCGAATTTGTAAGCTAAAATTTTTAAATGAGCTTTAAAAATAAAAAAATTTTTCTGTCTTACATATTTTATTTAATTTTATGCTGCTTAATATTTAAATAAGGTAAGTTTTAGACACGTGGGCTCGCTATATAAGAATTTGAGGGCTCTCATATGATCTACAAAATACCTCGTTAAGTGGTTTGAAATTTATACATGACTGAGCTATCCTTATGGACTTGGAGCCACTGATTCAAGTCCAAGGTTAAAAAACATAACCTCAACAATTTCTGCATTTATGATATTTTTTTAATGCTGAAATATCATTTTAATCCTAATTAGATATTTTTGATATATTAATCAAGCAATACTTTCCATTCGGTCAAGACCATCTTTAAAAGCAAACTTTTTTACTTGGATCTTCAAAAATCCTCTTATTTGTAGGATTCAGTTTTTTTTTTAGAAATAAGAAGTTTCGCTCGGGGCTACCACTCAGCCGACTCTTCGTCAGAGCAGCCTACGACCATATGGCACACTCTGAAGTAGATTCCATCAAACGAAATTGGGGAGTCCCAACCCGATGATACTTATTCTTCCAATATCGCTTCCTCAAGTAGTGAGAGTTCTTCACTGTTAAGGATCACCTGTGATGTCGAGGGTTCGTCCTTGACTTCCCGGGCGGCTTCGGACGCACGCTACTACCGTAGATGTGGCATCACTGCAGCCTTATTCTCCACCCGCAACCTCTTCGGGGTGTCGGATGGTATGGTGAGCGTATTGCTCAGCCTCGTAGGGCCCTGTTCTTCCTGGCGTGCCTGCTTTGCCAGAGCCAGTACCTCAGCAGGTGTCTTGCCCTGCTGTAGGTACCTTATGTACCACTCAGCCCCTTTCAGTATGGGTCATCCCGTTCGCCAGGTTGGCCGCGACCTGGTAACGGTGTCTTCCCGTTACCGGCGATGGTGCTGGTTGCAGAGGCCGAGTGTGGGGTAGCTCCCACTACGCGGCCTTCTGAGCCCTTCTTGTTCTCGTGTAATCTCCTGTTAGGATAGCTCCTTTTGGTGATTTCACCAATGAGGGCCGATCTCCGTCCAGCTCATCGGTCCTCAAATTGAAAAACAACAGTTACCGCAGGGATATCCACGGTGCTTTTAAAACTTTTCTCAAATTTCAACTCATATCCCACGATTTGCGGAGGAGTATTCAGTCCACCCCGGCAGAGATCCGCAATATCCGGGTAAGCCTCACAAGACTAGGCGGTCGCCACTTGCTTAGACTCTCCGTTAGCTACTGGGCTGTTTGTTAACCGGGCCCCCAGCCAGGCTGACTTTCGGCACGGGTCAAATGACACCTTAGTCCGACCCGGGGATGTGGAAATTTTTGGGAGTTTTCAGCTCCAGCCCGACTACTATTAGCCAGCCCCCTTAGCAGTGACAAAGCCTTACTTAGGGGCTGTTTCCAAGATCGCTTCCAGTCGCGTGGAGCCAATGTAGTTCGCACTTTCGAGCCAGGCAACTGCATGATGTAACTCCTTAAAAATTTGGTATATTTACTCTTTTATGGGAAATAAATGATTTATAATAATATAAAAAATTAAAAACACATGCTTTTAGAAAGAGGCTCGTCAAAGTAAAAGGAGTCAACATTTTTTTGGCCAAGACCACAATCCCCCCATTCGTGCTTTTTTTTTTGCTATCTTCTCGTGTTTTCACAACAACCCGTCATTCTATCCATTCAGAAACAATGTCACTTCTCCAGATAAAAGAACAAACTCTATAACATTTGGTTGACATTATCTACCCGTTAGCCAACCAAGGTTTCAAAAGGACATTACAAAATTGCCACTAATTAAGCCTAAGATAACGCCACAAGGACGTTGAAACTACAAAACTCGAACACTTAATTTCGCTATTAACTTTTTGAGTACGGGGCATGGCCAAAATCCAAGCAAGGCGCAACAAAATGTCCCAACTAAACCAACCAAAAGTTGCCACAATTACAACTTGGTAAAAAGTTGCAGCAGAGAAACTTTTATTTTAATTAAATTTAAAGAGAGAAAAGAGCTGCAGTTGCCCTGCAGTAAATGCAGAAGAAAAAAAGAAAGGATGCAAAAGCATAAGAAGGTGACACCTTGGTAATCTCCAGAAGAATGGCAACAAGCTGAAGCACGTGTAAAGCAGCCTGAGGTGGGACGGAGTGAGCGGAGGGTAGGGGCTATTAAAGTGCCAACAGTTGGAGCAATAAAAAGTAACGAAAAAAGTGTGCAAAGAACGAGTGCAATAGAAAAAGTTCTAATTAGAAATACATAAAGACACAGTTATTACCAGAAGACTGCTCCATTTTTTTTTTGTTTGCCAAGTTTGGGTGTGCTGGATACAACTTGGCATACAAATAAATACAAAACAATATCCATAAGCAAATAAAAAGTAATGCAAAAACTTTGGACAAACAAATCGTAAAACTAGACGAGAGTCGAACATGCTGACAATAATATACCTTGTAGCTAACCACTTTGTGGGCGTAAATCAAAGCAACAAATTCTCTTTGTTGTGCAGAAATGCAGAAGTGCTCCAAAACAAGTTATGCATCAACATTTTGGTATCAGCTGCTTTTGGTAAATAGACAGTATAATTTTAAGTTTTCGATTTTTTTTTGCTGACATTTTTTACTGATAACACAGGTCAACATGGTTCAGTTGTTGGAAAGCTAAGAGTCATTTCCGAAGTAATTTGGCGTGAATGAATCCGGCATCAGAACTGGCCCATCACGTCAGGATTTTGAGATATTTGAGGTTATGTACCAAAAAAACGCGATTTTTCCTACTTTTGAGGTTGTGTACAGGGCGCAAAAATTTTTTGCGGTCTTTCTCTATAGTTACATCATTTAGTAGAACTCTTACCCTTTAATTTAAGGGTTCAAGAGATCAATTACGACTTTTTTTCGCAAAGTTATGGCTTTTCGAAGTTACGAGATATATCCCTAAAATAACACAGGTCTACAAATATAGGGGTCATGTGAGTTGTTGGAAAGCTAAGGGTTATATCCGAAGTAATTTGGGTGTAGAATCGAATCCGGCGTCAGAATCTCGGCTGTCAGGATTTTGAAATATTTGAGGTTATGTACCCAAAAAATAACATAACCTCAAATATCTCAAAATCCTGACGTGATGGGCCAGTTCAGACGCCGGATTCGGATTCTACGCACCAAATTACTTCGGAAATGACTCTTAGCTTTCCAACAACTGAACCATGTTGACCTGTGTTATCTCAAAGGCTTATTGCAAATGCTAATGACGTCGAAGGGATATATCTCGTAACTTCGAAAAGCCATAACTTTGCGAAAAAAATCGTAATTAATCTCTTGAACTCTTAAATTAAAGGGTAAGAGTCGTACTAAATAATGTAACTAGAAAGAAAAACCGCAAAAATTTTTTGCGCCCTGTACATAACCTCAAAAGTAGGAAAAAACGCCGTTTTTTGGGTACATAACCTCAAATATCTCAAAATCCTGACGTGATGGGCCAGTTCTGACGCCGGATTCGGATTCTACGCACCAAATTACTTCGGAAATAACCCTTAGCTTTTCAACAACTCACGTGACCCCTGTATTTGTAGACCTGTGTAATTTATATTGTCTTATGTTTGGCTTTAACATGAAATCTTTCCCAACAAAATATTTCTCAACAAAAACAAAGAGCTTCTAATGACAGCTGATGATTGATTTTTACGTTGTAAGTCGAGCACTTCTGCTTTGTTGCACGGGTTTCTGGTAGTTTTAGTAAAGTACTTCCTCATTTCCGCCCTAAAAAATGCTAAATCAGAAATGGAGAGGACTTTGGATCAATTAAATACAAGCATCGAACGTAAAATATTGGCTAAATCAAGCGTTATGTTTGAGAAACTTACCTTAATTAAGAGAATTGCTTCCCCTCTTCTTTCTCATATAATACAAATGAAATCATTCAATCCGAAAATTAATTGATTAGTAGAAAAAGACTTTCTGTAAATAACATTTATACATACTGAGGAGACTTTAATACTGCTATTGCAGTAATGCTAAATACAAGATTTTGTACAGGGATGCATTGAGACCGATTACTTTCTAAATAATATTTAGGGTATTCACGCTTTCTGTTGAGCTGAGGAGTGGAAAAGTTGCGTAAAAACTGAATCTTGAAAGAACATGTCGGGAATGGTTGCAAAAGTTTAAAAATGGCGAATATGACGTGCAAGACAAGGATCGTCCTGGACCCGTGAAAAGTTCAAGGATACAGAGACTTTACTGGATGAAGATGCTTGTAGAATGGAACAGGAACATTCAAATTTATTGGGCTTGACTCAGCAAGCCGTTTTTCATCGCCTTAAAAAGCTAAGGAATGATTCAAAAACTGGGACATTGGGTGCCGTATGCGTTGAAACCGAGGGACATCGAACGGGGCCTTTGCACGTGCGAACAACTCCTCCAACGGCAAAACAGAAAGAGTTTTTTGCATCGAATCCTGACCGGGGATGAAAAGTGAATACACTATGACAACCCGAAGCAGAAAAAATCGTGGCGGCTTCCCCACCATGCAACAACTTCAACAGCGAAACCGAACATTCATGGCTCGAAGCTTATGCTCTATATTTGGTGGGACTCGGCGTAGTGTACTATGAACTCTTGCATCCAGGCGAAACCATTACAGGAGCCCTGTATCGGACGCAACTAATACGCCTGAGTCGAGCGGTGAAAAAAAACCCCGCAATACTCGGAAAGACACGATAAGGTCATACTTCTGCATGACAACGCTCGGCCACATGTTTCCAAGGTAGTGAAAACATACCTGGAAACTTTGAAATGAGACATCCTACCCCACACGCCGTACTCTTCAGACATCGCCCCTTCTGATTTTTACTTATTCCGATTGATGACACCTGGCCTTTCGCACCAAAGAAGCCAAAAATTGGATCGAGTTTTTACAATAAAGCCTCAAATCATGAGAGAAAACGGCAGCTTTCTATTTGTACATCCAATAATTGATTTTATTTCGCCTTGCTTTGGAATTCTTAACAACGGGTAGGTAACTTTCTATAGTATATTGGGTCTAAGTTGAGGAAAATATGAGCTGAAACACAATCATGTATATTTTGTTGTTGCAATGTTGCTCAACTCAAGAAAGTGTGAATACCCTAATTGTAAACAGGTATTTATTTGATGTGGGTCATCAATTAACAACTAATCTTTGAGACAATCAAGATGAAATAAAATCCAGACTGTCTTAGTTCTAAACCAGTTAAGTAATATTTAATAAAAAGCAAATTATAACAGAAAAATTTGAGTCTACTGAGGAAAAGGGATCATAATAAAGATGCTCAGAGTGCAAGTTTAATAATAGCTATAACGCACCTTCTGCTAAAATTTCGCGCAACTAGCTACTTTGGACTTTGAGATAGATAGACATATGGCCCTTAAAATCCATTTCTTTTAACTTCAGGTTCATTTGCGAAATACTTTAAGGCATTTTTTTCGTGTTCATTCATTCTGCTCATAAAATATTTTTAGCACCAAACGTTCATATACCCCAAATCCTTTTGTTACAGTGTATAACAAGAAAATGTGTATAAAAACTTTTTCACAAAAATAAAGAAACAAAATTATTGGCTGAAGGCTTCGATTTTATTGTTGGTATCGTAGCTTAGTGCCTTGGAGGATGATAGCCTGCAGCAATGTGCAATCAAATGAAACCTCTGCCATATGGCGGCAAATGAGATTTTGATAAATTGTTTTAGCAACGCGTCTAAGAAAAATAGAAACTTGCTACAAGTTTGTTTTGCTGTTTGTTGCGCATTTAAGGATCAAAGTTGTTTTTGTAGTTGCCTGCAGCATGGTCAAAATGGCCGAAGGATAAGTAAAAAAAATAAAAACAAACTATAAAAGTGTGCAGCCCAAGTTTTTTGGTCTGCAGCACGTGCGGCAAAAGGACCCAAGTCAACTTAATTCGACTCTACTTGACTTGACTTGCAACCGCTTGACTTGTTTTTCCAAAAGCAATATTTATTGACTGCATTTTTCAGAGCCGGAAGTAGCCAAACAAAACATAAAATGGCGGTGCTTGCTGTAACTTTTTTGCAGCTGCAACAACAAAGCTCAGGGAGGCAATCAAAAGTTTGCAGAAAAACAACATTGCATAATTGGGTCAATTGTATGAATAGTTTTTTTATAGCTCTGCACTGTTTATACAAATTTAATGAAGCGCAAAATGGCTGTTCGAGAAACTGAACTAACTAAAGGACTACCCCGGAGCACTCTCAAGTTACATGCTCCTTCTTGGCTTTTGTTAATTGACTTTGCCGTCATCTATCAAGCTGTTGAAAAACCTTTACCAAAGATAAACAACTGCTATAGATCTGTTTTGACTTTTTTTTTCTCCTCTCTAGACAACATGCATCAAAAGTTTACGTGCAACTTTTGACCAAAGACCACAGTATGGCTGACGATAGCAGTTTCTATACACTACAGCAGAAAAAAGGACTTCAATTTTTAACTATAAATATATCTCAGTATAATTAGATTTTAAAAACCGCAGTTTTTAACCATCTGAACCCTTTTTATATAGCATCCTGTCAGCCTACTATTACAAAAATTGTTTACTTTTAATCTAAACAATTCGCAGAAAAGTTAACGCCGCAAAGCATTTCCATTGAAAAAGGCTTAGATGTAAATTTATTTTCTACAAAATGGTTGCAGGGTATTCCACTAACTGAAACAACCCAACTAATCACAATTTTTTCTGCACTTTTTCCAGCGGCATTGACCATGTACATAGTACGGCTAGAAGCATGACGAGGTATTTCCAACTTTATTACCAAAAGCAATCAGTCAAATATGAAATACAGTGAACCACAAAAGTTAACTGCAGCTGCAATGCATATAGTACACAGGATTTTTTGGTCAAATGTGCAAGTGAGATGGCCGACAAGGACATGGAGGGGCGCAAGGGCCAAATCTGTTGTTAGTAAGAGACAGCAGAGAGCAAAAGCAACAACTTTTGACAATATAGCCAAGTGACATGAGGATTCGAGGACAAGTTGTTTGGTTTGTCTCTTTTTTGGTATATATGTGTGTGTTGGTATAATCAAGATCATGGCAAGCAATTCACGTATTCCTTATTCATAAAAAGTAAAAATAACGACCTATTGTTTTAAGGAAATTTTCTATTTTTGGTAACAGAATTGATATGACAGACATCCAATTCGTATGACAAGATGACAACATACAATGGCAAAGAAATAGCTTTTCCACTGAAAGTTATAAATATACTCTAGTTTCGTGCTGTCATTTCCGAATTTTTAATTATTTTGAGACATAAGGTCAAAGGCGATAGCCAATTTGAAAATGGAATTCGTGCCGAGAAGCTTCTATGTTTTTTAATGAAATGTCAATTTCTAGGCCACAGAATTTTTGTTGATATCAGGCAAATATTAATAAAGTATCTTCGTTCGTTCATTTATTTATGAATGATTAAGGTAGCCTGGTATAGTAATACATTTTGACAGTGCTGGGCATTATCGGGAGTTCCACAGAAATCTATAAAGATTTTGGCAACGGTTTGAAAACAAATCTTAAAAAAAATTTGTAGCTGGCACAGAAGTCTTAAAGATTTCATTTTTAGGACAAAAATTTCAGAATTTCTACGCTTTCGCTAGAATGGCAGCAAAGGGTTGCCACTTTCCCACAATTATTTAAGAATATTTGGACACTTATTTAAATAAATGATTTTTAACAGCGATCCTAGAAAGTTAATTCTTTATTAAATTAAGCGAAAATTTTCAGCATTATTTGCAACATTTTACTATCTTTTTCCACAATTTATATATAAATGAAATTTGAATAATACTCCCGCCCAATAAATAAGTCTGTAAACAATCCTTCAGCGTTGTGAATGGCAAAATTCGTTTGATTACATTTGAAAGTTTGCACTCAAAGTGAAAATTACTTTCAAAATGTCCAGTGCGAGAATATAACTGGACTGAACTACAAATTGTTCAGAGAGGGTCGTGAAGACGTCACTGATTTGCCTCATTGCGGTCGTCCTTCAACATCAAATACCGAAGAAAACGTCGATGCAGTGAAGAAAATTGTACTCGAAAATCGTAGTGTCGGTATTCGTAAGATTGCTTCAGACCTTGGCATATCATATAGTTGAAGTTTTGGGCATGAAACGCATCACGGACCGACTCGTGCCAAAAACGTTGAATTATTTTTTTAATTTTTTTTTTAATTTTTGACCTAAGACTCAACGAAAGTGGTCGCCCAGGCTCCGTATTCACCAGATATGGCACCGTGTGACTTTTTCCTGTTCCCCAAACTCAAATTGCCATTAAGAGGGATGCGTTTTGACACCAATCAGATCATGAAACAAAATTCTAAGAAGGAACTCAAAGCCATCCCTTCCCAGGCCTACCAGAAGTATATGGATGATTGGATACTACTTCGAAGGCGATAATAAGGATATTAATTAAATTTAAAAGATAAATTGGAAATTAAATAACCTAAATATGTAAAAGTTTCTTTGAATAAATTTAGTTTTTTTTTGTGAATTCAATCAAATTTTAAAAAATTTTGTCAACGATTTGAAAACTGCTACAAATCATTCATGGCACCACGAACCGAAGTTGTTAAGAAATTGAAAATAAATCATATTCTATGGCACCCCAGATAGACTCGATTTTTAAGTGGATCGAGAGTTAAGCTCAAAAATATATGCTTTGAGTTGATATGTGTTGGAAAACTCTTAAAATTCATGCAAATGGTGGAAGAATCGCTTCGACAAAAAGTCGATACGGCTTTCATTTGAAATTTGACGACTCCATCCGACTTACTGCCAAAAATTCTGAATATCAACATTCATAAGGTTTCGACGGTAGGGTATTGAAGTGCCACGTATAATACGTTTCTTGGTTCGAAAGATTTATTTTTAATAAATGTTTATATTAAATATACATTTCGAAAAAAGTTTCATTTGCTAAAAGAATCTTCCTAAGGCGTTTTTTGATAAAATATTGTAGCACGATTTTTATTGAAAATTTAACAGGTGGGCTGAAAAGTTACGCTGATATATAAAAAACATTGTTTTGGAAAAATTTGATTTTTTTATTCAACGTAGTTCCCATCGAGGGCGATACACCGATTATAACGATCTTCCAACTTTCGATACCATTGTTGCAATACGATTTCTCACTAGCCTCAAAACGGACCTTCATTTCGGCGATCACCTCTTCATTTAAGCTAAATCTCTTTCCAGCGATCATTCTCTTGAGATCTGAGAACAGGATAACGTCGCTGAGAGCCAGACCTGAAGAATACGGTGGATGCGGTAGCAATTCGAAGCCAAATTCATTCAATTTTGCTATCGTTTTCATTGATTTGTGACACGGTGCATTGTCTTGATGAAACAACACTTTTTTCTTCTTTAAATGGGGTCGTTTTATAGCGATTTCAAACGCTCCAATAACGCTATATAATAGTCGCTGTATATGGTCTTACCCTTTTCGAGGTAATCGATGAAAATAATACCGTGTGCATCCCAAAATACCGATGCCATGACCTTGCCAGCAGACTGTTGCGACTTTCCATACTGTGGAGTCGGTTCATCGCGTGCAGTCCCCTCGGCTAACTGTCACTTGGACTCTAGAGTTTAGTGATGGAGCCATGTTTCATCCATTGTGATATATCGACGGAAAACTCGTTTTTTTACGGTTGCAAATCGATAAACATTGCTTCGAATGATCAACTCGTTGTTGCTTTTGATCGGCTGTGAGCTCGCGCGGCATCCATTTTGCACAAAGCTTTCACATGTCCAAATATTCATGCATGATATTTCCAAGACGTTCCTTTGACATCTTTAGAGTCTCAGTTATCGCGAACAACTTCACTTTAGGATCAACCAAAATTATTTTATGGACTTTTTTGATGTTTTCGTCTGAAACAGCCTCTTTTGGGCGTCCACAGCGTGCATCATCTTCGATCCTCATTTCGCTAAGCTTAAATTTGGAAAACCATTTCTCAATCATATATTTTGCTGTTGCAGAGTCCGAATAATGTTTATCAAGCCAAACTTTGGCTTCAACTGTTTTTTTCCCCCAAAAAGCAATGTTTAATCAACACACGAAATTCGTTTTAATGCATGATTTTCATAATAAGAAAAGTAACTTCACTAAGATCTCATTAACCAATAGTTCGACAGCTGTCGAATATATACGAATCTTTTAAAGAATTGTACTAACTAAAACTCATATGGATTTAATTGTAGTAACGTCATATATGGTTCAGGCACCGAACTTTTCAGCCCACCTAGTAAGTATCTATTCATTAGAGGACTCCCTTTAGTAGGGCATGTCTATTTCGCTATGATGTAATTTGTATAATGCGATTTGTTTAGACTCTATAGTTGGTGCGGATCCACTGTCGACCCGTTTTCCAACTTTTGGGAGGTCCGAACCTGCAAAAGCCCCTCAGGGATCCGCGAAATCTTTTTAATTACCAAGTGAGTTCAATGTATTCTGACATATATATAAATATACTTTTTCCCTTGGCTCCTAAGTAGAGTATAGGGCCACTTGGTTTCTGTAATCCGTTGATTTAAGATGAGTAGGGGATTGGCCTTCTGCATACGATCCTGGATCCGGGGCTGCCGGTCCGCCTCCAGACCGGCTTGGCGTAGGAGTTTCCTCCTCGCCTATGGAAAGGTTATCCCGCCTTTACTCGGTCGTCAGAGCCTTGTTCGTTCTAAACGGGCGGTACCTCGTGAAGGTAAGGTTGACATTTGGGAGGGATAGGCTATATATTCGCGTCACCAGCCCCAACTGCCCAGAATAGATGTCGGCTGCTGAGCCGATATATATGATCATATCAGAGAGAATAACGACTAAAAAAGAAGAAACGGAGTTGCCAGCCTGGTTTGACCATAAAAAATATGGCAGCCCCAATGGAATAAAATTGTGAATTAGGCATAGCATAAACGTGGAATAGTTTTGGAAGCTTACACCCACAACACACCCACACATCCTCAGCAAAATGTAGGCATGTTCTTACTGTGGTTGTGCATACACACACACACACACAAACTGAGTGAGTGACATGCCACAAGCATTGTACTTGGCTGTTTGCTTGCTGTAATTGTGAAGGATGCCATCAAGTGGGTGGGGGGAAAGAACATCATCTGTATACCGCTGTCTTTGTCTTTGCTTTTCTCTATCTCTATGTCCGTCTTACTCCCGCCTACTGGCTGCACCCACTACATCTGTATCAGTGTTGAGCAGTGTATTTTAAGCTGAAGCACTCAAAGCAAAAGTGTTTAAATCCAAAAAAACAAAGCAAAAAAAAATATAGGGAAAAAGGAAAAATGTGGAAAACCCTGCCAGTCAGTCAGCGTAAGAAAAGCACAAGTCAAGGAAGGCATTGGGCAAAAGTGGTCGGTCGGATGAATCTTGTGCTGCGTGTGACGGTCAAGTGGCACATGCTGCCAACGCTGCCAAGGCTGAGGGTTAGTGACAGGCGGCCAGATGAGCACTGGGCCGCCCCCAGCTCTCAAGAACGTCACATCACATAGAACTTGATGCGTTGTGTCCTTTGACATTGTGTCATCAATTTCGAATTAATTTTAGCAATTTTGTGCAACTTTTTGTGTGAACAAACTTGAGCAACTTTTAAGGATGCGTAACATTAACAAAGTTTTTGCACAACATTTTTACCCTCTGCGCATTATCCTGTGCGACTTTTTTTCCTATTCATTTTATATTTTATATTACAATTTTCACTAGAGTTGTTAATATTTTACGTGCACTTTGCAGCCAATTTTATACATGTGCTGTTGAAATTTATACACCATTAGGTTGCCGCCTGACATTGGTGCAGTTGATGTTCCATTGAATCTTGCACCCTTCCTCGGTGCAACATCTAAAAACGCATTCGGTAACAAATTGCGCGAACATTCTCGAGTTGCACCCTTCAGTCAGTTCAGCTCAGCTCTTGTCTGACAAGTGGCAAGCAGCAAGTGGCAACTTGCAACAGCAGTGGCAACTATTTTCAACTATGTGCAGAATTAGAAGTACTTGAAAACTGAGAACTTGAACTTTATTTGCGCATAAAATTTGCAGCACCCAATTTAATTTGTTGATGAGCCGCTTGCTCTATGGCAACAGTTAAAACCATATGGCCAAAAAACTATCAAATGCAATTAGACTAAGGAGTGAGAGCAAAGGCAATGACTATGGAACTTTATGTGAAACATTAGAAGTCCTGGAACTAAAGAAAGCAATAAAACCTTGTCTTGGCACACCTCTTTATATATTTTTTTTGTTGATACTATTTAGACTGCCCCAAAAAACTGTAAAAGCATAAGTCCGAAAATATGTTTACAGGCAAGAAGATGTCTATACACAGTGACGCAGATAGATAGATAATCGATCTTAGCATCTTGACTCTTCTCCCACTAGAAGGCTTCTGAAAGCCTACCTAGGGTTTCTTAGCTTGTGTCATACCAAATCAACTTAATAAAAAACAAGGTGTGTCCAAGAAGTTATGATAATAATAATAATGAGAACAAAAAAGAATCGGTTTTAAGTCGATCGTATTTGGCTTCCTCGACGACTCCGTAGGAAATCTCAGATCACCCTTCACCCCGCACACAAGACTGTCTGGAAAAAGGCTGAAAGGGAACTTAAAGTGGCACTCAGACAGAACTCATTCGACAGAAGAATAGAGGCTCTGGACTGTAAACTTGATACTGGATATACCCTATGGAAAACGACCAAAAACATAAAGAGACAACATATTGTTGAGTTGTTCCCCTAAGGCGTCATTATGGTACTTACTGCTCAAATACAGAGAAAGAAGCGGATACATTTGCTCAGCACCTCGAAGGTCGATTTTCGGCCTCCGATGAGGAAGTAAGACAAACTCCTCGCATTATTGACACACCACTCCAAATGACGTTGCATGTTCGTCCCATCCGATTAGATGAGATTGAAGAAAATATAAAGAAGCTTCCTTAGTCAAAGGCCCCAGGTCATGACAGAATATGTCATGTTACCTTACGAGCTTTGCCAAGGAAAGCTCTTCTTTTTATTGCTTTTTTTATGCATAAATAAGAACACAACACTTCCTTGCCCAATGAAAAATAGCTCTCATTACTATGATCAGGAAACCTGGAAAAGATGAGTCAGACCCAGAATCCTACCGTCCAATAAGCATTCTCCCCACTCTTGCCAAAGTTTGGGAGACGATGATGGCTAAAAGGGTCAATGAACAAACCAATTATTTACATGATCATCAATTTTGATTTAGGGAAGGACACGGCGCCGTCGAGCAGGTAAATAGAGTGGCTAACCGTATTCTTAAAGCTTTCGACGACAATACTGTCTTAGTGGTATTCTTCGACGTCAAACAGATGTTTGACAGAGTTTGGCTGATCGGTCTTCTGGCTAAAATTAAGACCTTATTTTCTGCTTCGTACTTTGGCATATTGCGATCATACCTTGAGGACAGAAGATTTCAAGTCAACAACAAAAGCACGCTTTCCACTGCCAGGCTGAATAGAGCTGGAGTACCTCAAGGAAGCGTACTTGCACCGCTTCTTTAAAACCTGTACACTGCTGGCATCCCCACCACAATGGAGTTAATGCAGACTGTTGTAAATGACAAAATGCTAATCGCTTCATACACTGACGACCTGGAAATATTTTACACATCATCCTGCGAGTATGAAGTAGCTGACGGGATACAATAGTACATCCACCTGCCTGAGATCTGGACTCGCAGGTGGAATATTACCTTAAATCCGGACAAATGTCAGTCGGTTTTAGACACTTTAAAGAGGAAGACTTCACCCGCAGTATGGCTAGATAGCCAGCCCCTCAATATTCAAAGTGAAGTGATTTGGCTTCCTCAATCGGTTCGAATTGACTGTTTAAGAATTTACTGAAGTTTGACATTTAAGATAAATACACAATTATGACCATAACATCTTTATTCCCAAGACTCTCCAACAAAAAAACGTTTAAATTTATCGTAGATCATCTGAGCCAATTTTTTAAATCTTTAATTTTTTCTGTTGGCTTACGCCCTGAATTGCAGAACTATTTACACATTAAAATAACTCGCCAAAAGAAAAATTTGAGAGAATTCATTTACAAATTTTGGCAAGAAACTTATAAATCGTTCGGGAAAGCTTTAACATGTTTACTAAATTGTAAGCCCTTTTTTTTAAATATATTAAAAACATAAAATAAATATGCGCATTTTTAATATCTCCGAAGCTCACCTTACACTAGTGGCAACTCTGTATAAAAATTCTTCTAAGCTGACTTTATTAATGTGACCATAAATTTTGAACTTACCACAGGGTTGGAGCCCATTTTGACATTCTTGGCCATGTCCATCATATCCAAGGCCACACGAGCAATGCATTTTGCATGATCCTCACAGAGGTCCGGCAAACCAGACACGGCCATGTATTTATCGCCCACAGTTTCCACCTGTGAAAATGTTGGGGTTTGGGAGGAAAGAAAAGTTTGTTAAACTTTATGTGCCAAGTGACAGTTGACCTAAAAGCGAATTGCCGCCAAGTTTTGAGGGCCAGTCGTTAGGTTATGCAACTATGGCTTGGAAGCCACAAAAAAGTAAATGCAATTAAATGCCAAGAGCCGCCATTGTCACTACGCTAGCTGTTGGGTTAGCTAAGTGCATTTGGCAGTCATTTGTTTGCCATGTAATGTCCTTGCATACCTGGCGTCCGTCCCTTGGCATATTTTCATAAAATTGTTTTTTTTTCTCCATTTTATTTTACCTTATAGACGTTTAAATTGCGCTTGGAGTCGGTGAGCGCATCGAACACCGTGTAGAGCTCGTTAAGCATTTTCACAATTTTCATGGCGCCCTCGGGATCCGTGTTGGCCGCACAATATTGGCTAAAGCCCACAATGCCAGAGAACATGAGCGTGACAGAGTCGTAGCTGTCAGGCGTATGATATGAAAATATGTGCAATAAATAAATTGCAAATTGTTTACATTTACTTATATACCTTTTAATATATTGAGGGTCGATTTTTTTTTTGAGGTAAGGTCTGGGTTTTACTTACCGTTTGGGCGCCACGGGGCGCTGATGTCGTAACTCATTCGCCACGGATTTCGGCAGCACGGAGTACAGTAATCTGCAAGGCAAAAACAAAAGGAGAAAATCCCACAAATAAACAAACAAAACGAAATGGAAAAGTCATTTTAATTTCGCGCCTGAAAGCATGCTATATATTTTGTTTACTCTATTTAAATGCCTTTTTGTTTCTTGTTTGTAGCCCTAATTTTGTGCTTACCTATCCGTTTTCTGCTTCTCACTCTCAAGATCCCGAAATGTTTGTTGCAGCTTGTCCGTTAGCATTTCCAGATTCTTGGTCAACTTGTATTCGGCCTCAAACTTTTCGGATAGCAGCACCAAATCTCTGGCAGCGTCATGCAGCGGCACATCCGAAATGTACAGTCCCTTTCTGTGTCGAAAAAATAATAAAATTTATATTGTTTTTTATTCCAGCTAGGTCTATTTAAATTTGTTCGTGTTTGTACCTCCCCCAGCCCACAAAATATAACATTGTGAGGTAGTAAAATGAAATATTTGTGGACAGCTGTGGTTTGGGTTTGGCACATTTTTTAATGCCACCTATAAATTTAGCAGCCTCAGCCATTTATTTCAATAATAGCAACGCGCCTATGGTTCCCTGCCATATAAATAATAATTTGAAGAGAAAAGAAAACAAAGCCTTTAAAATTGTTTTTCTTCTTGGAAGGTATTTTTAGTTGGGTATGTGACATTTGAGCGCAGATGTGAAAGACAATTTTGGTTAAAAAAATATGTTTGGGAGTTGATTGTTTCTTTTTAGTCACACAAGGTTAAGTATTTTAAATTACCGAAAGTAAACGAATTTTCTTTTTAAATAGTTTAAAGAGTTAGTTTTTAAGAATATTTATCAATTTTTATTTTTTATACAATCGATTCTGAATAGAAAAGAAATCTGTTCCCAACTTCAAAACAAAGTTGAAATAAAAAAATAAATATAAACAAAGATTAATTGTAAGTTTACTTACTTTGTCAGATCATCTAAATTCATGACGCTGGGATAACACTGGAATAAAATGCGATCGGTCTCGGGTATGTACATCATTTGTCCCTTAAAAAGAAATATTTATATAATACAACGTTAGCTCTCAGTTCAGCAACCCCTGGTAAAGTAAATACATAAGACGATTTTAAAAGGTTTTGCGACAATTTCAATAAAATGTAATTTTTATAGCCTGCATTTGTGGCAGACCGCATAAAAGTCGGCACATTAATTCTTATGACACTGGCAGGACAGTGTTATGCTAACGGTTATGCGTAAGCGGCCATTTTGTTTAGACATTTCATTTGGAGAGAGACGGCCATATTGAAATCAATGCTCGTAATTGCATGCCAGGCGTGCAGAAGCCTTATGAGTTGCCATCAAGTTGATTTTAACAACAGCAGCAAAAACAAAATGACCGCCCACACACAAACATAAACACACCTGCAAGCACACACCCACACATACACGCACATATATGAGCAATCACATAAGACGATGGGTCAAAATATGAGAAGCGGAGCAGTTTTTAAGTCGCGATAGTTGCGATGGAGTTTTGGGCAGCTACAAGCTTCAAGTTATATTTTTAATCGACTTATCGATAAATTGTTGGTTAGGCAAATTTTTTATCAATTATTTAAGAGGTCAGTTTATAAATAACACTGAGGTGGATGGAGTATTCGGATCAGGTCAAATATCTAGGTGTGGTCCTAGACAAACGACTCAACTGCAACTCCCACTTAGAACTAGTGCTCTCCAAACCTACTAGAGCAATGTGGGTCTGTAGAAAATTCTTTGACAGCTCATGGGGCTTCAGCGCTCATATTATACAATGGATATACCGTATGATGGTACGGCCTATCGTCACATACATATGTAGCCCTTGTGTGGTGGCGCTGCAAAATGTGGCCATTAAGAGATGCAGTAAGCTTCTAAGACTAGTATGCATTTCACTCTCGGGAGCTATGCGTACCTGTCCGAAAGCTGTCATGGAGTCAGTCTTTGGACTCACACCACTGCAAATTTTCATCAAAAAGTCAGCCATGCAAAGTTTACTACATATCCAGATAAAATCTGGACTCTAAGCAAGTGACATTGGTCATGCCGGACTAATATATTCCCTTCCTGCTCTAGATCAGATCTTATGATCACAAATCTATTTCATAACAAGAAATTTAGATCTCTTCTCCCAAGTCAGGAGACTTGGGCTGATGGCAGAACCTGTGAAAATCTCCGGTGGCAACAATGGTTCACGGATGGGTCCAAAACTGAGCAGGGTATAGGTGCTGGAATCGTTGAACCCTACACCAGAATCTCTACCGCAATGGGCATCTGGCCCAGCGTCTTTCAATCGGAGATTCTTGCCATAGAGATCTGCGCCCTTAGTATCCTTCTCAATGGAACTAGGGCAGCAAACATATGCATTTATTAAGATAGCCAGATGCTATTAGGGCATTGTCATCCTGGAGCATCTCCTCCAGGATGGTTAGAGAAAGCCATAACTACCTCCAAACCCTGTCCGACCGGAACAAAGTCGTGCTATGTTGGGTGCCTGGAGACTCGGGAGTGGATGGTAACACGATCGCTGACGATCTAGCACGATCGTGTGCCTCCACCATGATTGCATCTACTGCGCCGTTTTGTGGTATTGATTGGTCCACAATCAAAACCATGATAAACAAATGGGCTGCAAAAGAACATAGGAGATACTGGTTCCCCCTTTCGGGGCCTCGTCAAGCAAAAGTGCTTGTCAAACCTCTGGATGCATTCAAGACAAAAGGTCTTGACAAAGCGGACTTAAAGCTCCTGGTAGCATACCCATCTGGCCACCACACTGTTAGATACCATCTACAGAAAATTGGCCTATTCAGAGTGCAGACTCTGTCTAAAAAACGATGAAACCACAAGACATATTCTCTGTGACTGCCTACCGCTGGTATGGGACCGAGCCTGTCACATGGGAAAGGAACGGATTAGTCCCTTCCATCTCAGGTCAATATCAACAAAAGACCTACTCCTAGTCATGCGGAAAGCAGAGTCTTTTGCCTTAACTTAAGGGTATGGTTCAAAAGACCTTTTGGTCACAGTGCCCCACCTCTCTTTGTGAGGAACCCATTTTCGGAAGAAAAGTGGTCAGTTTTGTGAAAGACACTACTTGAATAATATTGATTTTCAATAAATTAATGGAAAAAATCGATTTTAAACATCGCCCGCTTCACTTATTTTTACCCTAAGAATATATATAGAAATCAGCTCACCTTCAGTCTCAAAAAGCGTTGCTCGTTTCTGCCCATGGCACCCGGGCGCGTCTGTAGCACATAGATAGTATTTATGTGCGACAAAACATTCTCAAATGTCAGCTGTAAATGTGGGCGTATCGCCTCCAGCACCTCTATTAACGAACAGTTTTCCTCGGCCACTCTGCATTTAGATATCAAAAGGATGGTGGGAGGGTTTTTAGCAAAATGCATTGTGGCAGCTTCAGCTTCTCTGTTGCCAGGCTATTGTTGCAACCAGACAATTTACAGCACTAATAAGTGCTCATAATGGCTAATCGCAAACAACAATGGCCATAATAATAACTACAACTCACCTGGGTATTACCCGCGACACTGACTTGCCAGCCTGCACAATTTTCATTTGTCTGTCGAACATCAGATGGAACGGAAATATTCTACAGAATGTGGCAGGAGATATCAGTGGAGCTGCAAAGAAAAAAAATACCAACATCAAGGTTGCAATTAGTGCTAGTATTAAAATGTTAAACTAACCTTCACATAAAAACTCCATATCATCGTTAGCTGCCTCATCCTTCTTGATAGCCGCTTGGGAATTGGCGGCTACGGAGATTTCACGTATCAGGAACTGCACATGGTCATAGCGTTCAATATCATCGCTTTTATTTTTCAGCAGACGCAGGCACTTTTGCTCCTTGTCGCCATCGCAGTCAAAGCTATCCTGCACGGGTGGACCGCTGGGCGTGCTCGCGGATGGACCAGGCGTCGCGGGGGGATTGTTTAAAAACGGACATTGTTCAGCTGGGCGAAATGTCAATGTAATGTAAATAAAGTCAAAAGAAAGGAATTACAATTAGTAAGCTATTAGGATTTTTATGGGGTTGGAACACGTTAGGACCAAGAGCTGTACCCATTAGGGGTGCTATAGATTTATATAGATTTTTAGGAAGTAGAAGAGTGCTTATGACCTTATTCAAAAATGATTCGCTATTCAGGTCGATTGTACACCTGATTCTTCCACAGGGACTAGGAACACCTTAAAATGGCTCTATTCCCTCTAAAATTTGTCGCTTTAAGCCATATTTTCAAAGCTTTCAATGTTGATACTTAACAAATCTAAATTTACATTGAAGAAAGTCTTAGTTTCGTCCTTCTCCCTCAATTCCGTGAAAAAATAATTTATTAAATATAGCTGCACAAATTTATAACAACGTTAATAACTGAAATGCAACTCTGTATCGATCGGTCTCAGTTCACTTAAATGCATTTGCACAAAGGTATCCCCTTGAAATTTTTCTTCGAACAAATATTATGTATTTCGCATAAATTGCGAAACTAAGACCGCTTTTGATGGGACTTTAAATTCCTAATAATTTCATTTTAGAATTGTTAAGATTCATAATAAATATATATTAAATAAACAAACAAAATTGTATTTTTCTAATAATATAATTCATTTGAATAAGGCTTGTTTTTAAATTGTAGGCATTAAAATGTGGATTTTGAAAGTGGAACAAAGTCGTTCTTAGTTTCAGTTTGACTTTACAAAAATAAGATATTTTATTTTACTCTATATAATACCTAAAACGATCACTCTTGGAATACTTTTTCGAGCGATTGGTAATCCTGAAAAACTAATAGCTCCCAACACTTCTTCCTTTTAACCCTGATAAACGTACTTTTTTTTAACACATCATCGTCCGGAACAGCTTTTAAAAAAATATACATTAGGGTGGCCATAACATAAGAATTTATCGAAAAGTGTAAAAGAAATATCGACGAAAACAAATAAATTATAAATTTTTTATTTCATTCGAATATTAGATATGGAAAATTTATTAGAATGAAAAATTTATTTAGCTGAAAGAGAGACTAATTGAACTGTAATTAACTTGAAAAGAAATTACTTTAGTTATAATAGCGATTTATGTCAAAAGTACTCATCTCCATTTGCGTTCCGATTAAATACTTTCGGATCGCTTTTAATTGTCGCAGCTAATGAATATTATTGGCTTAAAAGTAGCGTATTAAAAGGGTGGCCCCACCTAAGTGCATCTAATCGTCTGCGGGAATAACATTTTTTTTTTCGTGAAAAAGGGTATCTTATAGTCGTTTCCGCCTTGAATATATCCAAATTTGTGTTTAAGACTCAACTCACGAATTTCGTGCTTAGTCCCCCTAATGTACAGGGTCCGGCACTCGAAGTGTAACCAAATTCAGACCGCTCGCGCAGCTGACGCACGGGCATCAGCTGTTTAGAGTATTGTTTACAAACGCACGAAAGCATTTTGCCGTGAGTAAACGCGAAAAAAAAATCAGTAATGGATTTCAAACGTAATAGTGAAGTTGCATTATATTTAGCTGGAAAATCACAACCAGCGATTGTTCGTGAGCTCGAACACCTTAAAGTAATAAAGTTTTCGTTTATCGCACCATAACTCGTTACAATGATACTGGTAGCATCGCAAAACGTCATGGAGGTGGTCATCAAAAGACTGCAACGTCACGTAAGGTGGTTCAAAAAGTGAAGAAGCGACTTGAGCGAAATCCCCGACGAAGTGCCAATCAAATGGCGAAAGAACTGAAAATATCTGACCGTAGCATCCGTCGCATACTGAAAAATGATCTCAAGGTCAAGCCTTACAAGATCCAAAAGGCACATGATCTCACACCGAAGCAGCAACAAGTCAGACTTGAGAGAGCGAAGGAGTTGCTTCGCTTGGCCGAAAGCGGTCAATTGCCGAACATTGTGTTTTCTGACGAGAAAATTTTTACAATTGAGCAATTCGTAAACTCTCAAAACGATAGGGTTTACTTGAGGGACCGTTTATGCGAGAATTTGAGTCATCGATTGGCCACCAGGAGGCAGCACCCGCCACAGATAATGGTTTGGGCCGCTGTAACCGCAGATGGGCGCTCTCCAATCGTTTTCATCGAGCCTGGCTTCATGGTTAATGCGCAATATTATCGGGAAAGTATTCTGGAGGTTGCTTTGAAGCCGTGGGCAGACAAACATTTCGGTGGCAGACCATGGACGTTTCAACAGGACTCGGCACCGTCTCACAAAGCTCGAGTGAACCAAGAATGGCTGAAAAACAACGTTCCGAACTTCATAACGTCCACACAATGGCTCTCGAATTCACCAGACGCGAATCCGATGGATTATTCTCTTTGGGCCATTTTGGAGTGCAAGGTCCGAACTAAAAGATACAACAGTCTCGAGGCGCTGAAAAAAGCCATTGTCCACGAGTGGGCCAAAATACCTGCAAGTCACATTCGGGCAGCTTGCGATTCATTTTTGGACCGTCTCAAGGCCATAGTGAAGGCAAAAGGTGGCCATATTGAGCGAAAGTAAATTGTTTTTAAATTTCGTATTATTTTTACACATTTTGTACCTTGAATTGAGTAAAGGTAATTTTCCAAAATGAATTTATGGCCTTTTTAATTGGTTACACTTCGAGTGCCGGACCCTGTACATCTAATCGTCTGCGGGAATCATTTTTTTTTTCGAGAGAAAGGGTATCTAATTGTCATTCCCGCCATGACTATTTCCCAACATGTGATTAAGACTCAACTCACGAGTTTCGTGCTTAGTCCCTCTAATCTACATCTAATCGTCTGCGGGAATAATTTTTTTTTCTAGAGAAAGGGTATCTCTCTGTCGTTTCCGCCTTGACTATATCCAAATTTATGTTTAAGACTCAACTCACGAATTTTGTGCTTCATCTCAGGGAATGCCTGCTCCGTTGAACTTATTAAAAAGTAATTAACGTAATATTTTTTTAATTGCCATTTCTTTTTATGGACGATATTCCAGTTAAAGTAGCTTAAGCGATACTTAACTCAAGTAATTGCCCAAGTATTTGTTGCTGAATGCTAAATTTATCTCGTTTTAAGGAACACTAAAAATAACATTTTCAATCCATTATAATGAGCTTCAAATTAAAAGGAAGTGTTTTTTTTTGTTTTTGTTAAATTGAAAAATAAAATAAAACACCAAGCTGGGTATTAATTAAAAAGCGCTTGGAATTCAGATTTTTATTTTCAGTCCAAAAATATAGTTGTCTTAAATGTCTTCTTGGACACTCTTCCATAAGTTCAAGTTTTTGAGTATTACTTCACTACAACATTTTAGCCTTTAATTTTTTAATATTTAATACCGTTTAAAGTAATTAAGACATCCCTATATTGGCAGGGTTGGTACTGCCTCAAAAAATAAATCTCTCTTTCCCCAAAACAAGCCCAACACTTGTAATATTTAATCAGAATTTTTTTCCAAAATTTCGATGTTGAGCCATTTATTGATAACTAGCTTTTAATTAAAAAAAATTGATTCAAGCGGAATTCTTATTAAAAAATGTATTTTTAATTCTGACAGCCCTTTTTTTTTTGATTTGATTGTTTTCAACCCCATAACTCTTATTTGATATCCCAGATTAAAATATTAGTAAAATATTTGTCGAATTTTGATTGTCTATACGGTTATAGATAACTCCTTCGATAAAGTTAAATTTAAAAAATGTGGGGTTCAAAAAAAAAAAAATAACAAAAATTATTTTTAATTTTATCACAAGTTTTTCTTTTATTATCTAATATTTTAAATATCTTTATTCGTTCACAAGCAATGCCTTGTCAAACAAAGAGACCTGAATATTCAGATATCGATAAATCGATATATAACTAGCGCATAAAATAGTATTCGAAGATTTCAGAAATGGCTCATTCCAAATATATAAGTTTTTTAAAAGCGTAAATCACAAATCGTTAGTCAAAGTTGGGAAATTTTAAAGAAAAAGCCATACGATGTCTCAATAAAAATCCTTAGTGGTCGTGTTCTTGTAACCAACCCTGAAAAATTCGTCTTCCAATTTGCATTACTAACACCTATGCCACATACCTGCTGCCGTCCTTCGGCTGCTGCCACTCGCTGATGTCGACGGTTCGCCATTGTCCACATCGTTGTTGTTGTTGGCATTTATCACGCTGCCATCTCCAACAGTCACGACACCATTGTTGTGTGCGGCATTATTATTATTGTTCTGCTCTGTGTCGCTGGCCACCGCGGCATTGGCCTCCGTGTCCAGTAGCTCCTCCTGTTCGCGAGCCAAAGCTCTTTGCTTCTCGGCCTCATCAATGGGCTCACCTTTGCGCTTGACAATGTCGATTTCAACCTCAACACCATGCAGCTTGGATGCCACAGCCTGTAGGACAGATAAGAAAAACATGCCGTCAATTGCTGACTCGAAAGGGCACACTCCCAGCAGAGTACAGGACACACCTTGACAATGCCGATGACTATGTGTTCCAGACCCGGACGCTCCGAGTAGTAATGCAGCAGTAGCTCACCATCCTTCTCTGTGCAGCGAAAGGAGGGAGCGCGCATGCCGGGGTACAGGGTGCCCAGATGGTCATGCAGGGCATCCAAGTTCTGCGATATTTGTTGTTTATTTTTTTTTTGTATTATTTTTGCGTGCCAAAGAAAATGCAGCAAAAATTCAATTTCATTTTTCATTATGAGAAAGAAGACGAGACGTACTATATATGGACGATGGACGAGAGATGTACGATGAATGATGGCGCGGTGAAAAATGTGGAAAATTGAAAATAAATCGAATGTGAATGTGCAACAAAAGCGCGTCGCGAAGCAATGAGACGCGTGATGGGTGTTGGATGTGGTGTAGCGGGGAAGTGGGTATGAAGAGGTTCTTCGCAAGCGCAGCCAAGCAAAAGAATGCTTATAATGCGGGTGGGAAGACAGTGACGTTAACGGTGGTTATATGAAAAATGGCGGACTTAAAGTCGGGCGCGGACGACTTTAGGATACCCTGTACCACTAGCTTGTAATAAAGTCTGATTCCTGCACAAAAAACCAAAAACAGAAGAATTTTTAAGCAAACATTTTTTTTTGACTGATCGTTCCTATGGGAGCTATATGATATAGTCAACCGATTTCAATAAAATTTGACACAGTGCCTAAATACCTTAAAAAAGATATGAATGCCAAATTTATTTTAAATATCTTTACAAACAAACGAAACACATCGAATTTTGTATAAAAAACGTGTTTTTGGACCGATTAGTACTCTATGGGAGCTATATGATCTAGTCAAACGATTTGGATTAAATTTAGTACAGTGCTTAGGAACTATAAAATACTCACGAATGTCAAATTTGGTCCCAATATCTTAACAAACAAACGAAACACAACAAATTTTGTTAAAAAATCGATTTTTTGGAAGATCGGACCTATGGGAGCTTTAAGATATAGTCAACCGATTTTGTTCAAATTTGGCACATTGCTTAAGTGGTCTACAAAATTTCCAAACACCAAATCTGGTTACGATATCTTAATTAAAAAAACGAAATATAGCGAATTTTTCTTTAAAAAGTTATTTTGGCCGATCGGTCCTATGGGAGCTATATGATATAGTCAACCGATTTCGATCAAATTTGGTACAGTGATTGGGAACTATAAAAAACTTTCGAATACCAAATTTGGTTACGATATCTTTATAAACAAACGAATTATTCATCTAAAACGCTTTTTTTTGTCGAGGTCGTCTCAAACACCCCTATGGGAGCTATATAATTTAACCCCGATATCAAAAAATAAAATAAACTTGCCTCCTATGGAATAATATGGGATCTAATGTGAAAGTTTGGTAACTCTAGCTCTTACCATCTCTGAGATCTAGGCGTTCACACGGACGGACGGACGGACGGACGGACGGACGGACGGACAGACGGACGGACGGACAGACGGACAGACGGACAGACGGACATGGGTATATCGACTTCTCTATTCACCCTGATCATATTTTAGGTAACTTTGGGATGTCTCCGACGTCTCCTTCTATATGTTACATACATTTTCGGCTTGCACAAACTTAATATACCCTTGGACCATACGGTACAGGGTATAAAAATGACACCAAATAAAAATGGCGGCGCACTGCGGGTGAAGAGAGCGCGGTAAATAGATATGCATTTATATAGGAGACTCAATGTGGAAATGCTTGTGAAATGAGCGTAAAATGGAAAATTTGCTTTAATTAAATGAGATTGTGGGGTCGTAAGAGTGCAAGAGATTTGGAAGATGCTTGTGCTTACCTGCAGAAAGTCACGCGGTGTGGCGCCTAAGACCTGCAGTATTTTATCATAGCCAGAGTCCTGGCAAAACTCAAAGAATGTTTTACCAAACAGCTCCAGAATATCATCTGCGGGTATATCTAAATGGGCGGGAGAGAGAGTTAATGTCAGACAGTGGGCGTTAACATTTATGAGCAGTATGACGGCAGCCCATTTAGGGCGGGCACGTGACATATGCAGGCACTTAAATACTCAGCACTGGCCATAAGACTATTTACAGACACAGGCGTGGATCTAGTGGGGAACCCAGTAGTCGGCAGCTACCTCATTTTTGTTAGATCCACCCCTAAACTAACACACATGCAGTAAAACGGCAGTGCTAGGACATTGGTATAGCCACTTACTGAGTATCTCAACAGCTGCTCCAATTAGATTGTATGTTATTTCATCGTCATAAATTTGTCGCACCAGAAACTGTCCCTCCATGCTGACCATGGCTTTTTTCCTATTTCATTGTTGGTTGATTATGTTGAGGTTGTTGTTTGGGTTGTCGTTGTTGTTGGTATAGATCCAAGCAGAAGCAGCCATCAACCCGTCATCATCATCATCATCATCATCGTCGTCATCATCGTTGTATATAAGTTGGCGTTATTGTTGTCAACGTCATCAATGTGCGTCGGGTGTAAACACAAACCCAAATACATAAAGAGAGTATAAAGAGAAGAGCAAAGCAGGAAATACATTAATTTTAATTAAATTTCTTTGTGCTTGAAACGCACATTTATGTATATACAATAAAGTATGTGTTTGTGCTTATGTATTTATTTACTTCAATATTAATATGGCTTGCCAGATATATCTCATACAGATATACTTCATAAGCAAGCATTTCCTGACGACTGAATCCCAAAAGCCATATTAAAATTAAATCTGGCAACAGTTAAATAATTTTTTATTATTATTCATTGAATTTCATATGAGAATACATCATATGCTTAAATGTCACAATTAAAACTTTAAATATAAATGCAAGTGATAAAGCTCACAAGTCCTTAATATAGTTTACATTGTCCTGAAATTGATCGAATTAAAAACAAAAATTATTAAAAAATTCGAGTCAGTCTGGTAATTATATTATTTTGTTTCCAAAAAAGTCAACTGAGTCTGAGCTTATTAAGTTTACATAAGTCTGCATATCAGATTGTGTGCCTCTTGTTTTTTTTTTTTGGCAATTTACCACACTTTATTTTTTTCTCTGTAGCACACTTTGTCATTTTTTTGTGTATAGCGCATAAAAAGCTACATTAATCGAAGTTCTTGGAACTGATGTGGTTTTATTTTTTTTTTTAGCTACCTTGCTTGGCTTCCACGTGTAGGTAAACTTTTTCAATTAAGTTTTCGATCAAGAGTCTTAAGACCCAAAGCACACCCAAACACCTACTTTAATATTTGCATAAATATAACGCATATTTAAATTAATAAAAATCAATCATACGCAGCGTTGTGCGCTGACAATGTTCCCTAATTTGATTTGAATGTAACGAAAAGAACAAAAACAAAGCACAAAGTTCCCAAACACTTGCAGCGCTTCTTTTGGTTATATTTGCTACCTTGTTTATACACTGAGCGAAATTAAATTCAAAGCATTTGCCACAACAATATTTTTTATTTTTTTTTTAAATTAAATAATATATTTATAATTTGCTAATCATTCAAGTTTTTTGTTTTTAAGAAGACGCATTTTTTTTTAATGCTTTCCTTTTTGCGATCAAGTTCAGACATACAAATAAATGTTACGACAAAAAAATATATTATAGAGAACATTCCCTCTCGGGGATTGCCGGTTTATCTTGGTGAGGCGGCTCATTACGGGCGATAAATTCAGGAGCGATGCCGGCGGTAGCATAACTGTTGGTAGGGCCACCCAGGGCTAGAAAGGTCGAGGAAGAGTCCTGAAGCTAAGAGCAGTCCACAACAAACCCTGATACCTTTTTGGCAGCCAAATTGCCATCAGGTAAGCGTCTGTTTCCCCATCTAAGGGGCGCCTTCTAACTAAAGAATCTTTGAACCCAATCACTTATTGATTCTCATAAAAGATGTCAAAATAACATGGAACAAAACAATAATGGGAGCATGTCTCCAAGGGGCACCCAATAATTATTGTTCAGTTTCCCAGCTACGGCTGCCAGCAAAGAGGACTTGGAGGTGCTAATTTCACGTTATAATGACAACACGATTAATGTAACCAAGAGGCTCTATGCTCCAATTAGGAGTCCAGATTCGTAGTAGTAGTATAGAGCGCATTGAATTCTAGTTAAAATCAAGATCTTAACTTACGATAAGATGTTGGTTTTGGCCTATATTGGAAGCTACCTCAAAGTTTAAACTAAAAACTAACTTTACTATAATAAATGTTCCTACCCATTCTGGATATTCCGTCCGCCTATTCGGGAGCGCAGTTCTCGTAGACCGCAAGATCTTTCTAGAGTCATAAAATGATACCACGTAAAGTTCAGTTTGATCTTTCAAGATGTTGTCTGACTACATTTGTCTGTAGCACTATTTATGGGCTTAAATTCAAGGATAAGGAGTATGTCCTACCGTCTTCTGTCATTTTCAATATTAATATAGTTTTTTTTCTAAGCCAAAAAAATATAGATAAGCAATTTTTACTTCCCAAATTGGTTCTGTCTATTGCACTCATCAGAATAATAAACAAAATAAAAGGAAAATATTTGAAATCGAGACCAAAGCATTAATCTTGAACAAATTTGAATTATTATTTTAGTAGCCTAAGTTAAGATATACTTTCAAGATGTTCATGCTGGAAAAATCTAAAGCTAGTATTTCGATACTTTTATTTTTTACATTTCTTTTACTAATTTTGGTTCATAATCTAAGAATTTATGTACTTGCATTTTAAATTTTTGGAGTTCTTTCAAAATTTTGATTTTAGAAAGTTTATTCTGATTTAAGTAGCACGCCACAATAAAATCTTTAACTCTTCAAACTTCAAATCTGATCCATAATCTAAAATAATGACAAAATTCAAAATTTCATGCTTTAAACAATCTAAATCAAAAATTGCTACAAATCATTTTAGCCAGAATGTTGAATATTAAACTAAGGCTAGAAAAAATTTTAAATCGTCAATTGATCTTAATTTTTGAATATTCAAGATTTTTAATTTTATTTTTGGTCAGAGATTGCTATTTTTTGGTCAGGACATCAGAAATTTTTGAAAATTGATAATTATTTTTTCTTATAAAATTAAATATTTTAATCTTGTTTAACTATGGGAATTTTTGCTGCTTAATTTTATTTAAGCTTGCTATTAGGGTTTTTAAGATCGTAGGTAGGGTAGGTAGGTAGAAGTGGTTGTCTTTCCGAAACACCTAGGCCTATGAAAGGCCCGTTGTGATGCCACTTGAGTTAGCCCTCTAATCTCCTGTATTCTCTTTGAACCGACCTGTCGATTTAATAAATGAATTATTATTATTATTTATTTTGATTTCTGCGATTTCAGTAATAGTTCCAAAGTTTCAAAACCCAGTGTATTCAGTCTCCTCCTGCATAGTGCCTTGCATCCACACAGGATGTGCTACACTATTTCCTCCTCTTCTATCTCTTGACAGCTTCAACAGTAGTCAAAATGCGTCACGCCCAAAATTATTGACGTGTCTATCAATTAGCCTGTGCCCCGTAAGAGCCACGATAGGGGCTACTCTGCTGAGTTTTAAAAGTTGCTTGGCTCTATACAAGCTCCATTGCGGCTAAGTTTTCCTGCTAATAAGATAAGGACTAGTTTGCTCCCATCTATAGATTGCATCATTAATGATGCTTGACACCTTATCCGGTTGAATTGGTACCGTTGTACCCTGTCTAGCTAGTTGATATGCCTTGCAATTGCCAACGATATCTCAGTGGCCTGGTACCCAAAGCAGATTTATGGTGAAGAATTTAGTAGCATCTCGTAAAAGCTAGTAACATTTCATCATTGTTTTGGATGTGAGCCTAACTGACTGTAGTGCTTTTAAAGCAGCCTGACTGACAGAACAGATCGGAATTCCACTTCCGGTTAAAACACGATTCTTAATTATGAGAATACTTTCCATTACAGCTATGACTTCTGCTTGTAAAACACTACAATTATCTGGCAAGCGGAAAGATTCGTTAATGCCTAACGATTCCGAATAGACACCCCCTCCCACTTGATCATTGAGCTTAGATCCATCCGTAAAAATGGTAATCTTGCAATTGCATTCTGGTATACCATTGTCCCAATCTTCATGAGAATGCAAACTTAGTAATAACTCTATTGAGTTAGAAAAGTCAGTGGTTCTAGAAATGTGCGGAAATTGGAGTCACCTTTAGAGCTTATGGTTAAGAGCGCCGATGATTCTCAAGCTGGTCGCTCTTTGAATGGGATTCATGCATTTCAATGCACTATTTTTGTTAAGCGCCGGCACCATACCCGAACTCCGTAAGGATTGGCCTTGCTTTCGCTCCTTAAATCCAGTGAACAACATGATTTTTAATCATTTTATTAATTTTAATTTAAGTACTATCAGAGCTATTGGTCTTTTTCAAAGTTGAAAATCATAATCAATTTTTCTTACAGTTCAGGAGTTAATATTCTTGTTTTATGTTTTTTTGATCTTATAAGAGAAATATTACTTATGTCGAGTAGGCTAAAACTCTCAATAATTTTTTTATTAGTGTATGTTTCAAATGGTATTTGTTAAATGGTTGTATTTAGAATTTAATTATTTGTTTAATGTAATTATGTATAAATGTATAATTGTATATAAACGCGGAAAATTGTTATAAGAAACGCGACAATTTGTTCGTGGAAATTAATTAGATTTTGGCAGTTAGCGATATAAAAGGAGAATGATTTAATTGATTTATCACAAGAGCCTGCATAGCCCTAGATTAATGTTTAAACTAATGCTCACATTTTCTGTTAACTTAACTTAAGAATAATATTATCCGTGATGGTGTAGTTTTCAGAGGTGACGTTACTAAACAGTGTATGCTAAAACAAAGTTCAAGTTCGGTCCATTCAAAATGTGGTTGATGATTTTCTAATAAGTCTGCCTGGATATTCTTAAAATTGTTTTTTTGTGCACTGTTGCATGTTTCTAATAATATGAGCAATAAATTAGACCGACTAGATTCTACCGTTGTCCTGTACTCCTAGTGAAGCGTAGGTTTACATGATGGATAGACTGACACCAAAATATGCACATTTTCAATATTGTATAAATCTAGCTTTAAATTGAAATTTCCTTTCAAACAGCTGCAGAACCACATTTATTTAATAATAAATTGCAATCGATTTCAATTTTATTAGATACACGTAATGTATATTTGCTACAAAGTGAAATGAATATTTGGCTGCAGTATCCTTTGCAATGTCCGTTGCCTGATTCAGGAAATTAAAAAACAGCTTTCTGGTTATATGCTTAATGTGTGGTTTGTCTGTGTGTGTGTGTGAAATCTATTGCGGCAGGAAACTGAAAAATTTAATATGTAGTACTATTTATAGAAACAGCTCCTTAACATGTCTTGCAAGTTTGCAATTGTTATGATGACGCCTCCACAGCCTCCAACGCCTCCCCCGCAACGCCCACAACACAATCAAGCGTCATCAATGCAACTGTAACAGCTTGTTCATTTTCGCATTTTCCGAGCAGCTGCTGACATATTTTACAGTTGCCTGCAACAACAATAGCAACAATGACTATCTGGCAACATTTCGCATTTGAAATGAGCAATGGCGCAGTTGTTGTTGTTGCACTGGTAACACTGTCACCTCACCTCATCTCTCAACTGATCTGGCATCATCTCAACGTCCCCCGCATCTCATCTGTTACCATCTCCCATCTCAACGTCGCATCATCTCATCTCACCTCACCTCATCCCATCCTAGCCAGCTGGAAAATCACAACTTTTCTTCAGCTAGTTGGCCGTGCTCTTGCGTATTGCTGTCTCACTGTCTCGCTGCATTGAAATGGAAAAACTTTTGCACGTACAAAATCTACTTTTCTATTACTTTTGTATATACATATATCTAAAAAATATATAGAGTATATAAGTATGTCTGAAAGAAATTCTGTGCGTCTGAGTTGATTTCTGTGGCACTCAGTTTGCCCTTTTTGTTGCAAATACCTTTCGTTTTGCACGTTATATTCAATTTGCCAGTACAACAGCTTGGCACAACTTCTATTAAATAATAGACTCGTTTTTCCTCATTTTTTATAGAGTCTGTCAGACTGCTTGACTTTGCAGCTTTTCAAATTATTCAGAGATTTGCATTGAGCGGGAAATTCGCTTAGCGTTCTTAACAAGGTCAATCTACAGCATTTGCAACTACTGCATATTTCCATAACAGTCGAATTAAAATAATTTTATTTTTAAGTCAAGTAGTTTGTTTTTTGTTAATTTAAAATATAAATGGCTAACTATTTTGTATGAACTAGAGTTATCTTGGACTAAGAAAGTTATTAATTTAAAGATAATTCGGTTACATAAAATGGCGTATTTGCCTAGAGCGCAATAAGAAAATAATTGAAAAAAATCGTAGCATACCTTTAGGGGCTGCTCAAAAGTCTAAAGAAATGAAGTTAAAAGGCAGTGGCGGATTTAACAGGTGGGCAAAAGAGAGTTTTTTTTTATTAGTGAATGCATTTTATTATTAATGAATGCAAAGAAGCAAAATTTTTCACACTGACACTTATCAGCTGATGTTGCGCACTTGGACCAAGTGGCTATATTGGTGCGATACGTAACAATCCAAAAGAATGAGACAGGAGCCAAGATACTATGCATCAAAGAACGATTTTTATGTTTCATTCGAATCAAAAAAGGGGATGCAGTCTCGATTTCTCATGACATTATTGGGGTCTTGTTTGAAAAATCTCTATTCGAAAAAATTTATCTATGTGGCCCAGCTTTCGATGGCGCGCCCGCTATATCAGGAGAGCTGAATGGATTACAAGCACTTATCAGAAGACATATTGGAGAGAAGGCCTTCGTTCCCTACATTCATTGTACAGCGCATCAATTCAACCTGGTTCTATCTCATGCAGCTGAAAAATAGAGCCACCCCTTAAATCAAACACTTTTTCGCAACATTACAGCGAATTTTCAACTACTTCTCGCAGTCTCATCGGCGATGGGAAAACCTTTTGGAAGAAAGCAGTCTCAAAGTACAAAATCTTTCGGCATCCAACTTCTGGAAGAATTGAAACGTGCACTTTTTGAGATCTGACTGTCGAAGAGAGACACAAGACGAACAGTGTGCTGTGCCATTGGAAGATATCGAAAGCGAAGCGCTGTCACAGAAACGAAGACTCCACATCAAAGGCGTGAGTGATACTCGTTGGTCTGCACGGCTGAAAGCACAAGAAGCAATTATCCAAAATCTTGACTGTGTTGTCAACTGTTTAGAACGAAAAACATCGAGAGAAAAGGCTATTTTTACTAAACCTGACATGGTGACATTCAGTCCTATCATTCATTGACGTTGCTGAAGTGCAATTACAGAAAAAAGAAGTTGATCTTTTGATCAAAAAAACAAAATTGTCTCGAAAATGTAGTGAAGAACTTGCAAAACTTGCGTGAGGAGAGCAAATATGATTCTATTGTTTGGAAAGCTAAATCTCAATGCAAGAAGATGGGATGGAAGAATCCGGATTTTCCGATCATTAGATAACGACGAACGAAAAAAATGACAGGCGAGAAAGCAGAGGACAGTTCTCTGGATATGGCAACGAAACATAGCATTGGGTACTTTTAAGTTCTGGACAGAATGTTTAGTGAATTACAAGAAAGGGCCAATAGTTTTGATGAGATAAACTCACTTTTCGGATTTCTCAAACCTGAATCCTTCAAAAACATGGAAGAGAAAGAATTTGAAAAAAAAGTGTTCAATTTGATGGAGAAATATCCAACTTTTTTTACAACTGCTCTGAAGTATGAGTTAATCAGTTTTGCGGATTTGATCAGCAGTTTTCCGGAGTGTTGCAGTTTATTGCGTTTATTCTTGACCCTTCCCGTCAGCACTGTCAGCGCCGAACGAACAATGAGTTCATGGAAGAGAGTCATAGATCGTCAACGTTCTACAATGAGTGCAGAAGCATTGGACGGTTTAAGCTTTTCAGATTTTCATCGAACAGCCCTGAACAAATTTTGTCCACTGTGCCTTTTTCCTAAAATCCGCCACTGTTAAAAGGGCCATTTATTTAAGTCGAAGGATCGCAGAAATATTTAAAAACATACTCAAAGCTTACTCGAGTTTCTTTTTGTGAAACAACTTTGTTATCTTTCAAATAATATCTAGTTATTATTGATCAGATTTTGAGGCCCTATGCTCCAACTGGAGATAAAGGAATTGATGATGATGATGATTGATCAGAGTGGCCATAAAGAATGTTCTACTGATTAATGCTAATCTAATAAATATGCTAAATATTTACCTTGGAGACTTTATAGTTCGACTCTTTTTGGTATATTTGGTATAATTTTGGCTCTAATTTATTTTCTAGATAAAGGGGGCTTAGTTGGATTTTTTTGGTTTACAGCAGATTATCATAAACAAAATAAAAATGTATTAATTTTTGAAAAGTTTATTTTTCGTAAAAGGCAATGAAATGCTCTTTAAAGTGTCTCCAGCCTTTAAACTGCTCAAAAGGAGTGAAGATACTTTTTATGGCATTTAAAGCCATATTTAACTATCTTAAAGATATTTCTACGCGCAAACAACTCAAAATTGATGCGTTTTATGTGTAATTAAGAAAAGTTTATAATATTCTGGAATCTCATTAATTTGTTAAGCTATATATAAGTGGGTATGTTTCTAATATATACTAATTATTTTATGCTGCATCACACACACACACACACACACACTACAATAAATAAACACAAGAAGTAATTTATGATGGCATCATTTGTAAAGCTTTAGCCACAACAACAAGAAGAGAAAGAAGCAGCAGCAGCAGCAGCGGCATCTAAAGCAAATGTATTAAGTATACGCCGTGTTGTTGTTAGGCGAGGTTTACTTAGTAGCTAACTGAAAGTCGTTATCGTTATCGTCAGCAACGTCATCAACATCAACGCTGATGCTGCGACTGCCGCTGCTGTCAACGCTGTCATCATTACAAATTCAATTTCCTACTCCGCAAAGTTGATTTTTGCTTTAGCTTTAGCTTCAGTTACAGTTTCAGTTATTATTATTATTATATTTATGCATAAATATATATAAATTTTTCTGCGCTGTTTTGGTCTGGCATTTTAAACTCATTTAAATATTGTTTACTTTGTAAGTCTCGAGGTCTCGCTGAGTCCTCCACACACACACACACACACAGTTGACAAACTAAGTGTCCTAATCTGCCAAATGGCTCAAATGGCTGCTAGGTTGCAACATTGGCGCTCGCCAAGAAATATGACAACATTTCGCGCCTAAGTAGCTTAGAGATACAGCCGTAGCTGACAGATACGCCTGTGCCCAGCCAATTCCAAAAAGTGTTTTTTGTTTGCTTTGGACAGCATTTTCCGGGCATTGGTTTTTTAAATGTAAGTAGCTGGGCTAACATATACACTACCCTACCCAAGTTGTCACTGCCGGCCAAATGCGTCCCGCAGCGTAGCGCCCCACCTCCTTCTAAATACTTTATAAAGTATAAAATGGCTACGGTCTGTGGCCTCTGTGTTAGTATGTATCTGTGTATATTTTTCGCTGCTGTTTTTGTTTTGACGCGCTTGTGTGCAAATATTTTTGTTTAATATGCCAAAAGGCACAAACATGCGAGCACTATACGCAAAAATAAGAAAATATTAAAAAAAGCAGCCCAAACTGAACCGAAAGCCAAAAATAACGCTCTTAAAATATGCGCTACTTGGGATTTATGCCGCACGGATTGGCGCGGCGTGGCAGGGCGCCTGCTCATGCGGTCAGATTGAATGACTTTATTATGGACTACTTGTGGCTTTTAAGCCACAAAAGATGCCATAACCATTCAGTTACTTTTGTGAATTCATAATTAGATTGAGCTGGCTCAGGCGATTAGCTACTTCGAATTTCCTAGGAAATAGCTGTGCTTAAATTCTGTAGCTGCTTTCTAGACAAAGTATCAAATTATGGATTTTGAACCGCACTCGAGCGGGCGATTAGTTACATAGTACCCAGCTGGGTAGGGCACTTAAAAAACTGCATAGACTTAAGACGCGAATGTGTGTCGCCCACACACACACTCACATATAGTTTCACAAGCTCACACACACATGCATAGATTTTTAAAGAGAGACATTATAAAATTTTCAATGGCAGCTGCACTTAGGCAAAGAGCGCGCCAGCTTGACTACAGCCAGAGAGCTTGGGGGCACATATACATACATATATAATAAAGCAATTGCAGTTACTCTCTCTGAGCTATAACAGAGCATATTAGCTAAGTCATGCAGCTGTGATAAGTTGGGGGAGCTAAGCATGACTAAGCACATGTTATAAAATGTTAGCTTACATATGATCTGCATTAGCATAATGTTAGAATGTAACACAAAAGAGTTGAGAGCTACTGCTGTTAATTACTCTCTCACACTGCTGTTAAGTTATTGCTAAATATCTGTGCTATTATTCCCTACATTATAGCATACAGTTTAGTGATGGCATCGTGATTCAAACACAATTCTCACAAAGTTGTGGCTTGGTTGGGATGGGAATAAAATTTATAATGAGCACCGTGAGCCAATTTTTCTACAATTCCAAAATTCTCTGCTGCGGCATCTGTCGGATGGTAAAGGTGTGGTAAGCCGAATTTTTTGTTATTCGCAAATTCCCGAAGCTCCCATATATTATATATATAAAATTTTATGATTTGTGTAATCCTTTACTACTTGAAGGCTTCAAGAAATGAATAACATGAAATGTTGTTTGTTCAAATAAGACTGTAAATTAGTTATAGTTTGATTAAGATTATAATATATAAAAGAACGCTGTAGACTGTCGCAACGAGTGCCATATTGGGAACTTATAGGTAGAAGAGGAAGGAAAAGAGAGACCTTTTCAGACAGAAGAAACGGGAGCAAGAAAAGCGCGATAGTGAGGCAGAAATGTCGTTTGAAAATTCTAACAAAAAGTCAACCGTCTGACGCAAGGTTTCAAACCTGGAGCATCAAACTGCCAGGACGCAGATGGAAATCTGGTAACAGATACGTAGTGTACGCTGTTATGGAGGGAACATTTCTCCAAGCTGCTTGCAGGCGACGACGCCACAAATGCCACCATTGGGGAAAACAGCGCTATACCACCGACCAACGACAATATGAGTGACCCATCATCTAGCCATGAAGGAACCCGAGTTGCAAAAATGCAGCTCAAAAACAACAAAGCAGCCGGTGCTAATGGACTGCCAACAGAGCTGTTTAAGGCTTGTGTCGACGAGCCGATAGGGGTGAAGAAGGGTGACCCGACGATATGCGCCAACTATCGGGGAATCAGTCTTATTGGCATCTCATACAAGTCGAGAGTATTATGTGAAAGACTGAAGCCATTTGTCAACACACTGATCGGACCCTATCAGTGACGCTTCAGACCTGCTAAGTCCACCATACCCAGATCTGTACTTTACGCCAAATCCTGGAAAAGACCCTCAAAAAACAGATCGATACCCATCATCTGATGAGGGCCGCGTATACACCACCATGTCTGAGTTCGGCATTCCTGCGAAGCTGATTCGTCTTTGCAGAATGACATAGAGCGGCACCATCAGCTCTGTCAAGGTAGGAACAGACCTCTCCGAAGCTTTCAATACTGTTCGAGGTTTCAGACAAGGCGACCCTCTATCATGCGACCTCTTTAATTTCGTGATGGAAGGGGTACTGCGGAAGGCCGGTGTACATCGCAATGACACTATTTTTTACAAAAGTGTCCAGCTTCTTGCATACGCGGATGATATCGATATCATCGGGCGTTGTAAGCGATATGTTACTGCTGCATTTTCAGCAATCGAAAAGGAGTCAGCGAAAGTGGGTCTAGCGGTAAATGAGGGCAAGACACAGTATATGCTGTCTACGAACAGGGACGCACGGCGTCTGGGCTCCCATGTTGCAGCGGACCGCTATGCTTTTGAAGTGGTCAAGGAATTCACGTACTTTGGCACCGCCTCTAACACCGAAAATGACATCATCCTGGAGATAAAACGAAGAATCACACTTGCCAATAAATGTTACTATGGTCTCAGTAAGCAGATGTGTAGCAGAGACCTCTCTCTATTACACATTTGCTTACTGAGTCTATGGGTTGTCATGGCCACACAATGAATGAATATATCATTCTCCCCGATCTAATAAAGTGTCATTTAAGATAACTCACTTTTAAAGACTTTTGTTTTATTTGCTGCAATAGGAAGTCACAATTGCCATTTTAGACTAGTCTTCTGGACCATTGAATAAGATATAATATGTAGAAAGTTCACATTCTCTGAAACTTCTTCATCATCTTAAATTGAGTAAGCAATTATACGTATAATAGACCTCCAATGATTCCCCATTGTAGTTTGGAGTTTAAAATTGAACGTTTTAAGTTATCGGTATAGCTATATATACCAAAAATTTATTTAATTAATAAAAAAATACCCTTTTAAATTATGTTGTGTTAAAAAACTGACAGCCATCGCATTTGGTTAAACAAAGCTCGGAAATCCAAAATATGTTGCTAAAATTTAATATTTTATGAAAAATATTGCATTAAAAATTTAGACGCGGTCAACTTAGAAAAGCTAGCAGTGCCAGAGCTCCTTTTTCAAACTAATCTTATCCTATTTATTTAAGCGTATTCAGAACTTGCTGCGCTAATCCTCAATTTTTATGGCGCTTTTTTAAATAACAGCCAACCCTAAGAAGTCAAGAACGACCCCTAAGGCTCCAAGCCGTGTATGCATTTTTCTATGTGTGTGTATTGCAGCTTTTGTGTTAGTGTGTGTGTGTGTGCAGCTAAGTACGAGAATGCGCGTTGCAAGAGAAAGTAAAAAAAGCAGAAGAAACGGAAACGAAATAAGGTTAAAAGCCACTTAAGACTTGTGCAAGTTAATGTGCCACATAACTCAAGTGAGTCACATGTTTTATTGTTGCTAAAATGGAGGAAAAGGCACGAAATCTAGAAGCAAAGCAGAATAGCGAGCAAAATGGCCTGGAAAATGTTGCAAAAATTGTATGGAGAAACAAATTCATGAACTAGGCATGTACGAGCGATGTGCAGCTAAGGCCAGGGCTAAAACCAGCACACGATATGTAGATCCAGAACCACGTCTAGGTGGACCACAGCGGCATTAGCATTGACTTTAGTGCCTGGAAGCAGCCAGACTTGATCGTAAAAAAAACAAAACAAAAATGCAATGAGCAAGATGTTAGCCTGCCTCATTGTTGTTGGGGTTGGCGTTGTTAGCCATGGCTAAATGGAAAACGAATCGGAATGACAAAATGGAAATTTGTTTGCCAATATAAAAGGCAATTGTGGCCGAGCAGATGAGATTGCAAAATGAATTCATTGTTGTACAGCACAGCTCCAAGAGCCCTAGAGGAGCTTTATGTGGGCGAGCTCATAAACATAAAAAAAAAATGAAACTGGAACAGCTGGGCAACAAATTAACATTGACATTACAGCGGCCCCCGATTCATATGCCACAGATACAAAATATGCAACTTGTATGGCCCAGTTTTTATGCTCGACATTTGAGGCTCACTTTGTTTGGATTTTGTTGTTGTTGTTGTAGTTGTTCTAGTTTTTGTTTGTTGTTGTTGCTGCCTTGGCGTTGTAATCCCTGAGGCGTGTTATTTAAAGCAACGTGGAAAACTTCTAGTTGCACGTATTTGAGTGCCTAACAACTAGTTTGTGGCAACTAATTTACAAATTCCTAAATTTCATGAGTTCTAAGAATTTATATAATTGCGTAGTTAATATTTTGAAACTTGTTTTTCTTTTATCTTTCTATATACATATAATGCAAGTGTTTTATTTAATTAAAATATAAAATTTTTGTAAAATTCTTCTTCTTAAACTTTTTATACCTTACACATAGTAACATTTTAAGCTATTTCTATAAATTTATTAGTTTATTTAAAACATAGGTTTAAGACCCTTACGGCTTGTTGATGAGCCGCCATTTTGAAAATTAACTGAATTTAATTTGAAATATCTTCGCAAACTTCCTTTTGTTATAAATCCCAAGCTTATTGTTGTAGGACCTTACCATTAGCGACTCAGCCAGATACCTTGGGTTAGTCCTAGACAGCAAACTGGACTAGAACCTAACTACAGAAGATCGAAGAAAAAAGCCACGATCGCTTTATACACTTGCAAGAAAGCCATTGAACTTAAATGGGGCATGTCTCCAAACATAGATCACTGGCTGTACACTGCCATTGTCGGACCTATACTGATGTATGGAGTCTCGATCTGTTGGCCTACCTTAAATAATGGATCAAACCGTAAAAAGTTAAGTATGGTTCTGCAAACCGCAGAGCTTACCATTAGTGGTGCTCTACGCTCCACATCAAATGAAGCACTAGATGTTATTCTATACCTCCAAACACTGAACAAGGTGTGGAAACAACAAGCCATTCTATCAGCTTTACGCATGAGAGAGGCGAAAAAATGGATAGACCAAGACTTTGGTCATGCAAAGACACTTAAGGGGAACCTACTTATTCCCGAAAACACAGACTACTGCATACCGCAGGAAAATTTCACAACCAAATTCGGAGCATATATTCCAACCAGGGTGGAGTGGAATACAGATGTGCAAGGCCCAGCGGGCGCGATAAAGGTATACACGGACGGTTCCAAGCAAGACGACCGTGTAGGCGGAGGCGTCTACGTTGAGGATTTCAAAGTTAGAACTGCTTTTCGACTCCCGGACCACTGCAGTGTCTTTCAGGCAGAGGTCACTGCAATCCGGGAGGCTTTAATAACAATAAGAAACCTACAAGTTCGAAATAAGCACATTTGTATCTACTCGGACAGCCAAGCGGTTATGAAGTCCCTAGTTTCGATGACTTCGTGAATGAAGTCAGTGAATAACTACCGCTTGTCTTTAAAAGAGATAGCTGATCAGTTTTGAATTCACCTCATATGGGTCTCAGCACATAGGGACTTCGAGGGTTACTGTATTGCGGATGAACTAGCTAGACAAGGAATTACCAGCATCCTCCTTCAAGACAAGGAGGGATTGGGTATACCCATGGCCAGCTGTAATATGAGAACACGAAATTTTTTCGCTCTTTGTGGAAATGAAGAGTGGAATCGGACATTGGGCACGTTTAGAATCTTGCGGCTAACTTAGCCGACATACTGCAGCAAAAGAACCAAAAAACTTTGCTGTCTGAATAGAGCCCAGTGCTCATCTGTTATCCGTGCTATCATGGGACACTGGCTGGTGGGAAATCATGCATCCAGGTTGAATGCTCCCCACTATGACTTCTGTAGAAGCTGCGGCGATGAGGAGGAGCTGTAGACGGTGGAATACTTTTTCAGTCATTGCCCTGGGCTAGGCAGTAAATGATTTAGGTTTCTGAAGCCATACTTTCTTTACGTTTTATATAAGCTCTCTGAACAGAGTCCAAAATGCCTTTTAAGGTTTATTCAGGCTGCCATATGGCTTCCTCAGCTATTATAGGGGACCTCTAAAGTGGGGAAGAGTGGTGAAATAGCTAACTTTAGCGGTATCGCAACGGGCGTATTCTTGGCTTAAGTGAGTTAGGACGTCAGCCCAATAAATAATTATACCCTGTACCGTATGGTACCAAGGGTATATTAAGTTTGTGCAAGCCGAAAATGTATGTAACATATAGAAGGAGACGTCGGAGACACCCCAAAGTTACCTAAAATATGATCAGGGTGAATAGAGAAGTGGATATACCCATGTCCGTCTGTCCGTCTGTCCGTCCGTCCGTCTGTCCGTCTGTCCGTCCGTGTGAACGCCTAGATCTCAGAGATGGTAAGAGTTAGAGTTACCAAACTTTCACATTAGATCCCATATTATTCCATAGGAGGCAAGTTTATTTTATTTTTTTGATATCGGGGATAAATTATATAGCTCCCATGGGGGTGTTTGAGACGACCTCGACAAAAAAAAGCGTTTTAGATGAATAATTCGTTTGTTTCTGAAGATATCGTAACGAAATTTGGTATTCGAAAGTTTTTTATAGTTTCCAATCCAAATTTACCAAAATAACTATTTTAAAGAAAAATTCGCTATATTTCGTTTTTTAATAAAGATATCGTGACCAGATTTGGCGTTTGGAAATTTTTTAAACCACTTAAGCAATGTGCCAAATTTGAACAAAATCGGTTGACTATATAATATAGCTCCCATAGGTCCGATCTTCCAAAACATCGATTTTTTAACAAAATTTGTTGTGTTTCGTTTGTTTGTTAAGATATTGGGACCAAATTTGACATTCGTGAGTATTTTATAGTTCCTAAGCACTGTACCAAATTTAATCCAAATCGTTTGACTAGATCATATAGCTCCCATAGGACCAATCGGTCCAAAAACACGTTTTTTATACAAAATTCGATGTGTTTTGTTTGTTTGTAAAGATATTTGAAATAAATTTGGCATTCATATCTTTTTTAAGGTATTTAAGCACTGTGTCAAATTTTATTGAAATCGGTTGACTATATCATATAGCTCCCATAGGAACGATCGGTCAAAAAACAAATTTTTGCTTAAAAATTCTTCTGTTTTTGGTTTTTTGTGAAGAAATCGGACTTTATTACAAGCTAGTGGTACAGGGTATCCTAAAGTCGTCCGCGCCCGACTTTACGTCCGCCATTTTTTTTTTAAATAAATACATTTTCATATACATATGTCGAAAAAATGGCGGACGTAAAGTTGGGCGCGGACGACTTTAGGATACCCTGTACCACTAGCTTGTAATAAAGTCCGATTTCTTCACAAAAAAAATAAAAACAGAAGAATTTTTAAGCAAAAATTTTTTTTGACCGATCGTTCCTATGGGAGCTATATGATATAGTCAACCGATTTCAATAAATTTTGACAATGCACAAACTTAATATACCCTTGGTACCATACGGTACAGGGTATAAAAAGATAATTCTTTGTAAAATGGTGACATTTCTAAAACTTCTTCTAAAACGTTTCTGCAATTTTGGCAGAGTGCAGTTATGTTTATATTTTAATGGCTGCCAAATATTTTCGTGTGTTATTGCTCGTATAAACGTTGCACAACAAACTAATCTCACCTCACCTTTTTTCACATAAACATATATACTATATATACTCGTATATATGTATTATATAGCGGGAGAGAAGTCAAGCTAGATGATATATATTTGTATGCGATTAACGTTAAACCGCTGCAAAGCATTTCCAATGTCGACTTAGTGCGCTAGTCTAGTTATATTTACGAAACGTGATGTATAACATTAATGATGAAGGATGTGCTCGCTAACACACACCCCCACACACACACACACACGCATAAGCACATCCTCATGGCCATATAAACACCCATATACACTCGTATTTATATATAACCTGCCAGCTCATCATCATGATTGTCATTGTCATTATCAATGATAGCGACAACCTCGGCCTCAGTCTCAATACCAAAATACCAAGCTAAAACGCCTGCTTACCACACGGCCCAAGTCAATTTTAGTATGGCTTAGCATTTTTATTGTTGCACAGGCTGCTAAGCCGCCTACGGGGCGTATGATTAACCTTTAATGCGGCATCAAATGTGTGGCTGCCGCTGTGGCGCTGTGACTAGAGGCTGCTCTCTGTAGCTCACATAAGTGGTCCAAGCTGCGGTCGCTTAATCTGTCACACCTAACGACAACTGTAGATGCTGCAGGAACCGATAAAAAACCAAGATGCTCCAACGAAATTAATGAAGCACACTCCCGGCCAGCTTTGGAGCTCATTAATAACTGTCCATATGCGTGTGCATCTTGAGGCAAGCAAATCTATATATGCCCAGTTGTCCATGCTTTATGCCCGCCATTAGATCTTTTTCACTATTTCTTTGTTGGAGTGTCATTTCTAGTAGTAGTCAGCTGCGTCTCACTTGACTGCCACATGCCACAAAATTTATCTATGCGCTCGCTCTGTGACATTTCCAAAATTAGGACATCATTAGCAACTGTCGATGCGAGCTGATAAATGTGTCCATGTGCCCATGGTCTACGGGTGGTCACACATCTGCACACATACGCAGAGGAAAGGATATCCGTATACTCACACTTGCGCATTCAGTTGGCCAGCCATGACACTTTGCGGTTGGCTGCTGTTTTACGATATCCTTCGCTGCTTTGACAGCGCTTCTCTTGCGGTTCTTTCGAAATTTATACAGTTGAACTCTTTGTTGGCTTTCAATTTAATTACGCCAACTTTTTTTAAGACTTGATGAGGGGGCATAAATTGTATCCACTTTGATGTTGTTATCCTATAAATATCCATATATTTGCCAAGTCATGTTAGCTTATGTTTAGCCGCAGGACAAATCCTCAGAAAAATGTCAGAATAAAGCATACACTACTGCCGGTATTAAAGATGGTTCCTAAGGCGGACTCATATAACATGCACATCTTAGAGAAGCAAAATTTGTTAAGCATATTATTTTGTATTCCAATTGCCGAATTTATTTTACTATCATTATTTTTGTTAAAAATATTCTTTTTATACCCTTTATACTTGGAGTCTTGGATACAAGAAGTCTTACTATGATGATCTGGCGGAGAATGCGCAGATATAGGCTGTAAAAGAGGATATGAGTAATCTCCATAGTCTGGTAAAAACTATTGGAGGTAGGATGCACGTTGCAACGACTTGCCCTATAGAAGACGAAAGTGGCCACATGGTTATTGCTCAGAATGAACAGTTGGAAGTTTGGCAGAGATATTTCGAAGCAATACAAATTCCTTCAATAGCTCCAATGAGAATCTCCCAATCCGAAGAAGATAAAATGTAAACTGGCAAATAAAAACTAGCCCTCACATACTAGACGAAATTGAGAGTGCAATTAACACCCTGAAAAAAACAGAGCTCCGGGAGCAGACAAAATCGTAGTTGAATGCTTACAAGCGAATGCTCACATGATGGCACAAAAGCTAACTCCGTTCTTGGAAGCTGTTTGGACCTCTGAAAATATACCTAAATCATGGATGGAATCGGTAATTATCAAGATTCCGAAGAAGGTAAACCGACAAATATGCTCTAACTGGAGGGGTATCTCTCTCCTGCCAACCATCATGAAAATCGTCAACCAGATCATACTAAGCCGCATTTCTGAGCCACTTAACAACGTTCTACGTAGAAATCAAGCTGGCTTTCGCCCTCAAAGATCTTGAATAGATCTAATAAACATTGTATATAGTACCATAGAGCAATCCGAGGATTTCAACTCTCTGGTGCTGTATGGTTGTGAGACAGGTTCATTACCAGTATTATTGTGAAGAAGCTCCAAACATTTGTTAATCGATGTCTTAGAAGCGTATTACGTATATGGCGACCCCGAACCATTACCAATGTAATGGTTCGGGGTTTGGGTTCTTTTCGAACAAAAACCAATCGATATGGAAATTCGCAAGCGCATATATGGTTGGTTGGGTCACACGCTGCGCAAAGATTATGATGAGATACCGCATGTAGTTCTGGAATGGAACCCACAAGGCAATCGATTCAGAGGCAGACCTAAAATGACCTGGCGCAGGATGCTTAACCGGGAGACCGGGAAATCCATCATCGAGCTACGAGCAATGGCGCGAAGCAGAGATCATTGGAAATCCTTTGTTATTCAAACATCAAAACAAAGTTACTATGTCCTCAACAAGAGTATACGTTGTATCCAGAGAAAAGCTGAGCAGCATAAACAAAATGGCGCATGGCAATACTTCCGGTCTAATATGCCAGTCATATTGTCTATTGCTGCTGCAGTAGCTGCAATTTGGCCGGCAGCACTTAAATTGTTATCAAATACACAGATACACACACACACACACACACACACACATAGCTACACCCATACAAAGACACTTACCATTTGTGTGACATTTGTAGCATTTTGTGTGACGGAAACCAAAAATAGAAGCAGACATGTTTGGCCAATGTCTTGTTTGAAAATGCAAATGAGCAGAAAATTCTTGGGCGACCCCAAACCAAGTGGCCCATGCCCATGCAAATCTGCCCAAAATAGTCGGCAACATCGATTTGTCTGGCATACAAATGCAAAATCAGGAAGTTGGAAAGAACTAGGACTGCAAGCTATGAACATAAATTCTGCCAGTTTGATGCCAGGCTGACAAGAGCAGCTGCTCACATTTTCAGCGAGATAAACTGTCTTCTGTCAAATTTGAATTTAAGTTGGGATTTGTTTGGCTTGTTGAATCTCCAACTCCATGCAACCAAGGCATATGCAGTTCTAGCTACAGCTGCTGCTGCTGCTGACTTTTCAATAAAGAGTAAATTCTATGTGGGCTGCACTTTAATTTGCAGCGCTGCCAGTTGCAGTTGGTAACAGCCAACGGATGCCATTACTTATGCAATTTATTATTCCACTCCAACCGAAATGCAATTTGGAAATGTAAAACTGCGCATTGCATGACGCTTGGGAATGTTCTTGCTTTTTAGTTTTATTAAAAACCCAGCAACCATTTACACCTCGCTACGCTTCTGGCCAAGCACTGTGAACTCATGTGCTATCTGTTGAACCTCAACCAAGTGGGGAGTCCACTTTGGTGCGCTTGGTGCGTGCCAAATAGATTGCGATTTAACGCGTTTTGAACACAAACTGCTGTGAATAACATTTCACTCGGTTTTTGTTGTTTTTTTTTTCCAAGATACAGCTACACAAATGGAGCGTGTCGCCATTGCAATAAATAATTTATGTTGCATTTATGCACGCCATGGGTTACCGGGTTACCCTATACACTGTTGCCCACAAACCGCTTTAAATTGGTTTCAATCCTAGCAATTTTGTTAATTTCAGTTAGCCAAGACACAAAAACTTTGTGCACACCCACGCGCACTTGGCGTATGATTAATGCGTTGCTGCCTGCTTTTCAAACGTTGCGTATACGCCCAGTCTTCCTTCAGTTAGCTAAATTAGTAGTACAACGACAGTTCACAGTTGATTGCTGAGCCGTTTGCTGACTTTAAACTTGTTTAATTAAAAAATGTTGCCTACCCACAGGCGTTGTTTTACATATATAATATATATATGTATAAAGTATATACTAACAAAGTATATAGCAAGGCATGGCCCTTAAGTGTGGCCTGTGCCTTTACATAATAAATGCTTCAATTTATTAATCAACATTATTAAGTATGAATGGAATGGTTTGCAATTTTGTGTGGGTAAAGCAGTTGGGGTTGGCCATGTAATTAGCTGCTGGGGTCCTTCGATGAGGTGTAATAATAAATGGGGCATGCTTTTATGCACAAACGGCAAAATATTTGATTTTCAATACAACTTGCCGGCCATTGTTTTAATGACTTAACAAAGTGTATATTAACTTTTTGAAAGAGCTTATAAAGTTAATTTACGCTGATTTGGATTAATGAAGTAAAATGGATTGGCTTTGTTTTATACCTGTTATTATATGACTAAAAATTTTTTAAATTGTCTAATTTTTGACCAAATTAGGCTTTAAAGTTCCATCTACTACGTATCCAGATCACATCTGGACTCTAAGCAAGTGGCACTGGTTATGTCGCACTTATATATTCCATTCCTAACGTATCGATCTGCGCTAGATCAGATCTTATGATCACGGAACTTTTTCATAAAAAGAAATTTGGTTCTCTTCTCCCAAGTCGCGGGACTTGGGCTGACGGCAGCCCCTGTGGAAACCTCCGGTGGCAACAATGGTTCACGTATGGGTTCAAAACTGAGCAAGGTGTAGGTGTTGGAATCGTCAAAACCAACACCAGAATCTCTACCGCAATGGGCATCTGGCCCATCGTCTTTCAAGCGAAGATGCATGCTTTAGAGATCTGCGTCCGTAGTATCCCTCTCAAGGGAACTAGGGGAGCAAACTTCTGCATTTATTCACATAGCCAAGCTGCTGTTAGAGCATTATCATCCTGGAGCGTCTCTTCCAGGATGGGAAAAGAATGCCATAAATACCTCCAAACCCTGTCCTTCCGGAACAAAGTCGTGTCATTTTGGGTGAGTGGACACTCAGGATTGGATGGTAACACGATCCCCGACGATCTAGCACGACAGGGTGCCTCCACCCTGACTACATTTCCTGCACCGCTTTGAGGTATTGGTTGGTCCACAATCAAAACCATATAAACAAATGGGCTGCATAGGAGATACTGGTTATCCTTTCCGGGGCTTCGCCCAGCAAAAGTGCTTGTCAAGCCTCTGGGTGCGTTCAAGACAGAAGGTCTTGGCAGAGCGGACCTACAGCTCCTGGTAGCTTACCTATCTGGCCATCACACTGTTAGATATCATCTACAGAAAAATGGCCTATCGGATTCTTCAGAGTGCAGGCTCAGCATTGAAGACGATGAAATCACCAGACATAATCTCTGTGACTGCACCGTGCTGGTATGGGACAGAGCCTGTCACTTGGGAAAGGAACGGATTAGTCCCTTCCATCTCTGGTCAATATCAACAAAAGACCTACTGCTATTCATGCGGAAAACGGAAAGTCTTTAGCTTTAACTCAAGGGTATGGTACAAAAGACCTTTTGGTCGCAGTGCCCCACCTCTTTGTGAGGAACCCTTTTTCGGAAAAAAAATTTTTATTTTTCTCAATATAAAAAATCGATTAGTTATATTATACTTTTAGAGTATTTCAACTTTGACTACAGAAATTTTGTTTTCCCATCTCATTTGTATTTTGGTTGACTTAGGTTTAATCAAGTATAATAATCGAACGAAAACGCACAGGAACATCAATTTCTGCTTCTGCTGCTTTTAGAAATGCCTAATTAGGCTTATTTTATTTAGATTATTATGTGCGACATTGCGCGCCATTTCACTTGACTGTGTGCGAAAGGTTACTTTGGTCAATTGCGTTGTGGTAGCTGCTGTGTCCTTGACCCAACGACAGGTCAACAAACAAGCCAACAAATAGCAGCAACTCTTGAGACGATAATAATAACCATAACTATGACTGCGAATGTTAATAATATGCATTGCGTATGCGCCATGTTGTCACTCGAAAGCACGCGCTAAGCGCATAATTCATAAATAGAAAGATAAAAATGGCGCACGACTTGCCAAAGAGACTCTCGCATTAAATTCAAACTAACAACAATAAAGCGCAAGTTGCGAGGCCGAGTGCCTGTTGGAAGTTGGCTCTAAGCCGCCATTTTGCCAATTCGCAAATATGAAGCAATCAACGTGACAATAAATGTAGGGGAACCCAGCCAAAGGAGTTGCCAGGAAGGAAACGAAAGCGCCGGAATCGAAGTCACAGACGCAAAGCCAAAGAAATGCAATCAAAGCGAAAAGTAATCTCAGCGATAAGTGCGAAAACGTGTCACAGTTGGTGAAAATGCTGAAGGGGTTGGGTTGGGTCGGGTTGTTGTCTGTTGGCTGGGAAAACTGGGGAAAAGCGCAGATGCGCGTAAAACTTTTGCTTTCGGTGACAGTCAATAAGGCGTAAGAATAATTCTGTTGAGTTCTGTTGTGCGCGATTGCTTTGTTGCTAAACAAAATGGCGTCATGATATGAAAATATTATCTTGCAGATGCAAAAAGTTGCGCGACTTTTGCTAGGAGCAGGCAACAGTTGCTTCCAGGCGTTTTCATTTGCCGCTAAACTTGAACAGGTGTTTGTTTTTGCACTCGAAAGATTGTTGTTGTTTTGACACGTAGCCACAGATTGCCGAACATGTGAAACTTTGCATTTAAAGCTATTTTAAAAAAACTCCACGAAAACAAAAAAAATAAATAAATAAAAAGTTGTAGGAGTTGAAGTAAAAATAAAAATATTCTGGGAATTTGAAGCGAAAGTTTGTCAAATATACACAAAAAAGCATGCAAGGAGACCCAGCAGACCAAAAAGTGTTCCCCTAAGCAAGCATCTCCTGAAAAATAAAAAACCGAAAACAAACTGTTATCTCAAAATTTCGCGCTTTCAATTATGAGACTACAAAAAATACGTATACGCAATGTATATACTTCAATGGGTATACACAGAAGTCTTCAGGCGCATCCCAACTTATGGAGCGTTGGTCTGGTGGAAGGCGGCTAATACCAAATTTTACCTAAACAACCTTTAGAGGGTGCAAAGAGTGGCTTGCCTAGATATCACTGGATCTATGTGATCCACACCTTAGTCGGCTGTGGCTGTTATTCTGGAACCAGTGGGAACTTTCCGGAAGTCTGCGGAGGCTAGAAGCGCAGCAAGACGTCGGGCGTTAAATCTGAAAGCCAACAACTTGTGGTCATTGCAGTATCCTACATCAGTTAGGCGTACCTGTGCAGACCGGGGATAGTGATTACTGCTCAACGGTGCAGAAATGGAACGGCAACTTTGTCGAAGTTTTCCCGGAGAGTATAGATTGGATGCATAGAACACCCTCAAAAGGAAACGTGCTGACGATCTAAGCTGATAGTTCCAAGATAGATGAGGGCACGAGAGCAGGCATCTTCTCTAAAGAGCTTTCGACGAAGCTTTCATTCCGCCTCCCCGACTGGTGTATGTAGCGTTTTTCAAGCGGAGCTATACGCAGTCTGGCAAACTGTCCGACATATCGACACCCTGGACGGAAGTCCAAGGAACATTGCAATTCTTGTCGATAATCAGGTTGCACGCATACCATAAAAAGTAAACTGATCCGTATCACGACGCTAGCGCTCAACCGTATCCATCAATACTTAATAACCTTCCAGGTTCCAGGTCACTCAAGTGTCCCTGGTAACGACGAGTGCGCCAGGAACGGCTCAGCGCTGGCAGCTAACCTTGCGATTACGGATATAAATATACCATTACAGGACGTCGTATCGCAAATCAGGGAGACGGCTAGAGCTCAGGCGGAAAGATAATGGGAGCTGAGCTCTGAGCACTCTGGCCGAGATATATCCAAAGCGAACATTTGAAATCCTACGCTTCCATAAAAACAGGACTAGGATGGTGGTAGGCGTTGTAGCGGGACACTGCACCCATAGAAAATATGGCTGAGAGGTTGCACGTTCCCCATCACGATTTCTGCCGAGGCTGCAGAGATGCGGAAGAAACAAAAAGCATGCAACACCTGCTATACGACTGCCCTGTGCTTCTTAGAAGACGTACCCAATTTCTGGGTAAGCCATTCTTTGAGGATCTGGGTAGTCTAGCCTAGGTGCCCATAGCGGATCTGGCTGCTTTCGTGGAATCCTCAAAATGGTTCTGCAACATGAGAGACTTAGGCGATTAGGGATGTACAGTTTTTGATCCTCCAACACAAACCCTTCCTTTCTTCAATTCCTTTCCTTCCCTTTTTTAATTAGGCTACATAATGGACCTCATGGTCTTTGGGTGATCTTAGTCACTATCTGCCTATACAACCTAACCTAACCGTCTTGGTAGCATTATCTGTTAAAAGATACATAAAGCTCCCATATAAACTGTCCTGTACTCTAAATACAATCCACAACTATAACTTTAAAGTTATTGTTATCTATTAACTGCCTGAGTATTAAAGGAGTTAGTATCTCAAAATTGGTTACCCAGCCCATATAATTATAAACTCCTTATTCTAGGAATAATAATAGATAATGAACAGATAGACAAACAGACGGACAAATGTATGAAGCTTTTTCCTCCTGACCATAATGGAGGTATATTTGGCTTTTCAAGACATTTTTTCTTAATTGTATTTCAAAGTAATTTTTTTCCGGATTCCTTATTGAGTTATTTTTGGCACTTTGCGAACATTTTGTTCTGTTTGCGAAAGAGTTGACGAGCGTTTGGTTTGCTGGGAAACGAAAGTTTGACAACACACACATAAAATGGCGCACAAAACGAGTTACATATGTGTAAAATGCCATTTCCGCCACACACACACACATACTCACTTACACAAACATATACCAGCATACCAGCCCACATACTTTCACCAAACACTTCAAAAAGTGACTCAAATTTCCATAATGTCTGCCATGAAAATGCGATCGATTTTCGTGTAACCGAGCACAGAACCAGGCCAAAAGAAAAAGTCAAAGAAACGAGATAGAACGAGGCTGTGCTCTGCTGTGTTAGAAAGGAGAACAACAAACTCTAATGCTCGGGGCAACGGGGGCGTTAGGGCGGTTACACTGACTGCCACTACATGTGTTTTTTTTCTTGTTGACTTTTTTCTTACCAGACTGAGAGCCAAAACCGAATCCAGGCAGCTCGAGTGGGCGGCAGAACCAAATAAAATAAATATACAAAGAAATATAAAGAAATACAGAGAATTTTGGAGAAAAGAAAATCCAGACAGGGACATTTGAGTGCGGCCAATTTGTTAAGTTTGAGTTCGGCTAAGCTGAGCTGATAGATAAACCACAGAACATTTTTTGGCCAAAAAAATTACAACGCAACTAAAGCAAGTGGGGGGAGTGGTGAAAAAAGGGATGAGAGCAAAAAACATTTACATAAAAACGCTTTTAATGTTACAAAAAGGAAAAAAATAATTTCGTGTTTAACAGCTGAAAGGATTCAAATGTCTGCAATCAAATGTAATCGTAACCACATACACATGCATCCACAGTTCCTTTAACTTTTTGACATTAATGTGCACTGAGAAAAAAATTCAAATAAAGACTATTTTGATGGCACTGTGGAGGGTTTAATTTGATTTTAAAAGTTAATAATGCGAAAGTTGCAACTTTTTGGATTCTCTAACTGAGGAACTCAATTTCAGGACTTCCTCTGACCTTACCATGTTAGTTGAATATTTCGGATTGCTAAGCCCGAAACTTCAAAACGTTTGTTTGTGGTTAATTTAAAAAAAAAGTATCTCGAAACTCGGACGCGATGGGATTTAGCTGACTGTGTAGAAGAAACCAGGGCGCAGTCATTGAACACCCTTCAGCAGTGAGATTCCTTGTAATTTCCCTTTTCTAATCAGAGAATAATAATTCTAACTTTAAAAATATACAATACTTATTTTCAATAATGTATACCATATTAATTAAAATTTTGACAAGAAGTACTAAATTATGTATTGAATAAAAAAATACTAAATTAAATATATATAACGAGACTTTTGTTTAACATTTAATGAAAATTAAAATTACGCATTTAAATTAAAATAATGCATCATAAACTAAATATTATGTTAAATGAAAAGAAATACTAAATAAACAATTAAGAACAAAATATATTTAAAAAAAATTATATCAAAAATATATGCGAAAACAATATACAAACTGCTAATCGAAAAAATAATGAAATACAAAATATTAAAAAAAATCGAGGTACATTTTGCGGATCGATTCATAAATAAAAAATTAGTTTTTTTCTAATTTAAAAAGAACTTCTGCAATAATGTCCAAAACCTTACAGAGGAGGCTAGAGTTCAGCGGGTCATGGCCAAAGAGTCCTGAAGCGGGGTGGGTCTGTTGAGCAGGAGTGATGGTACCTTCACTTCAGACCGTAGGGAAACTTTAGAGCTTTTACTCCAAACTCACTTTCCAGGCTCTTCAATCTGTAGCGGAGATGCCCAACTCTCAGATTGGATCGAGCCAAACCCACGAGGGCCTGCCAGATTATCTGCCACTATATTCGATGCTGACAAAGTAAGATGGGCAATTGGCTCCTTTGAACCTTTCAAGGCAATGTTTGGATTTCATCCTAAATCCACTGATTTGTCTGTTTAGAGCAAGCTTTGACTGGGAATACATACCTCACTCTTGGAGGAGAGTACGAGTTGTCTTCATCCCCAAATCTGGCAACAGGACAATAGACAAGCCCAAGTCATACAGACCAATCAGTCTAACCTCATTGCTTCTGAAAGCAGTAGAGAGATTCTTCTCGATCTGCACATCAGAGACAAACTGCATGCCGCGAACCCGCTGTATCCAATGCAGTTTGCCTACTCCAAAGGGAAGTCAACAGATGTTGCCTTACACCACCTAGTCAGAAAGATTGAAAACGCTTCTGACTCCAAGAAAATAACTTTGTGCGCATTTCTGGATGTCGAGGGAGCTTTCCACAATACTGACTTTGGTTCTATCTCTAAAGCGTTGGCCCGTAAAAATATAAAACCATATGAGATCACATGGATTGAATCCATGCTCCGTCAGAGGGACATTACTTCATCTCTAGATGGTACAACAGTCAGCATAAGAGCTGTAAAGGGTTGTCCACAAAGAGGTGTGTTATCTCCCATGATATGGTGTTTCGTAGTTGACGAACTTCTAATTAAGCTGACAATGCTTGGTTATAAAGTCTTTGGGTACGCAGACGACCTGTCTATTATAGTGTCGGGTAAATACATATGCTCCATCAGAGAGATGATGGATAATGCTATTCCAATTACCCTAAACTGGTGTCTAAGTGAAGGGCCTAGCATCAACCCCCAAAAAGCTGTGATTGCTCCTTTAACGAAGAAATACAACATGGAGCTTCAGAACCTTGTTATAAATAGCACTGAGGAGGAGTATTCAGACCAGGTCACATATCTAGGTGTGCTCCTAGACAAACGTCTCAACTGGAACTCCCACATAGAACAAGTGCTCTCCAAAGCTACTCATGCCATGTGGGCTTGAAGACAATTCTTTGGCAGCAAATGGGGCTTCAGCCCTCATATTAGACTTTTCTACTCCTCAACCAATGTACTTAAAACTATAGATGTTTCAAACCTCTTTCCATCAAAATCATAAGTTAGGAGTATATTTGTTTATTCGCAAGAAAAAATATTATTATATTTTTTGGGAATATTAGGCAATAAACTATGCCTAGGTGCTATCCAGAGTTCTAAAGAAAAATACAAAGATCTTTTATTAAAAGTTTTTAAACTTTATGAGCAATTATCTGTAACACAAAATGTTTGTATTTTTTTCCTGAAATTTGGTAACATATCTGTACGCTATTTTCCTAACAATTTCTTTCAAAATCCTAACAAATTCGCACACCAAGTTTGCCACTAGTTTAACTACCATTAAAAATTAAGAGTTTAAAGAAAATTTTATGTTAAAACTCTTCATAAAAACTTTTATAAAAAAAAAAACAAAACCCATGAGAAAAAAGGCGTCAATGTTAGAAAAAAAAAGTTAAGTTTCCATAAAAAATATTCCTTTCCGTGTTTATAAAGCGTTGTATGTAGCTCTTTGAAAAATCTTTTAAATAAAAAATTTAAAATAAAATTTTTGATAAGATTTTAAACAACTATTTTTTGGGCAAAAGCAGTTATTGATTATGTGCACAGTTCCAATTTTATATGAACTTTTTTTTTACATTTAAATGTAAATCTGCTGAAGACTGAGCTTAAGCCTATACATCCAAACATATATATTTCAGAACATCGAACAAAATTTAACTTAATACTATAAACAAATTTAAAGAAAAAGAGGATACTGTTTATAAAAAATATTAATTACAATTTGCAATAAAATTCTCGTCTTAGGGTACTTAATGTGTAAATTAGTTATGAATTGTAAGCTGAAATTGTATAATTCTGCTACTTTAAGCATTTATTAAATAAATAATGTTCTTATGAAAATGTACTTCAAAAGAATAAATAAATTTTCGCATGTGTGACATTTTTTGTTGCAAAACTCTCATTATTTACGATATCGATAAACAAGTATCTCTTGAACGACTTTTCACTGAATTATGTTCAACTAGAAATGTATTTGAATTAATTTTATTTTTGGTGTAGATAATACTGGCTCTTTTGGATCAATTTTTATAACAGAGGTAGAAGTCATTACAATTTACTCGAGAAATAAAATTCGACAACGAAAAAGGTTGCAATATCAACTGGACCATACAAAATTTTTTTTGTATATTTTCGGCTTGGGAGTTGTCATAATGCGATTCTTTAAAGTGTAGCCATATCTTATTTTGACAATTGCGTTTGCGGGTTCAATGTTTCATTGTGGAAAAATTCCGTAAAAGGCTTTATATATTTCTGCGTACTCATTGTTACGTCAATCACTTCACCAATAGAAGGAGTCGTCGCAGACACCCCAAAGACCTAAAATATGATCAGGGTGACTAAAGAAGTCGATATACCTATGTCCGTCTGACCGTATGAACGCCTAGAGCTTGGAGATGGTAAGAGCTAGTTGACCAAACTTTCACATTAGATCCCATATTATTCCATGGAAGACAAGTTTATTTTATTTTTTTGATATTGGGGTTAAATTATATATAGGGATGTTTCAGAAGAACTCGAAAAAAAAACCAACAGTTTTAAATGGATAATTCGTTTGTTTATAAAGGTATCGCAACCAAATTTGGCAATTGAAAGTTTTTTATAGTTCTTTTATACTGGATCAAATTTGATCAAAATCGGTTGACTATATCATATAGCTCCCAAAATAACATTTTTTGTAAAAAATATAAGTAAAATTGAGCTTTTTTTCTGTGAGGCAACTATATACTAAAAGTAATATCCTGAAACCTTTCCAAGCCGACTGATTTACACAGTTTTTCCTATTTTTCTCCTAACAGTATTGTAAACGACAAAAACGAAATCGGAACTGCCAACAAACATGATTTATTTCTTAGAAAGTTTGCTCCCGTCATAGTCTGGTTTTTTTTTACGGAAAAGGCTGCCACAGTCCGGGCTGCAAACATTTTCCGAACATTTTTCAGTAATATCTGTAAAACATTCATGTATGAAAAAATAAAAAATCGGATACCATTTCAAATCCACTTTATGACGTTTTTTTTCCGGTTTTTACAAGTGTGTGTGTGTGTAAAATTTCAACTGTGACAAGATGCTGGCTGATTGCTCGCCATTTCAAGCAACTGACAAGCGGAAGTTCAGCCACACCAAAATGAAGATTGATGACTTTTAAGCATTTTCCGTCAGCTGTCTGTCCGCTGTCTTCTGTCGTCATCCCTGCCTTCTCATACATTCTGGCACTTTATTTTTGCCCGTTTTTCCGCTTACGTATTCGGTTTTACGTCTTTTTTTTTGTGGCACTTTTTTTTAGAATCTAATAAGCTCCGTAAATTGCGTAAAAGTGTTGAAACGTGTTTGGAAATTTGAAATAAATTTGCATTTAATATGCTAAGCGCGAGATTACTTTCAGTTTAAGTATGGCTGCCGTTTAGATGGTGGAGTTTCGAATTGAGTTTATTCCGAGTCTGACCACATTGATAGACACATTAGATGAGGGCTAGTATGTTTATTGTAGTGTCAGATGACCATCTGAAATAAAATTTACAACGCAACAAAATCTTATGACACATTCAGAGCGGCAACAACAACTCGGTTATGTTATGGCCTGGTCAAAAACTGCTGGGACAGTTATGGCAAAATTCGAGGCAACATAAATAATGGAAACGAGCGTCAGTCAGCCGCCGCCAAATCCTGGAAAGATACTTTTTGCGGAAAAACTGCGTGTGGGTCAATCTGGGCAGTTCTTTTTTAAATCGAAGAGTAGTTTTCATTTTAGGATTTTTAAAGCGCGTGGAATATTTTAAATTTTTTACAGCTGTTGCGATGTTTCGACTAAACAATTTTTAAAAAGTATCTATGTAACAATTTTGAAATATTTAATTTACAGCGAATGACTTTGATCGATTTAAAAGCATCTCTTTTATTTTGATTATTATTACAAATGTGATTGAAGTATTTGCCAGTATATCCAACGAATTTTTTATTCGTACTCTTCAATTTTAATGATTTTAACATTTACCTAATAAAGATTACGCAAGTTTCTAAAGCTAACTTAATTAGTATTAGGAGACATCTCTTTAATCTTTTTTTGAAATTCCGATTGCTTGTCGAAAATTTTCGATTATAGTGTATTGGCTTAAAATTTAGCTTCGGTAACATGACAGTGTAATAGTGCCAAATAAGCATAAATCTTCGGAATGATTTAATTAATGTTCATATACTTTAAATGACCAATTTCTGAATGAACATCATGATAGCATATCATATCGGTTTCTCTTGACCAGTTTCGCAGGGGATACCGATTTGACGGAAGCTGGAGCTTCTGCTCTGTAGAGTCCTTTGCGAAGAGCGGCCCTGAGGAGTCTCTTCTAGCGGGAGCTCAGCCTTATGAAAGAAGGCTCTGTCTCCAGATTGAGGGTTTGGAGGGTGGCTCCGATAGCGGTGCCAGACGACTTCGGCGAGACTACACTCACATTGTCATCTCCGTCAGAGACCACTAGTTCTTCTTCTGAGCTAGAAGCCGACATCTCGAGCTGCCGATGAAGAAGCGGTACTTTCGGTTAAAGGAGTGCCGGTTGTACTTGAACAGATTTAGGTGGTTGAACCCAAGTCCCTTCTGTATGCTTAACAGCACTGCTAGGGGGGTCGCTGGTTGCGGCACATCAGCCGTAGCGGTACAAATAGAGGTCGCCGTGCAGACTTCCTCTTGGGGTGATGCTTTTAGAGTGTCATCACACTCCTGCGAATTAATTGAAGTATCCAGATATATTGAATAATCGGGGCGGGGATGTCGCCCACGGGATGGCACGAGATGACGTGGGAAGTCAAGGATTAAAACTTGATGTTGAAAGGTATCCAGAGTCCGCATACTAGCGACCGAGCACCACCTCGATCAAGCATCTACCGGCGTATGATGTTGGGGTTATTTTTGAAAGAGTGTTCTCTTCGCTCAACTACAATTGGTTAGCATCCATGGCAGAGACAAGACCGTGCCAAGGACCTGCTTCCCACCGCCCTCACGGGGAGACTATAGTCGCACTACCAGTAGTATATCACAATTACATAAAGTGGTTACACGTTAATCCCCTTGTTATACTTATTGGCTGACGGCCAGCATATCAAGATAGTTGAGGTCAAAAATAACAATAATAGTTTTTTTCTCCGTATTATATTTTAGCCAGCTTCACAATTTTTTAAACCATTGTAGAGTTCTATAAGGTTGGTTAAAATTGAACATGAGTTTTAGTTCTTTAGGGAGTAAAACTTTCTTATCAACTTGAATTCAACGAACCACAAAATTTTTTTAGAAAAATATATTTATTAACCAAATTTTAGCTCATGGTAAGTTAACTCTAGCTCATTGTCTTCATTCATTCATTCATGGCAGCCATTTCGATTTTCATTTCTAAGAAAAGTTAATATTATTAAGCAAATATAATTCATCTACACAGGCAGTAATCTTACTCTTGTTGGAAGATCGTTTAAGTCCGTAAAGATATAGCATTGAGTGAATAAATATTATAAACAATACAATAAGTAAAACTGCGGCTTCGTTATCCATAGTACTTATAGAGTATATAATATTTTGGTATAGACAATAGTAAATAGTACAAATTGTATGTTGCTGAGCATTTATAATATTTTTATTTTGACTTGGCTTCAAAAACCTACTAAGCTGGTATATTATAAAATTTAATAAATATTAATTTTTTGCTTAATAATGACAAAAGGTGCAATTACCTGCCTTAAACAAAAACAAAGAAGCAAAAATCGACAACATGGATTAGTGTGTACAAATAATATTTTGTAAATAATTTTTGGTATTATTAAGTTTTTTAAGTGTATTAGATTGCTATACAACCGCCAAATTGTATATTCTTTTTAAGTAACATTTTTCTCAACAAACTTTGCTTAAAATAAACTATGGTATGTTGCCAACTTTGCTACTTGGGTATTTTTGCCTTTATACCAGACCAAGTAAATTCCCGAAATAGCTGCCAGTATGATCAGGAAAACAAATAAAATGTCGTCAGTATATCAGAAAAAATATGCCTATATCTTCGAGGTTTTAAAAGGTACCCAACGATAGTTAGATAGATAAATCAAGATAATTAAATATGGAGTGTATTTTATATAAAGTTTAACGCAGCATAAAATTATTTTATCTAAATTTTTCAAGCTGTCATTAGAAACAAAAACAGTGGACCCCAATTTCTCTAATATAATATGCTCTTTAACTTTTTTGAAACTTTGAAGAAGTTTGCTGGAAAATGAAGATATTCTCTAGAAGTGGCATAAAATATAATTTATCAATCGATTTTTGTATTTTCAGCTTTCTCAAAAACTGCGCAAATAAACAAATTTTTATGGGGCAACCTTCAATGTAATTTGTTTGGATCCCTAAAAGTTTTACAATATATTAATTTTAATATAAATGTTGAGAAGCTTGAAGGCAACAAAATTTCTATATAATCATTAAATGCATCCGAAATATTTCAGTTTTAAAAAGTTTGGTTGTTTAAATAATGTTTAAGAAATTTGTATTTGCACATTTTTTTGAAACGCAAATCTGAAATAAGCGGGCTTCAATTATTATTACTAAACTCAGAATAAAAAAGCTAATACAATTATTATTGAATTGAGATCAAGAGAAAAAAACACTTCAAGGTAGTAACTAAATTTTTTATATATCTGGATAACGGCTCCAGGGACTCGTGCTCATCAAACAGCTCTTACCCATTTCGTTATGAGCTCTCAGCGCTTTGGAAAATACTGTTAAGAGGGACACGCCTGATCATCCCAACAAAGCTCCGTCAAAGAGTTCTGGAATTGGCTCATGAAAGCCACCCAGGAGAATCAGCAATGAAACGCCGGCTAAGATCTAAAGTGAGGTTGCCACCCATTGACCGGGATGCAGAGAAGTTTGACAAATTTGTAAAGACTGAATTTTGGTTTCACAATCGTCAAATCCATTCTCAATGCACAGAACACCATTTCCCACAAGCTCATGGAACTCCCTAGCCATTGACTTATTGGGTCCGTTACCAAATGGGAAATACGTCCTATAGCTACTAGACTACTTCTCTAGATATATGGAGCTAAAGTTTTTGAAATCGATATCGTCAACTCATCATTGGAGCTATGAAAGAGAGTTCTTTGAACAGGAGATACAAGATTTTATTCTCATGCACAATGTGACTCCCCATGGTACTACTGGGACAGCCCCCACAGAATTAATGTTCAATAGGATGATTCGGGCTAAAGTCCCAAACGTTCAAGACCTGGTTGGGGAATATACGGACTCGATAGAGAAGGATAATGATTGCGTGAAAAAACAAAAAGGGAAAACAAATACTGACAAGAAAAATGGGACTAAAGAGGTGTACTATATATACAACGATAAGGGGGAAACTCTTGTAAATTGTCATATAATAGCCATTTTAGCTATAGCTCGACATTGAATAGTTTAGAGTTGCTTTGGCTTGGATACGCGATAACAGAGAGGGGGTTCTGGTTTAGCAAATAGAATGAACGGTGATGGGATATTTATATTTTTACAGATTCAAAGTTAATAAAACTTGTTTTACAAACTTCAAATCGTAACGTAACGTTTGGAAAAAAATTTCTTTAAGAAAGGTCGTTCGAAAAAAGTGGAAACATTTAAAAATATCAATTTTTTTGGTCGATGCGTTTGATATGTGAAAGAATCTCCCACAAAAGCTGTCGGCCTTTGGCAAAGATGACGCGCGCCAGCAAACAATTTTTTGGTACGAGCTAAAGTCAATATGAGTTGGCCAGTAGCTGGAAAAGCAGAGGAAAAACCCATTAGCAGTGAAATTTTGACTGCGTAGAGCAGCAGCAGCAACAGCCCTATCAGCTCATATGTATATGTTAACTGACATATTGACACACACACACACATGAACAAAGCGGAGCGAGTTAAATGATGAAACAGGAAGCGGAAGCGGCACGCGGCGACAGCGCTGAGCACATGCAGCGCTTAGTTTCTATGTGTGAGTGAGCGTGTGTGTGTGCGTCGCAGTGTTGTAAAACATTTTATAGGCAAATCGATTTTGTCTAAAGTGCCACAAACACGCACAACAACAACAACAACAGCAACTAAAGCGATAACAATAACAAGGACTTCCACAACAATAACAATAATGCGACACTGAGCTGACCACAGTTGAGGGTAGTGGTGAACGCAGGGAGGATTATAGACTTTAGAGGGGTGGTGACCAATGCATAGCTGTGTGTATTAGTAGAACAAGAGCTCGTTTGACCATGGCCGACTCTCTGCCACAAACATTAATGGGAACTTTGCCATAGCCATCGCTGTCGCCGTGCAGTCGACGCTGCTGCCATTAAGCTATCTACTCAATTTCATCTTGTCGCTTGGCGTAGCAAAGAGAGTTCTTTTGGGCCACATCAAAGTCAAGCCAAGGCCCGCAGGTTACAGTTAATAATTCACCAGGCGCAGTCAGTCCAATAAATGTACCACCTTTCCGCTTTTAAAGCACCTTTTGTTGGACTTAGAGCTGCTAGAAGATGTGCTCTATGTTGTTGTAACTTTAAGGCCCGAATGGCGGAGCTAATTAATGAGCTACATTTGTAGATTGATGTGCTGCAATTATGCGCCAACAAAACACACACACACATACACATAAGGCACTTAACACACTGATTCTGATTAAGTGCAGCACTTGGCCAAGTTAAGCTGAGTAGCTGTCGCTTTAAAGCCGCTTAAGCGAACTTGGCTTAAAGACAACGACTAAGTGACAGCATATATATACATATATTTATGTTTGTATATTTATGAGCTATTATTGAATGCGCTCAGCAGCAGAAGGAGCAGTTGCAGCGCCATGTCAATCCAGGCAAGCAAATGCCACAAATGACCCTGTGCAGTCCAGGGTCCTTTTAAACAGACTCAGCTGCAGACATGGACACAGACGCATCGTTGGCGGCGACAACATTCATAAAAATGCCAAAGCAGCGCAGTAAGTCATTCATTCACTCAGTCCTTCAGTCATTCATTCAATCATTCAGTCTGTGAGTCAGTGGCAAAAGCAATTTGAAATAATGGCAGACAAGCAGCAGCAGCAGAGCTATGCTCATGTCCAGCCAGACAGTCGGCAAGTCAGAGAGTCAACGAGGGCTGCCACAACCCCCACCTTCACCCCCATGCAGGATGGCACTCACTCATATTTGCCTTGCTTTACTTACTTATTGTACTTATGCTCTACATAATGGCAAAAAGTACTTAAAGCTTGTCTTAAAGCTTGTGCAGCATTTAAAGTGTGACCGTATATCTTGACATTTATCGATAGAAATGCTCAACAGAGAGAACAAAGCACACTGCACACGAATTGCGCATATCTATTAAGTCGGTAATCGAATAATTGAAGCTTAAAATTGTTTTTGTTTTTTAGTAGAAGAAAATTCGGATTTTTTAGCATTAATTCAAAAAATGCAGCGAGTCTTAGAAACTTGTAATATTTGTAAATTATTTTATGCTTATTAAACTAGATACTTTTATCAAAACGCATTTTTAATTTTTTGAAAAGGTTTAGGATTTTTGACCTTAAGCCAGATGCGGAGCAGACTTTATTGCAAATATAATTCCTTTAAATATTTTCGACAAAGCTTTCAAACAAATCTTTTTAATTATTAACAGAAGTTTTAAATTTTAAATATGCTATAAAAACAAAATTCTCGCGAATAATAAATTTCGGCTTTTTTAGTTAAAATTTAAATTGCCGACACTTGAACTAAATTATTTCTTTAATAGATTTATATACAATATTAAATGATAATAAATATGAATAATTACTTACACTAATAAATAATGCGCAGTACTATCATCTACTGCTTTAACCAGTTGCGACTTACAAGCTCTTACACATAAAACTAATAAATAATATTTAAAAAAAAAACATAAAATCACATATTGATCGATATATCTAGTAAGTAAAATCGCTTGTAAATATTTTGTTGAAAATTAAATACACAACTTTTTTAAGATATATGTAGTTATTAAGTTTTCAAGTGCAGCTTTGGCCATTATTAAGGTAGAACTACCAGCCTTTTAAATCGAAATTCGCAAAATCTTTTTGATCGGTTCATACATTCCCATTTTTTCCAAGAAAATAACTTAATTTAAAATAATTGAGCTTAAATATTTAATTTATGTTTTTCTGAAATTGTTGCATTTACTATATTTCAACATAATTTTCCTTTATTCATATTTAATAATGCTTGCAGGAATTGATTTGGCTTATGGAATATATTTGTTTAGTTTATTTTAATGTCCTGGGGGAATTATGTATGATAATTCACTTAAATACTGGGAGATTTGTACCACACGCTGGTTTTAACCATACAATTTCGACATTATTGCGTTTTAATTTTTGTTCATGTTTTTTCATTAATGAGTGCATTTTTGTTCTTTACTCGGGCTTTATATAAATCATTTTAAAGTTTATCGTGTTGATAAATTATTATAAAATAGCGTCGTTGGATTATTGGCATATTTATTTGCCAACTGTTAAACTGAATCAATTTCCAAAATTATGTTTTAATCTCTTTTAATTAAAAGCTATGCTTTGCAGTCATTGATATATTTTAAAGTTAATTTAATTAAAATGAATTACTGCACAAAAAAAAAAATATTAATAAATTCTACATTATGCACGTGGTATGAAATATTTATTTAATTTATTTATATAATACTAAATTTTAAAAGTTTTATAGCCTGGAACTAAAAACATTACATGGAAACATTTTTTTTAAATTAATACAAAATCAGAGGATATTATAATTGAATAGAGTTTCTATAAATTTGAAATCATAATTTTTGCATGCTTTACTTTTTCAAATCCTTTAGAGCTTATTTTTATTAAAAAGTAAATGTTGTGATCTGGGTTCAAGGCATAGGAATACTTATTATAATCTCAAATAGCACAACAAATTTTAGATGTGATGTTTTTATATACATTTTTGGGTTCACTGAATTGGAATACAACAATTAAAAAACAAAACACGTCAGATGTTCGAAATAAATGCCAAAATATGTTATATCGAAACCTTGGATGTTTTGCAGTTTGGAATTGGATTCAAAAACCCCAAAAATATGTTAATGAAATGCTCTGGCCTTCGAACATGAACATCGATTTTCTTTTTTTCTTGGGGCTGTATTTTAACTAATATATTAAAACTCAACAAAACATATTTTTGGCATTCTAATGTTCTCTAACGAATTGTATATAGCTCTTTTCATGGGGCTCTTAAGGTCACATCAGGGTTCTTAGATAACCACCAATATATCTTGCTTTAAGGGGTTTTTTAAGGTTTTTCAGAACCTGCTTTTTTCGAAAAAGGGTTCCTCACAAAGAGGAACATGCACTGCGACCAAAAGGTCTTTTGTCCCATACCCTTAAGTTAAAGGAAAAGATTTTCCGCTTTTCTCATGAATAGCAGTAGGTCTTTTACTGGTATTGACCTAAGATGGAAGGGACTAATCCGCTCTGTCCCACACCAGCGTTGGGCAGTCACAGAGAATATGTCTGGTGGTTTCCTCGTCTGCCAGAAAGAGTCTGCACTCTGAAGAGTCCGATAGGCCAATTTTCTGCAGATCGTATATAACAGTGTGTTGACCAGTGTGATCGCATCCAGAGGTTTGACAAGCACTTTTGCTTGACGAAACACCGGAAGGGAGAACCATTTCTTTATCATGGTTTTGATTGTGGACCAACCAATATTCCACAAAACGGCGCAGGAGATGTAGTCAGGGTGGAGGCAACCTGTCGTGAGAGATCGTCAGCGATCGTGTTACCATCCACTCCCGAGTGTCCTGGAGGCACCCAACATAGCACGACTTTGTTCCGGGCGGACGGGACTTGGAAGTAGTTATGGCATTTTTTAACCATCCTGGGGGAGATGCTCCAGGATGACAATGCCCTAATAGCAGCTTGGCTATCAGAATAAATGCATATGTTTGCTCTCCTTGTTCCCTTGAGAAGGATACTAAGGGCGCAGATCTCTATGGCATGAGTCTTGAAAGACACTGGGCCAGATGCCCATTGAGTTAGAGATTCTGGTGTTGGGTCCAACGGCTCTAACACCTACACCCTGCTCAGTTGTGGACCCATCCGTGAATCATTGTTGCCACCGGAGGTTTCCACAGAGGCTTCCATCAGCACAAGTCTCTCGACTTGTTAGAAGAGATCTTAATATTATGAAATGGTTCAGGGTTCTTAGATAACTACCAATATATCTCGCTTTAATGAGTTTTTTAAGGTTTTTTCAGAACCTGATGTACTGCAATTAGATTAGATAGAATGTTGTCTTCTTCGGATTCAAAAGTCCGTTTCTTTTTTTTTTTTGTATGAGTCTGTGTTATCCAGCTAAGCTCCTTATGTTAATAGATATTTTTTAAATTGTCGCTTATAAAACAACAAAATGAAGATGATTATTTATTAGTTATTTCGCTTTTTGAACAATAAGCGATGCTATTTTAAAGACATTGGTGATATAAAATCGAAACAATTCAAAAAGATAATCCTTAAGGGACTAAATATAAAAATAAATATGTAATTCCAAAAATTTAAAACCATACAGGCGGTTCCACTAGAAATTGAATTGACAATTCCTTTTATCATTTTTATAGCAACATTATTTTCTTAAAGTTCCTTAATAAAAATATAGTTCCAGTTAACAAATCTTTCAATTATGTGGAATACCGCTACAAAAGGCTATCAATATATATCAAAAATAAGACCTAATCTTTTCTTTAGAAGATTTAATCAAATTGAACAAAACATTTGGAAATTGATCATTAGCAATCTCTATAGACATCCTGCATGCACTACTGACTAAAGAGCATTAGGCTGTCGGCAAACTCAAACCCAGATTTTTTTTCCTTTTTTTTTTTCAATGAAGGCTATGACAATGCTTCAAGTGTATATAAGTCGACGGGCTTCATCATTGTTAGCTCATGTAGTGCTTAAATATATATGTACGTGTGTCTTTTTACATACAATACGACTATGTGTCTGACAGTCTTGCTCAAGTAGGCGTTATATACATGCATACTATATGGTTTGTGTGTAGGAGTAGAATGTCCTGCTGTCGTTTTGTCTAGTGTCTTGAGCATGTCCTTGCTGGCAATGTCTTGCAGTCAACTTGGTCCATTGCAAACGAATGGCTTGGTAATGAGTTTGATTTGCGGCACTGCATTGATTGCTCTTGGCATTGTTGCGGCTGCTGAGGCAGCTTTGGTTGCTACCAATGCTTGCCGCATGGCATTGCCGTGGCAGCCATTGCTGCAACATTTGCCTTCAGCTACAGTCCTGCGTTTGTAATATAATTAAAGTGCTGTCAACGGCATGTTATATGTAAGTATATATATCTATATGTATTTTAGCCAAGGTGGCCATTTTAAAGCCATATTTGTTGCTGCGTTACCATTGTTACCTACACTTAATGAGAAAAGTTTTAGCCATTTTATTTAATGCGTAATTAAGGGGTTGCTAACTGTTAAGTTAGGAGCCAGCAGGATCGTGGCGGCAATTTAAAGGCAATTATTTTGTGGGCAGCACAAAAGTAGGCAATACAAATTGAAAATGACTTGTGGACTAAACAATCGTTGGGCATAAATCATTGCCAAATTAGCGGCGAACTAATGTTCCAAAGTAGCAAGAGGAATTGGGGGGAGTACCAGGACACGCACACTCACGCACACAATTACATAGAGAAATACAAATACATACATGTGTGGCAATATCAATAACTTAATTAAGATAAATGCGAATTGTATTTAGTCATAGACCAAGGCACAAACATAGAACAACACACACACACACATGCACACATTCGTACACACACACACGTACAGCACATGCCCATTTCTAGCTAACAAACGGTTGTGACATTCGGCCGGATATCCGTTGATTCCGTTGGTACCACGACATCGGGCATTGCAAATATGTCGTAATGCTCTGATGCTTGGCATTGGCTGCAGTTAAGCTATGTTCTCTGCGAGGGCAGGCTGACAAGTAATTTGTTATCGTCAATCATTGAGTTTATTTTTTGTGTTTTATAAAATTCTCTACTTTAAAGATGTATAATGTTCCTGTAGTTTTTTTTAATTGTCAGACTGTAGGTATGGGAAACAAAGTTAATTTGAAGACCGTATTTGTAAAAGGCATAGTAAAACGAAACATTTTAAATAATTCTTATTTTTAATTATTTTCATTATTATTAAAAAATTACGCTTATTTCTTGAGCTTCAGTTTAAAATTTTCAAATAATAATTGTTAAACAATAGAGGGTTACTCCACCAGGGTAAAAAAATTTGGCTGTGAATGATGTTTATTGGGTCAGAAAAAGAATAATTATAAATAATTTTCAATAAATAAAAAAAAAGATGGTTTAAATATACTCTAAGAATATCAAAAATTTTTATTTTATTTACTAGGGGGCTTTGTCCCCTGCTACCTTCAGCTCAGCCGCATGCGGCTCAGGGGGGCCCACTTGAAATGAAATTACTTTTTTATTTTTCTCATACCTCTTCTTTGATGCTTTACGCATCTGTTCTCGCTTGTGTTCTTTCATTTCCCCTCAGTCAATTCAACTGAGAAAAAACACAAAAGTTTCAAGCCTATTTTGATGTGTTTGTGTGCATTAGTTCGTGATATATGCGCATTTTTGTGAATATCGGTTTTTGTGTGCATATTGCCATATATGCCAAAACTGGTATTGTTGTTAATGAATGTTCGAGGTCCAACATCGTTTCAATTCTTGCGAACAGTGAATGGCGTATTGTGTGCCACGCATTGAGAGACATGTCAAAAATTGAATTGATGTTCAAAAATGATTTTCTCATCTATATCAAATACGTGTTCTATTTGCGATTATTTTGGCAACAGGTTTTCTATCAATTCAACCACAATTTATGGATAAAATATCAAGATTATTTATCAGAAAATATTTTATTTCGAGTACGTCAATTAATTAATTAATTAATTATCAATTTTATTATTATCAATCTATTATTATGCCCAGGACCGTGAAGATCTCAATGAACTTGAAAGAATTCGGTTAAGGCAGGCCCGTTAAGAGTGACTTTCGACTTATAATGTTGCAAGTTTGAATCGAGCTGCAAAAAAATCTGAAAATCTTCTATTTTTCCAGACAAGCTAACTAGAGAATCTTACGATGTTTATTCGCTTTAAGAGTATTCAAATAGTTTGGGCAGGACAACGTCTGCCGGGCTCACTATTTCATTATAATTCCCCAAGCAACAAAATATTCGTTTTCAAATCATATTCGATTTTGAATTCGGTTTAAAACGAGCCCGAATACTTATTGTTTATAATATTTTAATAAAAATGTATAATATGTTAAATAAATAATTTTTAATTTGAAAATTTAAATAAATAACGATTTGAAACATCTTGTGAATCCATCTGTGCATTATAATATTTTAAGTATCAATATTTTTCATTATAAAAAATAATCAAAATGTTAGTAAGATCCCAAATTTGAACACTTATGAATATTATTCCATTCTTTTTTCAAGAATTTACTGGCTTAAAAGATAAATATTTTATAAAATAAAATTTGTCCTACGAAAAATTTGGCCACTTTTTTGCTTGTTGTCCTTTCAATTTTTTAATCTACCCACTTTTAATAGTTGTTGTTAGCTTAAATTTGGTTGCTGTTGTTTTTGGTATCAAATTATGACCAAACGTGCTCTGTTTGTTTATTTTCTGGGAACAAAACACACATACACATAATTAAACTCACACACACGCACGCACAATTATCATATACTTATACTGTATACTATATAGGTATGTACATATTTTCATGTGGGTGGAGACCTGTTTATATAAATCTGCTTCCAGCTGTACTTGTCCTAAGTGAAAAATATTTAATTTGTTAATTGCGGCATTGCTTTCTACTGCCACAAAGATCTTCCCACATAATTTATGTATTTTAGTTATTAATTAAGCGCGTTAATTTGTTAGTTTATATTTGCGCTTTTTTTTTACCATTTTGTTTATTCAATGTGTCCAGCTTGGATTGCTGCAAATGAAATTAATGAGCAGTTACGCAGTGGGATATTTTTTTATTTTTACTAGTAGCAGTTGTAACTACTTCAAAAGCAACTAGTTGCAGACAGGTTCAAAAATGAAGAGAATGCCTGAAGTGAATGAATCATTTTAATGTTGCAGATAGGCTACTCTTTTTGGTTAGTCAAAAAAATTTTTAGCTATTAGCCAAAAAATCGTTTGTTAGCCTTGTGGAAGAACCTGGTGCATTTCCTCCAGGCATCCAAAAGCTGTTAATTTCAAAACAATTTTATCGTTCCTTACTTATAAAGTCACTTGCAATACAAACTAGTCTGGACCACTCACCAAAAATGTTTGGTAAAGTTCCCAATGTGGTTTCCCCGCCGGGTACCTGCTGTCATACATATGTACATAGTACCTTTAACATGTCTGACAACCCTGACAAGCAACACAGAGGCACATTTTGGACTGTTTGTGAGTTGTTTCTGGCAGACTGTGATATTATTTCCATGTGGCTGGATCTCATAGATTGCAGCTGCATGTTACATTTGTTAGGCGCTCATTGCTCATTTTCACCATATGTGACTGTCAAATAAACCCACACACAAATACACACAATACCAACACAAACTCTTACACACAGATACTTGCACAAAAACAAATAAGTACACATACATACATATATACACTTTGCGTGTAAACAATGCAAGTCGGAGTTTTATTCTGGTGTGAATTATTTGACTTGAACTTTGGGGCTTACACGCAGTTTTTGTTTTCTCTATAATTTGAAGTACATTTGTTTGTTGGCGGCACATGTGATTATTTTTTCAAGATTATTATTTACTAAATTCAGTCGATGAATGTACTAAAGTTTTGCATACAAAATTAAATCAATCGTTTAGTTATTCTCTTTCCAGCCATTTATTTGATTTGTAAAAGGCTAAAAGCGCACTATTTGGCCTTTAGTAGTCTATAATCAGATCAGGTAAAAAAAAAATATTGTTGCCCACACAACCTTTTGCAATTTGTGTAATCCTTAAAAACAATATTTGCAATAAAGACAGTTTACGTCACTTATTTCTCGACTTTACATCATCATTTTACCCATCGACTAGTACAACAAATTTTTGCTGTTTTGACTGAGATTAAAGATTGTTTATTTGCGAAATGGCGCTTGGAAAATCGTGTAGGTCTTAAATGCAGTAGAAATTTCACAAATAGCCTTTTAAAAATAGAAAACTTGACTTTTAAGCCTTTATGGAGAAATACAATAAAAAAAAATGGCGGACGTAAAGTCGGGCGCGGACGACTTTAGGATACCCTGTACCACTAGCTTGTAATAAAGTCCGATTTCTTCACAAAAAACCAAAAACAGAAGAATTTTTAAGCAAAAATTTTTTTCTTGACCGATCGGTTCCTATGGGAGCTATATGATATAGTCAACCGATTTCAATAAAATTTGACACAGTGCTTAAATACCTTAAAAAGATATGAATGCCAAATTTATTTCAAATATCTTTACAAACAAACATGTGTTTTGTATAAAAAACGTGTTTTTGGACCGATTGGTCCTATGGGAGCTATATGATCTAGTCAAACGATTTGGATTAAATTTGGTACAGTGCTTAGGAACTATAAAATACTCACGAATGTCAAATTTGATCCCAATATCTTAACAAACAAACGGAACACAACAAATTTTGTTAAAAAATCGATTTTTTGGAAGATCGGACCTATGGGAGCTATATGATATAGTCAACCGATTTTGTTCAAATTTGGCACATTGCTTAAGTGGTCTAAAAAATTTCCAAACGCCAAATCTGGTTAGGATATCTTTATTAAAAAACGAAATATAGCGAATTTTTCTTTAAAAAAGTTATTTTGGCCGATCGGTCCTATGGGAGCTATATGATATAGTCAACCGATTTTGATCAATATTTGGTACAGTGATTGGGAACTATAAAAAACTTTCGAATGCCAAATTTCGTTACGATATCTTTATAAACAAACGAATTATTCATCTGAAACGCTTTTTTTTTGTCGAGGTCGTCTCAAACACCCCCATGGGAGCTATATAATTTATCCCCGATATCAAAAAATAAAATAAACTTGCCTCCTATGGAATAATATGGGATCTAATGTGAAAGTTTGGTAACTCTAGCTCTTACCATCTCTGAGATCTAGGCGTTCACACGGACGGACGGACGGACGGACGGACAGACGGACGGACGGACAGACGGACAGACGGACATGGGTATATCGACTTCTCTATTCACCCCGATCATATTTTAGGTAACTTTGGGGTGTCTCCGACGTCTCCTTCTATATGTTACATACATTTTCGGCTTGCACAAACTTAATATACCCTTAGTACCATACGGTACAGGGTATAAAAATTCTAAATCTATAGATAGGCAAAATGTTTACTAGAATTTTTCATTTAGAAGAAGAGGATGATGAAGGATGCGGTAAAAAAACTGGGTAAAACTTCACTGTGCACATTAACTCTAAGGATACAATCTCAAAAAAGATATAGTTGACTAGTCTGAGATTACTCGATCAGCTATCAAAGCATCGATGACTAAAAAGTGCTGGTAATGGAGAAATAGCAACTACGAGGGGTATTCAAAAAGTAAGTTTCCCTGTTCTGGCGTTTCTCTTGTGCACCATCTAGCGGCCTCGCACTGAACACAACATCAGTGTTGAGTTTATCGATAAGAGCGGCACTAGTATTGGTGACCGAAAATAGTTTTTTCAGCAGTATAAACACAACAACCATGGAGCTACCATTGCAAAACGTGTCCAATTGTGAATTGCGTGCAGTTATTCGTTTTTTAACTTCAAAAGGACTGAATAGTAACAAAATTCACAGTGAACTATTGGAAATTTATGGTGAGAATTGTATGAGTGTGCAAATGGTGCGAAGATGGCGCGCTGATTTTATCGTGGGACGTTCAGAAGTTCATGATGAACAGCGTGCAGGACGTCCAAAAACAGCCACTACGGACAGAGCTATTGAAGCTGTTCAAAAAATTATTGAAGAGGACAGACGGCTGATCATCGATGATATTCTCGAATTGATTCCTCCTGATATTGAAATTGGCCGAACTTCAATCTTTTAAATTTTGAAGGATAAGCTTGGTTACAGCAAAGTTTGCGCATGATGGGTCCCACGCCTGCTTACCGAAAACCATAAACATCAACGAATAGTCGCTGCTCAAAATTTTTTGAAATGGTTAAGAAAGAAGGCGATAGTCTCTACTCACGCATTGTGACGGGTGATGAAACGTGGTGTCATCATACGAATCCCGAAACAAAGCGTCAAAGCATGGTTTGGAAGAAACCAGAAGAAAGTGCTCCAAAAAAAGCAAAAATTCAACGTTCTGCTGGAAAAATCATGGCCACAGTTTTTTGGAACGAGTTAGGTGTTTTGTTGGTTGATTTTTTGGAACCTGGTACAACAATCAATGCGGATCGTTACTGCGAAGTTTTAAATAAGCTAAAAAATGCCATCAGACGAAAACCTCCAGGAAAATTATCCAAAAAAATCTTACTCTTTCATGATAATGCACGGCCTCAATCTGCTCAAAAAACGAGAACTTTATTGGAAAAATTCAAATGGGAAATTTTCGATCACCCACCCTACTCTCCGGATCTCGCACCAAGTGACTTTTTTCTTTTTCAAAATATTGAAAGAAAGCTTAGGTGGGCAGCATTTTGTTTCAAACGAAGAAGTCCAAACATCTGTCAAATTATGGCTCTAAAAAACAGGACACGTTTTTTTTAAAAGAAGAGTTTTTATAAACTCTATAACAGATACGAAAAATGTATTCAAGTCGAAGGTGACTGTGTTGAAAAATAGTTTGTGAGTCAAATAATTAATAAATATTCATTTTGTAACCTAAAAATTGTTTTGTACTTCATTTTAAAATTAGGGAAACTTACTTTTTGAATGCCCTTCGTAATTTACCTCCGTTTTTAGCAACTTCGTCGGATAAGTTGTTTTAGAAGATACAAACAAAAAAAAAAGTGGAGGAAAATCATCCTTAGAATGTTGGAAGGACTATTACATAGATACTGCGCTAAAGGCTACTTAAAGATTTCTTTCCTAAGACGGTTATCTTTTGAGACATGCCTTTGTTAAGAGGAGAGGAGATATTTTAACTTATGAGCTAAAAAAATTCTAATTTTATTTGCTTAATTGCATAATTTTTGCAACGTAGAAAAATCTCTAAAAATTTAAGATTAACGAAAAAGAAAATAAATAAGTCCTATAGCGAGTCAAAATACCTGTTCGGTATATAAAAATACACAGAAATTAAGTTTAACCATAATTTTACGACATAACCTTCTACAGCTGATCATTCCTGAGTTTTACCTTGAAATGTGGGGGGTGCTTTGATGTGAAAATTCCATAAAAATGCGTCTTGCAGATACGTTGCACTCTGAGCACTTTATCTTGTGACGGGTCAGTTATGCGAAAATATTATTTTTATCGATTTTGTAGAGAATTTTACGACTTACAAATTTTAAGAACAATGGGAAATATTTAAAAGCACTACTAAAATGTTATTTGCAAAAAAACCGATTTTTGTGACCTTTGACCTTAAATATCTGGAGTTGGGGTAATGATAATCATTGGTACTTTTAAAGTAGATCTTAAAAGGTCAAAACCATTATTCATGTCAAGTTTGAACTTATTTTCTTTCAATTCTGAGGAGTTAGGCTTATTTGAAGAATTCGAGGTGTCATCACAAAAATTAGCATAACTTCTACAGTTCTAAGAGTATCCGCCTTTTCTTCGTCTTTTAGTGAATTTCCCTTTTTAGTGAGATCCCTTTTGAATTTTAAAATTAAAAAAGATAAACAATTAAAAAAAAATCTTAAAAAAAACGAATTCATTTTTTTTTTAATTTAATATTTTATCTGTCATGGTAAAAATAATTCGCGTCAATATCTTATGCTTATCAAAAAATAGTTTAAAAATAAAAAACCGATATTCCCTTATCGATAACTCGATAAATAATTGGAATTTTGCTATAAAATTTGACGTGGCTGCTATTGGCTAGTAGTTCTACTAAGTGTCATTAAAATCGGAGTAAGCCGGGAAAAAAGTAGACCACTTCACTTATTTTCGCCGATATATATCATATATATTCTAAGATATATATTTTTTCAAAGTCATATTTTAATGACAGGCGGCTGATTATAGTATTACAAAATTTTTTTAAAAATATGTAAAAATATTAAAATATTCTGATAAAATATATAAAAGGACATAAAAATAACCTGACCGAAGATTCCAAAAACTTTCAAGCGTTTTCTTAAATTTTTTAGATGGCTATACTCAGTATTTTAAGATTGAACATTTGTCACTTTTTTTTTACCATATTTATATAAACTCAAAAGAGTTCTCTGAAAATTCTATAGATTTGAAAGAGTATTCGTTTTACCACAAGTTTTGCGTGTAACTTACTCGTTTAAGTTGCATTTGTCTGTTTGTGAATTATTTGACTTGTTCTGGGGGTTTTTGCACAGTTTCTTTATCTATTGACGTTACTTACTTGATTTTTTCCCATATCTCCTCGCCGAAATGTTTGAGCACGAGAAGCTCCAAGGCATAGTTGACAAAGCCATACTGAAAGTAAGCAATAAAGAATGAAGACAGTTGAAAATAGATTGCTTGTAATACAATGAAAGAGATTTGTAGTTAAAGAGTTTACGAGTGAAAAAGTGCTCTAAAATGATCAAATTTATTGAGGCTTTGAATATAGAGCATTTTAATTACATGACTCAACACTAAATCGGTTTTGATTGAGCATAAAAAGCGCATTAAAAAAAACGTTTTGTAAATGACAGTTGGAATTAGAGAGAGCGTAGACAACATTTTGATTGAGATAAATTTGAGATATGCGAAATCAATAAAGATTGCGCACTTTTGTTACTTTCAAATGTATCGAAAAGCAATCAATTTGATTTGTTATGTGAAATCAAACCAAAATACATAGACACACACACACATACATACACAAAAGTGTGTATACAAGTTTTTCTGGCTTGTAAACAAGGCACAATCAATCGTTTCCGACGGAAGTAATACCAAACAAGCAAAATACTCGAAATATATTTACATACATTACGCATACGTCTAGTCAGCCCAGTGAAAAAAGCCTCAGCGCAGCTGCAGCATGAGTATGCGTGTATCTGTGTGTGTGTTTGGCTGTATGTATTTGTATTTGCTGTCTGATGAAGATGTATCTAACCGATATTTGATGTTTATTGCCTTTGTTGCTCATATTGAAATGCTAAAATAATAGCAATCTATATGAAAAGCTTAGAAAGCTCTGCCTGGGGTAGAAGGAAAAATACCAAAATACCGAAAAAGAAAAACAAATTGCAAAAGTCGCAATCATTATATCAACATTTTTCTTTCTCTGTCAATGGCAACTTCTTCCGCTTGTCATTAAATATTCCTTTCATCATTTGCCATAATTACACATATACATATTTCCACATGTGTATATAAAAGAAAATTACGCTAATTAAATCTGGAAGCACTTCTAACTGAAAATCATAAACCATATTTAGTCAAACTTACCATTTTGAATGCCTTTTTGGTTGCTTTTCCAGCTGCTCCAATTAAAACTTTTATTTATTTCTTAGTTTTAAAGTTGTTTTTTTTTTGTTAGTATTTTTTCACTTTTTGCACATCTCTGGGTTTTTAGAATTAGTTTTTCATATTGCTTCCTATAAAATAAAATTTTGCTTTAAAACCTTGCACAAAATTTAATTTTAAAATAATGCGAGTAAAGCAGTCAAATTCAAGCAAAGTTTAAAAAAGTGAATTTGGCTTCCTTTTTGCTTTGTTAATGTACAGCAAAATACCCACAAAGTGTCTGAATAATTCATGATTTTGCATTTTCAAATCGGCTTTTTTTTCTTGTTTTTAACTTTTACGCTTTTTCCGTGTTCGGCTCTGTTTTTTTTGTTTGTATTGTGTTTGTAGCTTTTATTGAGAATAATGCGAAAAAAGTGCAACTTGGCATAAGATACAAATAGATTCTAATCATGTATTTAAATTCTAAGTCAGGAAATGGGGGCTAAGAAGCTTTTAGCATCGAAAGAAGTGAAACAGGGGGAACTATGGAATGGAAGCGAAATAGGCAGAAATGACCCATAGTAATTTCCGCCATTTTTTCTTTATTTTTCAGTATCAAGAAAGTGTTTATCTCGCTCAAAAAAAAAATCGCTCATTTAGGAGAAATAGTAAATTCGTTTAAAGCCGCTTGGACTATTTTGAAAGTCAACCGTTTTCCGGAATCAGTAAAGTCAATAAATCATGGCCTATTTTTCTATTGATAGTTACTTAGAATAAGTCCAAAAGAAAAATGATTGGCAAAAAAAAAATTTTGTATTACTATAGATAGGGATGAATCCATAAAAAAATGTCGAGGAGGGTCCAAAAATTATTTTCTTTCAAACTAACACAATACCTTAAATACATGAAATTGTTTTTAAATTTTCCATTATTGTGATAAATTTCTGTTTTTTCGTCTGATTCGGTATTATCGAACTGGTTGCGAAAATCATTGGATACAAAAATGCTAAGGAGTTCTATAACTGAAAATTTCATTCCATCAATATTAAACTAATTTCGATAAAAAACTGCTTGAAGGATAAGCTAATAAGACTTCCAAAATTTAACGCAGATAATGACTGGGCTAAAGGCAGGTCGAAAAAAAAAACAAAAAAAGATTGGATAAATCAATTTTTAAAACAGTTTCATTTCAATACATAATTCATGGTGATAAATATAAAGAATTTTGTATTATCTATTATTTTGGCAACAGCTATCTACCGACCAAGAGCTGGGTTCGATCTTCACTTTTCGAGAATCGATCTTTTCGACCGATTCAAAATATTGTAAAACATCGATTTAATCGATAAATCGTACAGAAACGGTAGGCGCTAGCAAGTTTAAGTCGCAGACATTGAAAGAAAAGGAAACCTACTATATATACAAAAATACTATTTATACAAAACTCACATTGATTTCCATAATTCACAATAATGACAACAAAAATTCAAAATTTAATAAAAGAAAAATATATCATTTGAAAAAATACATTCATTAGCTTCAAAATCAATTATAATCTATGTCGTTTGTTTGTGCATATCAAATCTTTTGTCAATTTAAAAAAAAAAATGGAAAATTTAAAAAAATGATTAATAAAAACAACACAAAAGTACCCACTGGCAAAAATGGATTCCTCGACCCCAAAAACCCCCAAACAAAGGTAAGCGGAAAATAAAGTTTTGCGATTTTAGAATATTTTGAAAAAAAAAAAAAAACAATATTGAAAATTAATTTTGTATTCTTGGGCAAAAATAACCTGCTGAGAGCCCAAAAACGTTTTTCTGCCTCATTCAAATTAATTTGCCCTACATATCTAGCGCAAAGTTCCTTGACCTAAAAAGATCGATTCTCAATAAACAAAAACCGATTTTACTGTCACAAAAAGACAATCGAATCAATGCCCAGCTGTACTACTGGCTGTCTACCCTTTCGACTACTTGGATAAAAATACTAATATATGAAGATTTTGAAATAGATAAAATAGATAAATACTTTACTATAAATGGGCTAAAAGAAATACACTGAAAAATTATTGGAATGGATATATAGCTATAAATTGAATTTGAATAGTATGTGTGACCATAAATACACGACTTAGAAAACTTTAAAAACATCTAGAACGTAGTACAATTGCAAACCGAAAAGTTATTTACGAATTCTTTAAAAAAATATTTCTTATTCTTTATTTTTATCCTATGGCAAACATTTTGTTTTATTATTCAGTTAAATAAAGTAGCAATAAAAATTCATTATTATTTTTAAAATAAGGAGGAGGAACCAGTTTAGACCCTTCAAAAAATCAACCTTTTCTTATTGCATAAGTTGTTAGTATAGCTAGTCAAGAATATGTGTTCAAAATTTGAAAGCAAAATTCGCATTATTCCCAATGCAATGAGAACTTGAGTGACCGCCCGTCGGTCCGGAGTCTTCGCTGCATATTGTTTCCAACGCGATTTTCTCATGAAACGACTTTTTTACAACTTGTGGGCATTCTAGCCTGAAAAGTTATGGACCAATCGTTCTGAAATTTGGTGTGAACATTCTTTATTCAATTCATATTCAGATGAACCTAATTCTGGGACTATATATTTATTAAAAATATGCTTTTTTATGCAAAAAAGGTTAAAAAATATGGCATAAAAACATAACATTGTCTTTAAACACCTAAAAAAAAATGCAATTTTCAATTTTTTTTTACACAATCAGGTTCATATTCTTAGGAAGTATGTTGCTAACAAAAAAAAAAAAAATAAATTGTGATGATTACAGATGAAAATTGCTACCACAGGAATGCCCAACCAGCAAAATTCTCCGATGGCAATCGTCCGTGGACAGCACGATCTAACGACACTATTTTCGGCGGAAATTACTTGAAAAAATTCTTAAGTCTACTTCAAAACATGAATAAAATACTCACAAATTTAAAAAAAAAAATTCGGATTATGTTAAAAATTCACTAGAAACAGCAAAACCTCGGCTTCCTTAACCTGTCTCCCCCCTTAAAGCAATTCAGCAGTCGGTTTTGAGGGCAATTATATGGGCTATTTCCATTTCAAATCGACCGGTCGGCACAGGACATGATTTTATATTTCAATGAAGCTGAAATATGTTGTTCATTGCTCCATTTCATTATACACGTTATTTTTTTTAATCGAAAAATATTTTTTTTTTCTCGGACTTTTCGCCATTTTGTTTTGGAAGTAAATGTCGATTTTTTACGTCACCACTTTGTCAAGAGGGGTGGACTTAGACGGTTAAACATTTGAAATGACCGGAATGAGTGACGCTTTGCAACTATTGTATTAACAAAATTGAAAAAAAAAAAAAAAAATGTATTTTCCAAAAAATTAAAATTTTTACAAAATTAAATATTTTAAAAGTGTATTTTTTTTAAAGTAAAGCACTAACAAATAGTAAAATTTCCCTCAGAGAAAACGCTAGTTTAAAAGTTATGATTTTTTTTTTTGAAAAAAACGTTTTTTTTTGCAGCTCAGGAAAGTGAAGATCGCAATGAACGTTAAAGAATTCGGTTAAGACAGACCCGTGAAGCGCGACTTTTGACTAATAATGATGCAAGTTTGAATCGAGCTGCAAACTTATCTAAAAACCTTACATTTTTCCAGATAAGCTAACTAGAGAATCTTACGATGTTTATTCACTTTAAGAGTATTCAAAAAGTTTGGGCAAGACAACGTCTGCCGGGCTCACTAGCTCAATATATATTATATCCTCTTTTTTTAATACTTTGGTCAACAAATTAGAATAATAAACTTTTATTAACCGAAAATACTAAATTTATGCTTTTTTATGGTTAGGTAATATAAGAGTAATAACGATTGTTTTTGATTAACTAAAAATATAAAATTTATCTTTTTTTGACTAGTTCTTTTAAAAATATATGATGGCCTTTACTGTCATCGAAAACATGTATTTTTGTTAACCACATAACTTTTATTTATGATGCCAATTCAATTGTATTTTGTTTATTTTTATGAAAACTCTGTACTTAAAATTTTTGCTATTCAAATTTTGATTGTTTTTATATCGTCAATGAGTATTTGTTCTGTGTTTCGCTATTTCAATATTTATTTATATTTTTATTCACACATGTTTTATCTGTATAACTATTTTAAGAATGTCTGACGCACACAGAGCTGGCGTTTATTCTTAGAATTTCATAGTTTTTTTGGTATCTTTCACTATTTTTTATAAACTTAATTTGGCTTGAATTTGTATATCTTATATCTCTAAGCTCTCCTTCACACTGAAGAGTCAAAGATTTGTATTGCTTATGTCTATAACAGCATTTGAAGCTTTTATTTATATTTGCTAAAAGAATTTACTAAATGTCTAAATAAATTTCGACTAGGATTTTTAGAAATGCATTCATGTGCAAAACACACTACAATTGCTTCAGTACAGTTCAGTCAGGATTTCTCAAGCAAATCAAATTTGTTTTGAAAATATACAACAAAGAAAGATTTCGGTCTCTGCGTTGCGCATATTTGCATCTCAAAGCCGCACTAAAAAAGTCAAGTTCTGCCTCGAAACTCGTCAAAGTGGCCTTAAAGTATGCAAGAATTTTTTTAGTTTTTTTTTTTATAGGCGCGTGTAAAGAAATCAACGTTGCCAGCAAAAGTGCAAAAGTTAAAAGCCATTTTTAATGGCATTTGCCGTTGTTGGCAGTTGCCAGTTGGCGTCTGTGTTAGCCCAACCAGTCAGGCGTATGTTGCATGCCACATGCAACACGTGCAGCACACCGCTACCTACAACGGCTTACAAAAACAAAGAAAACCTGAAAACTGAAAAAATATGGCACATCGCACAACACACATCAACTGGGTCACAATAAATGCGTGTACAGGAAATACAACAAAAAAAACGAGGCAAAATGGCAGGCGAAAAAAAAATAATGGCGTCGAGGGTTTGCCAAAGCGCAACAGCAATAACAACAAGCGCTTACAAAGGATGCATAACGCTGGCAAAAGTGGTTAATTACACACACAAACGAGCCAAAAGTGTGTATGTGTGTTGAAGCATGTGTCTGTGTGTGTGTGTGCGAGCGAGAGAGCTTGAAATTTATGCGCCACAATGAGTGCATGGCCATTAACACGCTCCTCTTCGTCAAGTTCTTGGTTGGCATGGGTTAACAGTTTCGTTATGGCTTTGGGGGTCTAACAAGTAGCTAAAACTTTTTTATTGGACTTCCTTGAGACTGTCGGCTGGTGGGGGTAAGAAAGCTGCAAAGACGAGGAGGTAAGGGGTTTAGTTTTAATCCTTAAACATGTGAGCACATAGAGCAGCAGTTTTTAGAATTTAGCTCGACTAAATTTTGGAGTTATCGATTTTAAGCTTTCAGATTTTATTTTCAGATGGCAGAGCACAACTTATTTTTTTTTTTAATTTATATTTTAGTTTGCATGTGAAGCAAAAACATTGCGCCAAAATAAAGAAACAAATTTTTAGCTTGAACAATTTTTTCGCATTCTAGATTCTTCTCATCAGAACATTTTCTTTTTCTTCTTCATTCTTTTAAGTGAACAAGAAATATTTGCTTTAAGAAGGCAATCGATTTAAGTTTCTTTTAAACTCAAAGAACAAGTTTTAGAAACTTCGTACTTAATTTTGGGTACTTTTTTAGCATGCAAGTTAATAGAATATTTAAAATTATTATGAAACATATTGGAAGTATTCTCGCATTGTGTTGAGGAGTTGCGGAAAAAGTCAACAGACCAAAACGTGAATCCCTCCTGTTGAGTTAAGGAGTTGAGTTTCTTCTGCATTCCAAAGTTTGGTTACATTTGTAAATTGGTACAAATTACATTAAAATTCAAAAACTTGAATTAAAAATGCCGGGACAGAGTATGAAATCTACTTTAATTGAAGCTGTAGCAAAAATTACATTGGATAAAATCAATTTTAATGCAGGTTCGACTTCAAAACAATATCGTCGTAAAAAAACGAAATTTTATTTTACGCTGTGACTATGGTAAACTTTGTGGCGAAGTACAAATGTATGAAGTTTTAGATAATTATGTAAAGGACATGAATGCAATAATATTCTCGCGTCAGGGCATCCATTTCCACATTCCGCAGAACGTGGTCAGTTCCTAGGCCGAAAACGGATGTGATTAAATGATGAACTTCAGGACAGTTCCTGCATATATATTATGCCTAGTACAGCCTTTGCGAATTCGCATCCATTTTTACTCTTTTACTTGCGATAACTCCAACAATTATTCTCTTAATTTTGTACAAAAAATGCACAACCTTTTTGTACTTGCGTTAATTCAATTTGATTATTCTAAATTTGGCACTCTTGTTTTTTTCTAGCGAGTATAAGGTAAGCGCAGAATAACTCTTGCCAACAGGTGCTATTTCGGTCTCAATAGGCAATTGAGTAGTAGAGACCTCTCTCGCGCGACAAAACTATCACTCTACAAGGCACTCATCCTTCAAGTGCTTCTTTACGGCGCGGAAGCCTGGACCGTGTCGCTAACTGATGCAGCTGCCTTGGGAGTTTTCGAGAGGAAAGTACTGCGCAAAATCTTTGGTCCTATTCGAGTTGGCGATGACTACCGCATCCGCACCAACCAGGAGCTGTATGAGCTTTTCAACGACATGGACGTTGCTCAGCGTATCAATATCCAGCGGCTTCGCTGGATCAGACATGCCGTTAGGATGGACGAGGATGCTCCAGTTAAACGTGTGTTCGATGCGGTAGTCAGCGGCCGTCGGCGGAGAGGACGACCGTGTCTGCGTTGGAAAGACCAAGTGGAAGGGGCCCTGTCTTCGCTCGGTGTGACCAACGAAGGCGCGCGCAATGCAGAGGCGCCTGGAGAGACGTTTTAAGGCAGGCCGTAACCCGGTAATCGGGTTGGTATGGCCACATAAGAAGAGTATAAGGTAGGTCTTTGCTTTTTATATAACGAAATGGCTAAAAAATGACAAATTTTGCAGCGCTGAAAAAGGCATCGAATCACCATATTATGCAAAACTTTCTCAACAACTCAACAGCATAAAGTAATCATAGGGTTCGGTTGAGGAAAAGTTGAGTTGAGAGTTGAAACACAGGGTCGTATTTCCACATACATTTTGTTTTTGTAAAAGTCTTCAACTCCTCAACTCAGCCCAAGCCCTCTATTGAATTTTTTGTACCAGGCACTCGGACTACGAGAAAATAAATATTTGAATGAAAAGTATATCTGGTACCAGGCCAAAAAATCAAAATCTTTCGCATTTTCCGAATAGTTTTTTCAAGTCTTTCAAATTCACAGTAATTTATATAATAGTCAACATAAAATCAGACAAAAAATTAATTCAAATATTATAGTACATAGCTCGTATAGTGAAAGCAATGCCTATATTTCAAAACAGACCCCTAAATATTGATACTTTTCTCCATAAGTTATATTATACATCATGTGAAATTATTGGAAAAAGTAAACTGTTCAAATGTAAGCAATTCTTCGAAGATATTCTTCTAATGAATACTTAAGTAATAAATATGAAATGCATTTGATGAAATTAGAAATACATATACCCATAATTGTTTGATATTTTTAGGGACCTTGAATTAATTTCCAAACCGTTTTTTTCTATTGTCGACTGTTTATTCTAAAAAAATGGATACAAAATTTAATGTTCAAAGTATTGTCCATCGCTAGCCACTACTTTTCCCCATCTTTCTGGTAATTTTCGGATTCCGAGCTCGGAAGAACGACTCGTCTTTTGAGGCTATTCATGAATCGACCCAATTCTTGGTACTTTCATAAGAAGTTAATCAATGGTCCGTCAATGCAAGTGCCATCGATCGAAATAGGTGGTAATCGAGGGAAGTCGAGAGTACGGCGGGAGGTAGCACCTCCCATTTTAACGTTTCCAAGCATGTTTTCACGACTTTCGCGACATGGGGCCGAACATTGTCATGTTGCAAAATAACTTTATCATGTCTCTATTCTGGCCGTTTTTCTCTGAGTGCATGCCTTAAGGGTCGGTAACGTCCCTTGATCGTTTCATTCGGTTTCAACAATTCATAATAGATAACACCACGTTGGTCCCATCAAATACAGAGCATGAGCTTAGATCCATGATATTTGGCTTCGCCGTTAGATGTTGATGGCTGGCCGGGCTTACCCCATAACTTTTTGCGCTTGGGATTGTCGTAATGGATCCACTTTTCATCGCCAGTAACAATACGATGCAAAAAACCTTTCCTTTTCTGTCGTTGAAGCAGCTGTTTCACATGAGAAAACACGGCGCTCAACGTCTCTCGGCTTCAACTCATATGGAACCCAATTTCCTTGCTTTTGTATCATTCCCAAAAACCCATTAAACCTTTGGAAATGATTGATTCATCGACATTCAATGTTTTTGCCAACATTTTGAGCGTTGACATGAATCTTCATCGAGTAATGTCTCCAATTCTTCATCCTCAAACTTTTTCGGCTGCCCTAGAAGCTCTCTTTGTCTCTTACATCCCAATCATCGTTTTTAAAGCGTTGAAACCAATCAATACACTGTGTTCCTGATAGAGAATATTCCCCCTAAACTTCCACGAGCAAACGATGACTTTCGGGATTGGTTTTCTCTGCGAAAAAGTGTCCCAACAAAACTTCCAATTTTCAAAATTTTCCATTATTAAAAAAACTTCGATATGCACAAACGAAATAATTTTAACTGATTCTGACAGCTATTAAATGTATCTTTCAAATGACGTATGTGTCATTGATATTTTTCCAGTGTACCACTGTGTCAATGGCGACATCTATTGTTGGAATCCGAAAATTATTTCCAATATAAAACCTTAAAATGCATTCGATGAAATTAGAAATACATATAGACAAAGAACTATGATATTTTTATAAGCAATCCTTGAGAAATAATTTTAATTATGCAAAAGCACAGAAAGTTTTAAAATAATAAATCAAATTTTTAACCATAACTAAATTTTGTGCAATATATTATCTGTTATTTTGTATCAATAAAGTCATCACTTGTATTGTTTAATTCCTCAGAAATTTCCCAGAAACTTAAATATTTACTTGTTTGGAAATAAAAACAGAAATAGCCGAATTTGAAAAGTTCAAAATAAATAAAATTTATTCTTGATTATACCAAAAGTGAGTTATGCATAAATTTTGGAATTATTCACCCTTTTCAGTACATTACTTAATACAAATATTGTTTGCTTGCTCGTTCCTTGAAATTTTAATAAAATTAAAGTTTAGCGCCGAAAATCTATTTTTTATGGTGGCGTATACGCAATATCAATCACATCAAAAATGCCCAATTTTGCACGGGACGTATACGCAATATAAATAATATAAATAATAATAATGCCTTGCTTTGATTTATTTTGAATTTGCTATATCCAAAATCGCAAATTATTAAAATTTTTAAGCACGAGAGTTTTTTTAAATTGGTATAACTAAAACCGCAAATACAAAGAAATCTTTAAAGCAGTGCCAAGGTTTTCCCTATCCACGAAATTAAGTTTTTTAAATAATTTATTACATTTTTTCCTAACTTTTGCGTATTTGAATTTCCTTTAATAAGGCCAGCATGCTTAATTTCGTATTCAATTCACAAACTCGTTCCATGCATGACTTTATAAGGATATGTGTGAATTGTTTGCAAATGTGGCTGCCAATATCGTTAAGGTATTCTCACGGAAAACAAATTCATAGCCAAATTTAGCTTATATGCGAAATCCGAATGTAAGTTAAGGTAAGCTGTAAAAATTCCCACAGTGATGACTAATAACAGCTTAGAACTCTTAAATGGTTTGTATAATTTTATGCATTTTATTATATTCTTTTTATAATATGATTCTACATTTGATATCTGCCAAATGGAATAAACTATGCAGGCAATATTTTGCCCAGGGGCTTATAAGACTTGTTTGTTGCTTACAAAGTGTTGTTAAACTAAATTGGGGCTTGTGGAATTTTGCTCACATTTTTAGCAACATTTTTTTAAAGCATTTCAAGAAAAATCGATTTTCTTATTGTCTTTAAGGCTCCATGTGTTTGGGGTTATTGTGTTGTTGTTGTTGTGCCCATTAGACGAGTCTTGGCAAGGTGTGCCAGAGCAGAGCAGTTACCTTAAGGGGGCCATATACATACTATGTATATACACAATTATGTTTGTAATATGGTATATACAGTGAGTATGAAAATTATATGGACTGCTTTAAAATGCTCTGTAACTAAGCGCAGAGTTGTCATAAATCAAAATGTTCTTTAATTATTATTTTTACTTCTAAGAGCTAAAGTTCAAAAAAAAAAGGAAAACTTTTGTCTCTACCTTTTAAGGTTTATATTGGATTTTTCGGATATTTCAGCCCAGTTTTGCTTAAATTTTGTATTTCTTGTTTCAGCTCTGCCAAAGCTAAATGATATAGACGACCCTTGAATTCTTAAAAAAAGCCAGGCCCGATGAGAGGGGGCGATCGGGGACGTCTTTCCCCGGGTCCGGAGCTCTTTGAAGGGCCAGGACTCGAGAGTCATTCGGGAAGAATCGAGTCTGAGGATTGCCAACTTTGTATTTGGAATCTGAGTTAGCAAGAAAACTCGACTTTGATGATATTAGAGAAGCTTTCTCCTCAGCTAAAGCTCGGAAGGCGAAATTCTAAGCATCTTGACGGTTATTGTGAAACATATGCAAAGCGAACTTAGTTAATTAAAAATTCAAACTTCTTGAGTTGTTTTTTTTTAGATCTGCATTGGAGTTTTATAAAATGCATTATTATGATAAATCATCAATTCTCTCAGAAATCCTTCCTGTACTTTTTTTTCATACTGACCTCACACTTTTCAACAATTATTTTCATGATGAAAAATTGATAGGGGCCCGGATATGAGATTTTCCCCGGTGCCTGGATATTCTTTCTACGGCCCTGTATATAGCTTATAATAAGCTTTCAATGTCTCTTCCTAAGACACTTCACTTTTACACTGTAGCTGACTTTTAAATGTTTTCTTGTATGCTATTTCGCCCGAACTTAAACCTTTTTTTTAAAAATCTCAATTGCTTCTAAATTCAAAATCTGGGGAGAGTGTTAGCGGCTAGGAAATTAGAACAAGTATTTTCTAAAAATAAACATCAGTCTGTCATTCATTATAATGTGCGAATATTTTCTTTTCCCACTGTGCTTTTGCTTGCCATTGTCATAGCGTCAGTTTGGCAGCCATTTTGTCCCTTTTCGCCATATGCCCGCGCATTTCCGCTTATCGCTTATCGCTGTCACTCGACTTGGCTCCATTGTTTATTTTGCTTTTGGTTTTATTTGCTGCTGGGCGATTATATTGCGTATAAATCACGAAAATTCAGAAATCTTTTTGGCTTGCCAATGACCTCCTGAGCCCGGTTCAAGCAGTCACGGACTCAGTCAGACAGACAGTCAGTCCTGCTGGCGCCTTTTGCCCAAAATCAAGGATTTTCGTTGCCTGCTTGCTTCCAATTCAACGAATTTTAATTACGTGCAACATTTGGCATTTGATAAAGGTGCGATTTTGGTAGCTGCAAACAAATCGAAGAGCTCTCTGTGGCTTTTGTTGTGGTTCGAGAAGTTAAGGACTTGATCCTGTTTGCACAAAAATTTGTAACTCAAATGAAACAATTTTTAAGCTGCAAAATGAAGCCATTACTGCAGTATCAATGGCGTATTACATGCAATGGCGTGTCGTTTGGGCTTTTGTGTTTTTATTATTTCACCATAATTGCTACAAAATGGCGTAGACATAATACGTTAAATTCAAATGGTTAAAGTGCATGTCAGTTTGTTTGTTGGCGCAAAATTGTCTGTCAATTTAGCGCTAAACTGACAATAACTGAGTAAATAATGAGGCTTCATTAGACAATGGGTGTGATGACAAAAGGGCTGGAAGGAAACTGCTACGCACAAATTGGCCGAAAGGCACAATGTACGAGTGAAGTTGAGTTGGACTCTATATAGCCAGTGTCCGGATATTTATCAAAAATAATGAGCAAAACAAAAGGGCCGCAAATTGGCAGGAACACGCCAAGTTCCGGCAAATGTATATATTTTTTATGTTTGTTTTTTTTTGACATATTGGGTCAAAATTTGTGTCTTTTTGCAGCAAAATATTAAACACATATTTTGCTCATTAGCTGCACAAAAAAAAAAATCGCACAAAAGTATGCTATATAATTTTTAAGCCACAGTTGCCTGGCAACATTTTGGTATTTGTTTTTCTATCTTTGAGCTTCACTTTTTTATACTTTGACTGCTTTGCTTTTAAAACTCTTGTAATGATTTATTTTTATTTACTTTCACTTCAATTTCACTCCAGACACGCCACTTTCACTTGTTCACGACGTTCTTGTCAGCGTGTGTGTTGTTTATGTGTATGCGTGCTACCTTGTATGTGTTCTTTATGTGAGTGTGTGTGTTACGGATTGACGACTGATAACAAAACGCGCGCGTATCCCGAAATATTTTTTCTGCCTCGCATAGAGTGTACCAAACGCTTGAAAGAGCCGTCAACGACTGAGGACCCGATGTTCCGTGCACGTTGTATTAAATGGCGTTGAGTCAGGACATTTCTGTTTTGTCCTTTCGATGTTTGTCTTCGCCTAACCGTGCCTTGCCCACTCAGCTGTTTGTTGTTGCTGCTCGACCAAATTGCAGAGCGCAAGCGCATGTGTCACTCTCAATTTAACAACGCTCTCTTTAGCTCTGTTAAGTTAACAGACTGTTAATAAAGTTTGAAGTAAACAACAAATTCTGATTTAGCTTTACTTTTAGCTGTGTTTTTTTAAAGAGATCTTTGAACCCATGATTAATTTAAATACAGACGCGGATGCAGGATTTGTTTAAAGTTTATTAAATAAATATAACAGCTATTAAAATAATAAACTTTGAATATGTCCGGATATTGTAGATTGCAATATTTCGGAGCAGCTCCCGAAAAGAAGATTTCAATGACTTTTTGTCAATATTGCGTCAACAATTGATCACAGATCTCTCCAGTCATGGAGTCAACCCAAAATGTATTGTTATGCCTTTAGCAGCTGCACTGTTTCAACGCAGGTATCATAACGAAACAATTTTGGAAAATAATATTTCAATTACTTAACAATGGAACACATACTAAGGGCTAGAGTTAGCGATGAACTGACAAAAGTGGTCTATTCAATCCTGCTACCCAGAGATGAGACAACCAAAGAACCAAGACTTAAAAAAGAATTTTTACCATTATTATGAGTAACAGAACGAATTGGGCTGAACCGAAAGAATTCGTACAAGGACGGGACATCAATCTAAGAAGGAACGAGCTCTATGGACTAGTAAGGAGCTAAATAGTTCTCAGAGAACGCAGTAAAGTATTCGCAATAATGTTATTATTATTATACCTTTTATTATAACCTGTACCGTATGGTACAAAGGGTAAATTAAGTTTGTGTAAGCAGGAAATGTGTGTAACATATAGAAGGAGTCGTCGGAAACACCCCAAAGTTACCTAAAATATGATAAAGGCGACTAAATAAATTGATATACCCATGTCCGTTTCAGATGAATAATTCGTTTGTTTATATAGATATCGTAACCAAATTTTGCATTCGAAAGTTTTTTATATTAGGTGTACAAATAGAAAACTGCCGTTTTTTCTCATGATTTAAGGCTTTATTGTAATAAACTCGTTACATACTCATTCTTCAAAATAATTTGCAACATTGTTAGCCACAACTTTTTCCCATCTTTTTGGCAGCTTCTGAATTCCTTGTCGGAAAAATTGTTCTTCTTTTGACGCGATCCACGAATCGATCCATTTTTTGGCTTCTTCGAAAGAACGAAAGTGTTGTTCGGCCAGGTCATGCGTTCTCAATCGGAATAAGTAAAAATCAGAAGGGGTGATGCCAGGAGAGTACGGCGGGTACGGTAGGATGTCCCATTAAAAAGTCTCCAGGTATGTTTCCACTACCTTGGAAACATGTGGCCGAGCGTTTTCATGTAAAAGTACTTATCGTGTCTTTCCGTATATTGCGTGGGATTTTAGTCAAGAACCTAAAATTCGGAAATAACCAAACTTTTGATATATTGGCGTTTAGTTTTTCAGAATCGCAGCTTTAAATATATTAGTCGGCCCGTAGTGTCGAAAAATGCGGCGGGTGCCCTTGGCTCCTGTAATGGTTTCGCCTGGATGCAAGAGTTCATAGTACACTACGCCGAGCTGGGCCCCCCAAATACAGAGCATCAACTTCGAGCCATGAATGTTCGGTTTCGCTGTTAAAGTTGTTGCATGGCCGGGAAGCCCCACGATTCTTTCAGCTTCGGATTGTCATAGTGTATCCACTTTTCATCGCCGGTCAGGATTCGATGCTAAAAACCCATTCTGTTTTGCCGTTGGAGGAGTTGTTCGCACGTGCAAAGGCACCGTTTGATGTGCCTCGGCATAAACTAATACGGCACGCAATGTCCCAGTTTCTGAATCATTTCTAAGCTTTTTAGGCGATAAGAAACGACTTACTTCGAATGAAATGCAAAAAGCAACACTTCCCGCATATTACCCTTGTTCAGCTCAAATTTTGACTTTTTCGCACACGAACAAAACAAAGCACAGTAAAAATAGACAAGCGAGATTCTGTGGAGTTGTTGACCGAGGCCTCAGCTGGCAATGTATCGATTCTGTTCGTACTTATCGGCCGATTTGAAATGCTGGCGCCACCTATGGGAAAACGGAGGATTTCTATTTGTACACCGCATTGTACCTTTGAACAAAATCAATTGACTATATCATATAGCTCCAATAGGGCCGATCTTCCAAAAAATCGATTTATTAAAAAAATTTATTGAGTTTCGTTTGTTTGTTAGCTCCCATAGGACGAATCGGTCCAAAAAAAGTTGTTTATACAAAATTCGTTGTGTTTAGTTTGTTTGTAAACATATTTGAACTTAATTCCGCATTCAGATTTATTTAAGATATTAAAGCTCTGTGTCAAATTTGATCGACATAGGTTGACTATATCATATACCTCCCATAGAAACGACCATTCAAAAAAAAAATTTTGCTTAAAAATTCTTCTGTTTTTGGTTTCTTTAAAGGAACCTGAAATGCGGGAATTTTCAGTTTCAATTAGACGTCTTAATTTTTATGAAAATAGCCTTAATAAAAAATAAGATATTATATTGCATTCAGAGAAAGAATCTTTAATGTCGCTCACTTTCTCACCAAAAAAAATAAAAAAGATTATAAAAAAATTGGGAGATAAAATTTTTTTCGACCGTAACAATATAAATAAGAGTGTATTTATTGACGAAAAAGCTAGTAAACGCTTACCAAAAATCTTTGTTAAAACTTTAATTTCTTCATAATGCCATTTATAGTTTTAAATTCTTTCATGGTTATTAAAGTAGACCCATATATGTGAGAGTAACAAAAACACATGAAGCCTGACTGTATAAACTTCAGTAATTGAATAAAATGCGTATTTGTAACTAATGAATAAATAGAATCTAATCAAATGTTAAGCTACACAAACTGAATAATAATAACTTTTTGTAAATAATTAATAATATATAATTATTTAAATCGTTTCAAACTGTCTATTTAACATCTGCTTAACATTTTTCTCTCAGTAAGCAATAACTCTCTTTTCCTGAAAGCTTCAAAAAGCTTACCCAATAGCAGCTTCCGCTAGCTACCGACAGATGGCGACACTTTGCGCTTACTTTCAAAATATAAGTAAGTTGTATTTTTTAATAAAATTCTATAATACAAACTGACAACTCTCATATGAGTTTTTATATATTTTGTTGACTTATTATTATATGCCCATTAAAAACCTACACGTCAATTTTATTTGGTTATTTACGAACACGCTTATTTACTTTTTCCTTGTCAATAACATAAACATAATTTATCTACAACAATAGACATATAACTAAGTAGATATACATAGATTCTCCTATAGACAGGTAACCATAATAATATTTCACCAGCATTGTTAACAAGACTGTTCTCTGGCTCTTACGCTGTTTGTTGCCGATTTTTTGAGGCACTGTGGCAATTCCTTGTGGCAAATAAATTAGATCAGCTTGCATTACAATTGTCGTTATAAGGAGTAATTGAAATTGAATGGCAGCAACTTAGACGTGAACAGACAAGATACAACAGGCACAAACATGCACGAAGCTAGAAAAATAAATAAATTGTAGCTAAAAATAACTAAAGATAAAAGTTTGCGGGAACATAAAATTCCTCTACAAGTTGCAAGCAGCTCAATATATTCTGCATATTTTTAATGCACTTAACTTATTATTTTTATACCCTATACTTTAGGCATCCACAGCATGTTGTGATCCGCTAATTTGTATGCTCAAAAACAATGGTAATGAATAGGACGTCAAAAGTTGTATATAAAAATGTAATACCAGAAAAAAGGAAACAATTTAATCAAATCAGAGTATTTTTGAGAACACTTGGCTGTTGGATTTCTTGGACCTTGGTTATGGATTCAGCGACTCGATGTCCATATGGCATCATATAAAGTTTATATGTATTTAAATTGATTAGCATCACATCTTGTGTTCCTAATGAACATAATGTCCTTGAGATTTCCGCAAAAACAAGTCTATTCCATTAACATTGAAAAACAATTTCTTAATACTAGTATGAAATTTGTCAAAAATTACTTTATTTGCGTTAAAATTGTCATCAGCATCAATCGAATAATTTTTTTTTTAAAAAACTAAAATTTCTTTTTCGAATTAAATTCAAAATTTACAGGGATAACATTTTCATTAAAAATTTGGTAATATGAACCATCTAGGTATTTAGGTTTTTTTTCACCTGTTCATCATATTATATGTTAGATGAAACAAAAAATAATAAAAAATTAAATTAAAAAAAATGGTTATATTCATGTCTCGGAAAAAATTCTAAAAAATTTATTTAATTCGGCGAAATCTTATATGTAGCAATAACAAAAATTAAAAAATATTTTCCCTATGGTTTGTGGTGAAAAAATATATTTCAAATTTCTTTGTTCATGGACGAGTGTATCTCCTTAAAGATTCAGTTATCGATAATTTGATAAGGAATCAAAATAAAAAAATGGCAGACGTAAAGTCGGGCGCGGACGACCCGACTACCCTGTACCACTAGCTTGTAATATAGTCCGATATCTTCACAAAAAACCAAAAACAGAAACAGAAAAACAGAATCTTTCCTATGGGAGCTATATGATATAATTCACCGATTTCAATAAAATTTGTCACAGTTCTTAAATACCTTAAAAAAGATCTGAATGCCGAATTAAGTTCAAATATCTTTACAAACAAACGAAACACATCGAATTTTGCATAAAAAACGTGTTTTTGGACCGATTGGTCCTATGGGAGCTATATGAACTAGTCAACCGATTTGAATTAAATTTAGTATAGTGCTTAGGAACTATAAAAAACTTAAGAATGTCAAATTGGGTCTCAATATCTTAACAAACAAACGAAACACAACAAATTTTGTTAAAAAATCGATTTTTTGGAAGATCGGCCCAATGGGAGCTATATGATTTAGTCAATCGATTTTGTTCAAATTTCGTACAATGCTTGAGTACTCAAAAAAAACTTCTGAAAGCCAAATCTGGTTACGATACCTTAAAAAAAAAAATATAACGAATTTTGCTTTAAAAAAATGTTATTTTGGCCGCTCGGTCCTATGGGACCTTTATGGTATAGTCAATTTTGATGAAATTTGGTACAGTGCTTGGGAACTATAAAAAATTTTCGAATGACAAATTTGGTTACGATATCTTCATAAACAAACGAATTATTCATCTAAAACTTTTTTTTTCGAGGCCGCCTGAAACACTCAGATGGGAGCTATATAATTTAACCCCGATACCAAAAAAATAAAATAAGCTTGTCATATAAATAATAAAGATAATATTAAATTATTAATATTAAAATAACAATATTAGAAAGGAAATGATTTTGAAAAAATGCGTATAATCAGTGTCTCTAATTTATTGTGCAAATGATATCAAATGACTTTTGATAATTTTATACCCTTTAAAATTACGAAGGGTATATCAAATTTCTGCAAATCGAAAATCTATGTGACATATAGAAGGAGACGTCAGAGACACCCCAAAGTTACCTAAAATATGATCAGGGTGAATGAAGAAGTCATGTCCGTCCGTCCGTCTGTCCATCTGTCCGTTTGAACGCCTAGATCTTAGAGATGGTAAAAGCGAGAGTAACCAAACTTTCACATTAGATCCCACATTATTCCACAGGACTCAAGTTTTTTTGTTGCATTTTTGCATGTTCTAGATTTCGATTCCGAACAAAAACTGGAAAAGTATTTTGCATTGCTTACATAAATAAACGCATTAATGCCACTAAAATTAATTTTGTATTACATTTTTATGTTTTAAGTAATATTAAGATGTGCTCACTTGAACGAATCAAGGTTCATTTTCATTATATATTTATACAATGTAACGTATGGTACAAAGGGTATTTTCAGTTTGTGCAAGTCGGTGATTCATAGGAGGATCTAGGACAGAAGTTCGATATATAGGCATAGAATCCATCCCATGTCCGACCGTCCTGTCCGTTTGAACGCCTAGATCTTAGAGATGGTAAGAGCTAGAGTAACCAAACTTTCACATTAGATCCTATATCATTCCATAGGAGACAAGTTTATTTTATTTTTTTGATATCGGGCTTAAATTATATAGCTCCCATGGGGGTGTTTCTGACGACCTCGAAAAAAAAGTTTTAGATGGAAAATTCATATATTTATGAAGATATCGTAACCAAATTTGGCATTCGAAAGTTTTTTTATAGTTCCCAAGCACTGTTCCAAATTTGATCAAAATCGGTTGACTATATCATTAAGCTCCCGTAGTACCGATCGGCCAAAATAACTTTTTTTATATCATAGATTCGCTATATTTGGATTTTTTAATAAAGATATTGTAACCAGATTTGGCATTCAGGAGCTTTTTAGAGTACCCAAGCATTGTAACAAATTTGATTAAAATCAGTTGACTATATCATATAGCTCCCATAGGGCCAATCATCCAAAAAATCGATTTTTGAACAAAATTTGTTGTGAAGATATTGAAATCAAATTTGTTATTCGTAAGTTTTTTATAGTTCCTAAGCACTGTACTAAATTTAATCAAAATCGGTTGACTATATTATATGGCTCCCATAGGAGGAATCGGTCCAAAAAACGTTTTTTATACAAAATTCGTTGTTTCGTTTGTCTGTAAAAAAATGCCTTCTTGATTACAAGCAATCGATACAAAATATATTTCAATGATTGTTTTTTTTTATCGATTATTAGTGTAATTCCACATTTTATTTCATTAATGAAGCTTTAGAGACTATAATCGAAATTTTTTTTCAACGTTAGAAAGATGATATCAATTTTAATTGTACAAACTGGAATGTGTTCCATATCTTTTCTCTCGAAACCTGAATTTTTTGCAATATCTCAAAATTTCGTACAATAGAAAACTTTTTTCTCTTCATTTTTCATCTAAGAGCAAGTCATTCATCATTGAGCTTTTCGCAGCAGAGTATACCCGTATCGGACATCTCTACGTCGTAGACTTTTTAATTTTATCTTATGTACACATAATTAAATGAAATAATGTCTATTATTATTATAGCTCCTGCTGCAGCTGCTGCATCAATTAAGCGGTTTTGTGCGCTTTGCTGCATTTAATGAACCTGCACTTTGTGCTTTTAATTTCGCCATTATTCAACAAAAAGCGAACAATGCTGGAAAAGGTTAAAAGGTGGAAAGGTAGCAGAAACCGCTCACCATGTACGATAAATGTCAACATGTCGGCGGCAGTGTTGGACAGTAAAGTCAGTGTTGACAAGGTAACAACTTATGGCTGACACTAAGGACGCGTACAGAGAGTTGGGCAAACAACTGTCCATAGCAATGGCGGACAATCACAATCACCGCGGGTTTAAGCATAAATGCTAAATTCCAAAAGAAACCCAAAGGTGAACCAAAGAAATGACAAAAGAAAATAAAAATGGGACAAAACAACAAATGGAAACTTGGGTTCTGGCATATTGTATGTGGGAAATGGGCCATGAGTAAACGCTTTGTGTGGATTGTGGGTGAGATTTGGCCTCTAATCAACTTCACCTGAAGCGCACAATTTGGCATCTCTGCTTTGACTACGCCCCGAGCTACAGACAAAGGCCGCTAGACTCTGGAGAAGCTAAACGCTAAAAATAGAGAGTAATAGATATGAAAAGGAAAATTAAGCTTGGCTGCATTTTTTTTCTTTTTGATACCCTGTAAAAATTGGGTCATACGTTTCTTAGAGCAAAATGTTTATCAGCCTCTTTGTGTAAAGGAACATCTCGATCTAAGAAACTTGACCAAATAGGCACCGCTACCCAAATTTGAGAGGTGGACTTCTGTGAGCCTTGTTCCCAACTTTCGCCAAAGGAGTGAAGTTGTGGCACAACTTGATAGTTTTTCCAATAATATAAATATGTAGCTTTAAGTTATATTGAGTTTCTACGTTTGTGGACATCTACGAAAGAAATAAATTGAGATACGAAACCGCCATAGTCTGGAAGAAACCCGTGAACCACTAAGACGATTGTTATTTTTGTTTGGTCAATATAAGTGGCATTAACCGGAAAAATCGAGTTAAATGGGATTATCATCGTATACGGCCGGCATATAGACGTGTTTTAAGACCTAAGATGCTACCTGAACCTCAAAGTGATGCATTGGAGGATGAGCCTATGCAGTTAGAAGCGAAATACTGACAGTTCAACCAAGATGATTTGAACGAGCTTATCAGAGATTTGATTCTGTCTTAGTCTGCTTCTGGAATATTAGCTTCTAAGAGAACGAAACTTAGTAACGAAGAAAACTCACATTTCTTATTAGCGCACAAGAGAACAAAATCTCCTCAAATTTTTTTTGGTAAAAAAGATGACTTTGTATTTTGTAATGATGTACCTGCTTTAATGACTACAATGGGACAACGTTTCTAGTGAGTGGCGTTTATTCATAGACTCATCAAAACCGAGTCTAAAATGCGTTCTCACCGTTTGGGTTCCTTGCCTATTGCACATTCTACAAAAAAAGAAGAAGAAGAATATACATCTATTGCCCCTGGTTTTGGACAAAATTAAATATACAGAACACAACTGGCTCATATGTGTTGATTAAAAAATGGTAAACTTCCTGGTAGGCCAACAAAGTGGTTATACAAAATATCCCTGTTTTCTTTGCTTGTGGAATAGTAGAGCTAAAACTCAATATTGGTCTAAAAAAGATTGGCCTACTCAGGAAACGCTATTTCCAGGTCAACAGAACGTGAGAAACCCACCTTTAGTCTCAAGGGACCGTATAATTTTGCCTCCGTTACACATAAAACTAGGCCATATAAAACAGTTTGTAAAAGGTCTTGATAAAAATGGAAATTGTTTCATTTTTCTACCAAAAAACTTTCCAAGTACAGAAAAGATAAAAGCGGGAATCTTTGAAAGTCCACAGATAAGATCTTTAATTAAAGACTCAAATTTTACGGACAATATGACAGAAATTGAGAAAAAGGCATGGAATGAATTGGCTTGTTCAAAATTTTTTGGGAAATAAGAAAAGTTCTGACTATTCTCAACACGTCAAAAAACTAATAAGTCACTTTCAAAGCCTTGGATATAATATGAGCATAAAGTTACAATTTCTTCACAACCACCTTGACTATTTCCCCGCCAATCTTGGAGATCTAAGTGAAGAACAGGGTGAGCTATTCCACCAGGACAATCGCACCATGCAGGAACGCTATCAAGGCTAATGGAACGCACACATGATGGCTGACTATTGTTGGAACATTCAGAACCGTTCTCTTCCTTCATCTTCAAAGATGAAATCAAATAAAAGAAAGTTTTTCAACTTAAGTACCAAATAAATTACGATTTTCCTTAAATATATAGCGTTTTATTACAAAAAAACCCATGACAAAAATGGACTTTACTTTCCGGTATATTTCTTAAGAAAATCCAAAGACATTTCATTGCCAAATTCATTCATAAACAACCAAAAAAAGAAGATTTTTGAAACAATAATGTTTTTTCGAGCGATCGTTCCTATGGCTATAAAGGGTGATTCATTAAGACCTTTTTTTCAATAGGAATTTTCGTGTGGATCACGCGTGATCCATGCACAGCTGACAAAGGCAAAGTTGTTCAGTATTCATTGGCAAATCATCATGGAAAGCCGAATGATCTTCCTGCACGCTGCCGTTTTAGTAAATGGGCTCTTGGTACAGGATCGATGAAAATCCGTTGTGTTTCGACCTAAAATTTTGTTCAGTGATGAGGCCCACTTTTGACTCCACGGTTTCGTGAATAAGCAAAATCGCCGTATTTGGGGAGAAGATCAACCCGAAGAAGGTCCACCAGCTGCCATTATATCCAAGAAAAACATCGGTTTGGTGCGGTCTGTGGGCTGGTGGAATCATTGGTCCGTATTTTATTAAAAATGAGCAAGGTGCGAACGTTACCATCAATGGCGCACGTTATCGGACCATGTTAACGGACTTTTTGCTGTCTGAAATTGTTGCCCGTGATCTCGACGACATTTGGTTCCAACAGGATGACGCTCCGGTTCACATTGCCAATGAAACAATGGCTCTATTGCGAGGTCAATTTGGTGAGAGATTAATTTTACGTACGGGACCCGTACCTTGGCCGCAAAAGATCGTGCGATATCACACCGTTCGACTTTTTCTTTGGGGTTAAGTAAAGTCAACAGTTTACGTGGACAAACCAGCAACGATTGAGGCCTTGGAAGCCAACATTACTCGTGCTATTGGCCAAATACCAGTGGAAATGCTTGAACGAGTCATGGAAAATTGGACCTTCAGGATGGACCATTTAAAACGCAGTTGCGGCCAACATTTGAACTAGATTATTTTTAAAAAATAAATGCCATAAAATATCCTTCCGAAATCATAAATAAAGATCCCATCATTCCTTTAAAATTTGGATTTGCCAAATCATTAAAAAAAGGTCTTAATGAATCGCCCGTTATGATATAATCAACCGATTCTGATCAAATTTGGTACAGTGTGGGGAAAAGTACTATATTCTACTTTTGACGTAAAAAAAATGTTGACAAAATTCGAATTAGTACAGATATTATGACAAACGTTTTTTGAAAAAGGTCCTTTTTGACACATATATTTTTTACAAGAGCTGATACTGAAATACGATTTCAAATCTGTAAATCGTCATAAAAAATTGGACTAAAATCATGTAACATAACCCAATCATCAGACATGCTGTTGTGCAGTGTTATCGATAACAGAAAATTGGGCAGAAAATAACTAATTTATATCATGTTGTTTATCAGTTCCTATCTTTATCCTAATGCATAGGATAATGTTCAACCACCTTATCCTATATATCACCGACTCTACACCGACTTGAGGTGACAATTTGCTTTCCCAATGTCTTTATTTTTAAACTCTTTTTACATTTTGAATATTATTTAATTATTCAACACATGGGCAGGTTAGACCTTGGTCGACTTTGAAATATTTTGTCCCACCAAACCATAAGACATTGTAAAATCTGAAACCTTAATTGGAACTTTTTAGTCACCTATCGGACACGAACTCAGGACCTAGGAAATAATTAACGTAGCTTAGCTTATGTATGCTTTTAACGCTAAGACTATTTCGAGCTTTTCTTCTTTATTATATTTTAGGTTAGGTTAGGTTACACTGGCCGGCCACATCAGAGTGCAGCCTAGCATAGACCTTTTGGCCCTTAGCTTGCCAGATTTGAGGTTATTACGCAAAGTGATGGTCGGTTAAAAATTTGACTTTTTTAGCGAAAGTAAGTAGCCGCCCAACTTGTAGCCTGGCCACCTCTTCTAGACCGACAAACGCTGGTTTTCCTAGGGTGGTCAGACGATGTCTAGAGATGGCTGGGCAGAGTACGTGCACTAGGGTCTCAGGGACTTCCGGATCCCTGCAGATCCTGCATGATTCGCTTGCCGTTAGTCCCATCATATGCGCATGCTTCGCTAAGAGGCAGTGTCCTGTTAGCACACCCGTGATGGTCCTGCATTCAGTGCGTGAGAGTTTCATTATAAAGTTACTTTGTTTTCTGCCGTAATGAACCAGCATGATTTTCGCTGTGTGACAGCTGTCTAGATTTTTCCATATAGCTTCAGCTCTGCGCTTCATGTTGCACTCTAGCATAACGTAGAGATGTTTGATCGGTCGGCGTACGTCGTGTCCCTCCGGAAGCTCAACACCGGTTTTGGCAATTGCATCCACCATTTCATTCCCCATTATGCCTTTATGTCCAGGCACCCAGTAGATATGCAGTTTACGAGCCGCAGCTAATCTCTGGATGACTGCCTGGCATTCAAGGACGTGGAAGGAGGATGTACAGTGCGATACAATAGCCTTGATAGCGGCTTGACTGTCTATAAAGAGGTTAATCTTTGTTCCAGTTGAAGTGTTGGTGCATGCCAGCTCAGCCGCCTTCATTGCGGCGAATACTTCAGCCTGGAAGATGCTGCAGTGGTCCGGAAGCCTGTAACTTTGACTTACATTAAGCTCGGAGCAGTATACTCCAGCACCATTTATTATATTTTAGAAAATTAAAATTCTTTATCTGCTTCACTATCTACGGATTCCAAAAATCAAATTTAGTTACACTAACTCCAAAATTCTTCAAGATCTAGGCGTTAATACAGACAGCCGAACGGACATGGAGCATTTAGGAATATAATTTTTACGTGTGTCCCTTATTCTTTAGGTTAAAAACTTTCATAAAACTAGGCATACTCCTTTGTCTCAATCGTTAGGGTATTGAAATATTTTTGCATTTTTGTAATTCACGGTCCAAGAAACTGCGGTATCTGCTCATCATTGTAGTATCTCAACGATTGTGCCAAAGTCATTGGGAAGCGACAAAAACAAAAGAAAACTGCACTACAATAATCGCATCACACTTGAGTAAATAAATTCCTGAAGTGGAACCAAGTTGTCAACGCTGTTTTGGCCAGCCAAAAGCATGTTCCAGGCATTGTGACTTTCAAAGAGCCTAGACCCACAAGAAGGCGCTCCGCCTCCGACAGTCATACTGTTGACTTTTCCACAAATATTTGCAAAAAATGTTCATGCAATTCCAACATAAAGAAAACTTTTTCTTAAATATTTATCTAGCAGTCCAAGCATGTCTGGTATTTCATCTATTTATTTGGTAAAAAAAGAAAGGAAAAGGAAATTACCACAACTTTGAATTGAACTTTTTTCGGGCTTGGCAGTTAGCCGCAATTTCAATATTTAATCAACCATCAGCAGCAGGCCAACAATCAATTGAGCATTCGTTCAATCAATCAAACTGCCGGCTGAACAAACACAATAAAAATGTTGGCCATGATAGTGATGGCAGCCATTGCTAAAGCAATCCTGCAGCGCATTGCACAACGGCCATTTTGTTTTCAAATCTGCAACTACGACGCTCAAAACGTTAATTTGCTGTAATTAGCCGTCTTACATTTTCCAATAGAAATTAGCAGGAAAGACTTAAGCGGGAAAAGTTACTCGATTAGATAAGAAATGTTTCCGTCATGGACTTTATGCTTGAGTAAACTGATTGAATACTGTACGAAGAACAAGTTTTTATTGTCTTTGATTTACTCGTACATGTGTGAGTGTGCATAGAGTCCTTGCTCCTGTTAAGACCTTTTGTTTTTAATACGCGTAGCTTTATAGAGCTCATCAGCGTCGTCAGCTACAATAGGACCAAATTTTAAGCCAATCGGACAAAGTTGATATTTTTTCTTTAAATGGCCATAACTTCTAAACGAGAAGAGATAGAGCAAAAATAACCACATTTTCGAATCAGTGGCGTCGTCAGCTACAATAGGACCAAATTTTAAGCCAATCGGACAAAGTTGATATTTTTTCTTTAAGTGGCCATAACTTCTAAACGAGAAGAGATAGAGCAAAAATAACCACAGTTTCGAATCAGTGGCGTCGTCAGCTACAATAGGACCAAGTTTTAAGCCAATCGGACAAAGTTGATATTTTTTTCTTTAAATGGCCATAACTTCTAAACGAGAAGAGATAGAGCAAAAATAACCACGTTTTCGAATCAGTGGCGTCGTCAGCTACAATAGGACCAAATTTTAAGCCAATCGGACAAAGTTGATATTTTTTTCTTTAAATGGCCATAACTTCTAAACGAGAAGAGATAGAGCAAAAATAACCACATTTTCGAATCAGTGGCGTCGTCAGCTGCAATAGGACCAAGTTTTAAGCCAATCGGACAAAGTTGATATTTTTTTCTTTAAATGGCCATAACTTCTAAACGGAGGAAGAGAATCACTGAGCAAACAATAACCACGGACGTTGAATTCAATGGCCATAACTTCTAAACGGGAAGAGATAGAGCAAAAATAACCACGGATTCGAATCAGTGGCGTCGTCAGCTACAATAGGACCAAGTTTTAAGCCAATCGGACAAAGTTGATATTTTTTTCTTTAAATGGCCATAACTTCTAAACGAGAAGAGATAGAGCAAAAATAACCACGGATTCGAATCAGTGGCGTCGTCAGCTACAATAGGACCAAGTTTTAAGCCAATCGGACAAAGTTGATATTTTTTTCTTTAAATGGCCATAACTTCTAAACGAGAAGAGATAGAGCAAAAATAACCACGGATTCGAATCAGTGGCGTCGTCAGCTACAATAGGACCAAGTTTTAAGCCAATCGGACAAAGTTGATATTTTTTCTTTAAATGGCCATAACTTCTAAACGAGAAGAGATAGAGCAAAAATAACCACGGATTCGAATCAGTGGCGTCGTCAGCTGCAATAGGACCAAGTTTTAAGCCAATCGGACAAAGTTGATATTTTTTCTTTAAATGGCCATAACTTCTAAACGAGAAGAGATAGAGCAAAAATAACCACGGATTTTCGAATCAGTGGCGTCGTCAGCTGCAATAGGACCAAGTTTTAAGCCAATCGGACAAAGTTGATATTTTTTTCTTTAAATGGCCATAACTTCTAAACGAGAAGAGATAGAGCAAAAATAACCACATTTTCGAATCAGTGGCGTCGTCAGCTGCAATAGGACCAAATTTTAAGCCAATCGGACAAAGTTGATATTTTTTTCTTTAAATGGCCATAACTTCTAAACGGGAAGAGATAGAGCAAAAATAACCACGGATTTTCGAATCAGTGGCGTCGTCAGCTACAATAGGACCAAGTTTTAAGCCAATCGGACAAAGTTGATATTTTTTCTTTAAATGGCCATAACTTCTAAACGAGAAGAGATAGAGCAAAAATAACCACGGATTCGAATCAGTGGCGTCGTCAGCTACAATAGGACCAAGTTTTAAGCCAATCGGACAAAGTTGATATTTTTTCTTTAAATGGCCATAACTTCTAAACGAGAAGAGATAGAGCAAAAATAACCACGGTTTCGAATCAGTGGCGTCGTCAGCTGCAATAGGACCAAGTTTTAAGCCAATCGGACAAAGTTGATATTTTTTCTTTAAATGGCCATAACTTCTAAACGAGAAGAGATAGAGCAAAAATAACCACATTTTCGAATCAGTGGCGTCGTCAGCTACAATAGGACCAAATTTTAAGCCAATCGGACAAAGTTGATATTTTTTTCTTTAAGTGGCCATAACTTCTAAACGAGAAGAGATAGAGCAAAAATAACCACATTTTCGAATCAGTGGCGTCGTCAGCTACAATAGGACCAAGTTTTAAGCCAATCGGACAAAGTTGATATTTTTTTCTTTAAATGGCCATAACTTCTAAACGAGAAGAGATAGAGCAAAAATAACCACGGATTCGAATCAGTGGCGTCGTCAGCTGCAATAGGACCAAGTTTTAAGCCAATCGGACAAAGTTGATATTTTTTTCTTTAAATGGCCATAACTTCTAAACGAGAAGAGATAGAGCAAAAATAACCACGGATTCGAATCAGTGGCGTCGTCAGCTACAATAGGACCAAGTTTTAAGCCAATCGGACAAAGTTGATATTTTTTCTTTAAATGGCCATAACTTCTAAACGAGAAGAGATAGAGCAAAAATAACCACATTTTCGAATCAGTGGCGTCGTCAGCTACAATAGGACCAAGTTTTAAGCCAATCGGACAAAGTTGATATTTTTTTCTTTAAATGGCCATAACTTCTAAACGAGAAGAGATAGAGCAAAAATAACCACGGATTTTCGAATCAGTGGCGTCGTCAGCTACAATAGGACCAAGTTTTAAGCCAATCGGACAAAGTTGATATTTTTTTCTTTAAGTGGCCATAACTTCTAAACGAGAAGAGATAGAGCAAAAATAACCACGGTTTCGAATCAGTGGCGTCGTCAGCTACAATAGGACCAAGTTTTAAGCCAATCGGACAAAGTTGATATTTTTTTCTTTAAATGGCCATAACTTCTAAACGAGAAGAGATAGAGCAAAAATAACCACGGATTCGAATCAGTGGCGTCGTCAGCTACAATAGGACCAAGTTTTAAGCCAATCGGACAAAGTTGATATTTTTTTCTTTAAATGGCCATAACTTCTAAACGAGAAGAGATAGAGCAAAAATAACCACATTTTCGAATCAGTGGCGTCGTCAGCTACAATAGGACCAAATTTTAAGCCAATCGGACAAAGTTGATATTTTTTTCTTTAAATGGCCATAACTTCTAAACGAGAAGAGATAGAGCAAAAATAACCACATTTTCGAATCAGTGGCGTCGTCAGCTACAATAGGACCAAGTTTTAAGCCAATCGGACAAAGTTGATATTTTTTTCTTTAAATGGCCATAACTTCTAAACGAGAAGAGATAGAGCAAAAATAACCACATTTTCGAATCAGTGGCGTCGTCAGCTGCAATAGGACCAAGTTTTAAGCCAATCGGACAAAGTTGATATTTTTTTCTTTAAATGGCCATAACTTCTAAACGAGAAGAGATAGAGCAAAAATAACCACATTTTCGAATCAGTGGCGTCGTCAGCTACAATAGGACCAAGTTTTAAGCCAATCGGACAAAGTTGATATTTTTTTCTTTAAATGGCCATAACTTCTAAACGAGAAGAGATAGAGCAAAAATAACCACATTTTCGAATCAGTGGCGTCGTCAGCTACAATAGGACCAAGTTTTAAGCCAATCGGACAAAGTTGATATTTTTTTCTTTAAGTGGCCATAACTTCTAAACGAGAAGAGATAGAGCAAAAATAACCACATTTTCGAATCAGTGGCGTCGTCAGCTACAATAGGACCAAGTTTTAAGCCAATCGGACAAAGTTGATATTTTTTTCTTTAAGTGGCCATAACTTCTAAACGAGAAGAGATAGAGCAAAAATAACCACATTTTCGAATCAGTGGCGTCGTCAGCTGCAATAGGACCAAGTTTTAAGCCAATCGGACAAAGTTGATATTTTTTTCTTTAAATGGCCATAACTTCTAAACGAGAAGAGATAGAGCAAAAATAACCACAGTTTCGAATCAGTGGCGTCGTCAGCTACAATAGGACCAAGTTTTAAGCCAATCGGACAAAGTTGATATTTTTTTCTTTAAGTGGCCATAACTTCTAAACGAGAAGAGATAGAGCAAAAATAACCACAGTTTCGAATCAGTGGCGTCGTCAGCTACAATAGGACCAAGTTTTAAGCCAATCGGACAAAGTTGATATTTTTTCTTTAAGTGGCCATAACTTCTAAACGAGAAGAGATAGAGCAAAAATAACCACATTTTCGAATCAGTGGCGTCGTCAGCTGCAATAGGACCAAGTTTTAAGCCAATCGGACAAAGTTGATATTTTTTTCTTTAAGTGGCCATAACTTCTAAACGAGAAGAGATAGAGCAAAAATAACCACGGATTCGAATCAGTGGCGTCGTCAGCTGCAATAGGACCAAGTTTTAAGCCAATCGGACAAAGTTGACATTTTTTCTTTAAATGGCCATAACTTCTAAACGAGAAGAGATAGAGCAAAAATAACCACGGATTCGAATCAGTGGCGTCGTCAGCTGCAATAGGACCAAGTTTTAAGCCAATCGGACAAAGTTGACATTTTTTTCTTTAAATGGCCATAACTTCTAAACGAGAAGAGATAGAGCAAAAATAACCACGGATTCGAATCAGTGGCGTCGTCAGCTGCAATAGGACCAAGTTTTAAGCCAATCGGACAAAGTTGACATTTTTTCTTTAAATGGCCATAACTTCTAAACGAGAAGAGATAGAGCAAAAATAACCACGGATTCGAATCAGTGGCGTCGTCAGCTGCAATAGGACCAAGTTTTAAGCCAATCGGACAAAGTTGACATTTTTTCTTTAAATGGCCATAACTTCTAAACGAGAAGAGATAGAGCAAAAATAACCACGGATTCGAATCAGTGGCGTCGTCAGCTGCAATAGGACCAAGTTTTAAGCCAATCGGACAAAGTTGAATTTTTTTCTTTAAATGGCCATAACTTCTAAACGAGAAGAGATAGAGCAAAAATAACCACGGATTCGAATCAGTGGCGTCGTCAGCTGCAATAGGACCAAGTTTTAAGCCAATCGGACAAAGTTGACATTTTTTCTTTAAATGGCCATAACTTCTAAACGAGAAGAGATAGAGCAAAAATAACCACGGATTCGAATCAGTGGCGTCGTCAGCTGCAATAGGACCAAGTTTTAAGCCAATCGGACAAAGTTGACATTTTTTCTTTAAATGGCCATAACTTCTAAACGAGAAGAGATAGAGCAAAAATAACCACGGATTCGAATCAGTGGCGTCGTCAGCTGCAATAGGACCAAGTTTTAAGCCAATCGGACAAAGTTGACATTTTTTCTTTAAATGGCCATAACTTCTAAACGAGAAGAGATAGAGCAAAAATAACCACGGATTCGAATCAGTGGCGTCGTCAGCTGCAATAGGACCAAGTTTTAAGCCAATCGGACAAAGTTGACATTTTTTTCTTTAAATGGCCATAACTTCTAAACGAGAAGAGATAGAGCAAAAATAACCACGGATTCGAATCAGTGGCGTCGTCAGCTGCAATAGGACCAAGTTTTAAGCCAATCGGACAAAGTTGACATTTTTTTCTTTAAATGGCCATAACTTCTAAACGAGAAGAGATAGAGCAAAAATAACCACGGATTCGAATCAGTGGCGTCGTCAGCTGCAATAGGACCAAGTTTTAAGCCAATCGGACAAAGTTGATATTTTTTCTTTAAATGGCCATAACTTCTAAACGGGAAGAGATAGAGCAAAAATAACCACGGATTCGAATCAGTGGCGTCGTCAGCTGCAATAGGACCAAGTTTTAAGCCAATCGGACAAAGTTGACATTTTTTTCTTTAAATGGCCATAACTTCTAAACGAGAAGAGATAGAGCAAAAATAACCACGGATTCGAATCAGTGGCGTCGTCAGCTGCAATAGGACCAAGTTTTAAGCCAATCGGACAAAGTTGATATTTTTTCTTTAAATGGCCATAACTTCTAAACGAGAAGAGATAGAGCAAAAATAACCACGGATTCGAATCAGTGGCGTCGTCAGCTGCAATAGGACCAAGTTTTAAGCCAATCGGACAAAGTTGACATTTTTTTCTTTAAATGGCCATAACTTCTAAACGAGAAGAGATAGAGCAAAAATAACCACAGTTCGAATCAGTGGCGTCGTCAGCTGCAATAGGACCAAGTTTTAAGCCAATCGGACAAAGTTGACATTTTTTTCTTTAAATGGCCATAACTTCTAAACGGGAAGAGATAGAGCAAAAATAACCACGGATTCGAATCAGTGGCGTCGTCAGCTGCAATAGGACCAAGTTTTAAGCCAATCGGACAAAGTTGACATTTTTTTCTTTAAATGGCCATAACTTCTAAACGGGAAGAGATAGAGCAAAAATAACCACGATTCGAATCAGTGGCGTCGTCAGCTGCAATAGGACCAAGTTTTAAGCCAATCGGACAAAGTTGACATTTTTTCTTTAAATGGCCATAACTTCTAAACGAGAAGAGATAGAGCAAAAATAACCACGGATTCGAATCAGTGGCGTCGTCAGCTGCAATAGGACCAAGTTTTAAGCCAATCGGACAAAGTTGACATTTTTTTCTTTAAATGGCCATAACTTCTAAACGAGAAGAGATAGAGCAAAAATAACCACGGATTCGAATCAGTGGCGTCGTCAGCTGCAATAGGACCAAGTTTTAAGCCAATCGGACAAAGTTGACATTTTTTTCTTTAAATGGCCATAACTTCTAAACGAGAAGAGATAGAGCAAAAATAACCACATTTTCGAATCAGTGGCGTCGTCAGCTGCAATAGGACCAAGTTTTAAGCCAATCGGACAAAGTTGACATTTTTTTCTTTAAATGGCCATAACTTCTAAACGAGAAGAGATAGAGCAAAAATAACCACGATTCGAATCAGTGGCGTCGTCAGCTGCAATAGGACCAAGTTTTAAGCCAATCGGACAAAGTTGACATTTTTTTCTTTAAATGGCCATAACTTCTAAACGAGAAGAGATAGAGCAAAAATAACCACGGATTCGAATCAGTGGCGTCGTCAGCTGCAATAGGACCAAGTTTTAAGCCAATCGGACAAAGTTGACATTTTTTTCTTTAAATGGCCATAACTTCTAAACGAGAAGAGATAGAGCAAAAATAACCACGGATTCGAATCAGTGGCGTCGTCAGCTGCAATAGGACCAAGTTTTAAGCCAATCGGACAAAGTTGACATTTTTTCTTTAAATGGCCATAACTTCTAAACGAGAAGAGATAGAGCAAAAATAACCACGGATTCGAATCAGTGGCGTCGTCAGCTGCAATAGGACCAAGTTTTAAGCCAATCGGACAAAGTTGACATTTTTTCTTTAAATGGCCATAACTTCTAAACGAGAAGAGATAGAGCAAAAATAACCACGGATTCGAATCAGTGGCGTCGTCAGCTGCAATAGGACCAAGTTTTAAGCCAATCGGACAAAGTTGACATTTTTTTCTTTAAATGGCCATAACTTCTAAACGAGAAGAGATAGAGCAAAAATAACCACGGATTCGAATCAGTGGCGTCGTCAGCTACAATAGGACCAAGTTTTAAGCCAATCGGACAAAGTTGATATTTTTTCTTTAAGTGGCCATAACTTCTAAACGAGAAGAGATAGAGCAAAAATAACCACGGATTTTCGAATCAGTGGCGTCGTCAGCTGCAATAGGACCAAGTTTTAAGCCAATCGGACAAAGTTGATATTTTTTTCTTTAAGTGGCCATAACTTCTAAACGAGAAGAGATAGAGCAAAAATAACCACGGATTTTCGAATCAGTGGCGTCGTCAGCTGCAATAGGACCAAGTTTTAAGCCAATCGGACAAAGTTGATATTTTTTTCTTTAAGTGGCCATAACTTCTAAACGAGAAGAGATAGAGCAAAAATAACCACATTTTCGAATCAGTGGCGTCGTCAGCTACAATAGGACCAAGTTTTAAGCCAATCGGACAAAGTTGATATTTTTTTCTTTAAGTGGCCATAACTTCTAAACGAGAAGAGATAGAGCAAAAATAACCACAGTTTCGAATCAGTGGCGTCGTCAGCTGCAATAGGACCAAGTTTTAAGCCAATCGGACAAAGTTGATATTTTTTTCTTTAAATGGCCATAACTTCTAAACGAGAAGAGATAGAGCAAAAATAACCACATTTTCGAATCAGTGGCGTCGTCAGCTACAATAGGACCAAGTTTTAAGCCAATCGGACAAAGTTGATATTTTTTTCTTTAAGTGGCCATAACTTCTAAACGAGAAGAGATAGAGCAAAAATAACCACATTTTCGAATCAGTGGCGTCGTCAGCTACAATAGGACCAAGTTTTAAGCCAATCGGACAAAGTTGATATTTTTTTCTTTAAGTGGCCATAACTTCTAAACGAGAAGAGATAGAGCAAAAATAACCACATTTTCGAATCAGTGGCGTCGTCAGCTACAATAGGACCAAATTTTAAGCCAATCGGACAAAGTTGATATTTTTTCTTTAAGTGGCCATAACTTCTAAACGAGAAGAGATAGAGCAAAAATAACCACATTTTCGAATCAGTGGCGTCGTCAGCTGCAATAGGACCAAGTTTTAAGCCAATCGGACAAAGTTGATATTTTTTTCTTTAAGTGGCCATAACTTCTAAACGAGAAGAGATAGAGCAAAAATAACCACATTTTCGAATCAGTGGCGTCGTCAGCTACAATAGGACCAAGTTTTAAGCCAATCGGACAAAGTTGATATTTTTTTCTTTAAATGGCCATAACTTCTAAACGAGAAGAGATAGAGCAAAAATAACCACGGATTCGAATCAGTGGCGTCGTCAGCTACAATAGGACCAAGTTTTAAGCCAATCGGACAAAGTTGATATTTTTTTCTTTAAGTGGCCATAACTTCTAAACGAGAAGAGATAGAGCAAAAATAACCACATTTTCGAATCAGTGGCGTCGTCAGCTGCAATAGGACCAAGTTTTAAGCCAATCGGACAAAGTTGATATTTTTTCTTTAAATGGCCATAACTTCTAAACGAGAAGAGATAGAGCAAAAATAACCACATTTTCGAATCAGTGGCGTCGTCAGCTGCAATAGGACCAAGTTTTAAGCCAATCGGACAAAGTTGATATTTTTTTCTTTAAATGGCCATAACTTCTAAACGAGAAGAGATAGAGCAAAAATAACCACAGATTCGAATCAGTGGCGTCGTCAGCTACAATAGGACCAAGTTTTAAGCCAATCGGACAAAGTTGATATTTTTTTCTTTAAGTGGCCATAACTTCTAAACGAGAAGAGATAGAGCAAAAATAACCACATTTTCGAATCAGTGGCGTCGTCAGCTACAATAGGACCAAGTTTTAAGCCAATCGGACAAAGTTGATATTTTTTTCTTTAAGTGGCCATAACTTCTAAACGAGAAGAGATAGAGCAAAAATAACCACATTTTCGAATCAGTGGCGTCGTCAGCTGCAATAGGACCAAGTTTTAAGCCAATCGGACAAAGTTGATATTTTTTTCTTTAAATGGCCATAACTTCTAAACGAGAAGAGATAGAGCAAAAATAACCACATTTTCGAATCAGTGGCGTCGTCAGCTACAATAGGACCAAGTTTTAAGCCAATCGGACAAAGTTGATATTTTTTTCTTTAAATGGCCATAACTTCTAAACGAGAAGAGATAGAGCAAAAATAACCACAGTTTCGAATCAGTGGCGTCGTCAGCTGCAATAGGACCAAGTTTTAAGCCAATCGGACAAAGTTGATATTTTTTTCTTTAAATGGCCATAACTTCTAAACGAGAAGAGATAGAGCAAAAATAACCACATTTTCGAATCAGTGGCGTCGTCAGCTACAATAGGACCAAGTTTTAAGCCAATCGGACAAAGTTGATATTTTTTTCTTTAAATGGCCATAACTTCTAAACGAGAAGAGATAGAGCAAAAATAACCACATTTTCGAATCAGTGGCGTCGTCAGCTGCAATAGGACCAAGTTTTAAGCCAATCGGACAAAGTTGATATTTTTTCTTTAAGTGGCCATAACTTCTAAACGAGAAGAGATAGAGCAAAAATAACCACATTTTCGAATCAGTGGCGTCGTCAGCTACAATAGGACCAAGTTTTAAGCCAATCGGACAAAGTTGATATTTTTTTCTTTAAATGGCCATAACTTCTAAACGAGAAGAGATAGAGCAAAAATAACCACATTTTCGAATCAGTGGCGTCGTCAGCTACAATAGGACCAAGTTTTAAGCCAATCGGACAAAGTTGATATTTTTTTCTTTAAGTGGCCATAACTTCTAAACGAGAAGAGATAGAGCAAAAATAACCACATTTTCGAATCAGTGGCGTCGTCAGCTACAATAGGACCAAGTTTTAAGCCAATCGGACAAAGTTGATATTTTTTTCTTTAAGTGGCCATAACTTCTAAACGAGAAGAGATAGAGCAAAAATAACCACAGTTTCGAATCAGTGGCGTCGTCAGCTACAATAGGACCAAGTTTTAAGCCAATCGGACAAAGTTGATATTTTTTCTTTAAGTGGCCATAACTTCTAAACGAGAAGAGATAGAGCAAAAATAACCACAGTTTCGAATCAGTGGCGTCGTCAGCTACAATAGGACCAAGTTTTAAGCCAATCGGACAAAGTTGATATTTTTTTCTTTAAGTGGCCATAACTTCTAAACGAGAAGAGATAGAGCAAAAATAACCACGGTTTCGAATCAGTGGCGTCGTCAGCTACAATAGGACCAAGTTTTAAGCCAATCGGACAAAGTTGATATTTTTTTCTTTAAGTGGCCATAACTTCTAAACGAGAAGAGATAGAGCAAAAATAACCACGGTTTCGAATCAGTGGCGTCGTCAGCTGCAATAGGACCAAGTTTTAAGCCAATCGGACAAAGTTGATATTTTTTTCTTTAAGTGGCCATAACTTCTAAACGAGAAGAGATAGAGCAAAAATAACCACATTTTCGAATCAGTGGCGTCGTCAGCTACAATAGGACCAAGTTTTAAGCCAATCGGACAAAGTTGATATTTTTTTCTTTAAATGGCCATAACTTCTAAACGAGAAGAGATAGAGCAAAAATAACCACATTTTCGAATCAGTGGCGTCGTCAGCTGCAATAGGACCAAGTTTTAAGCCAATCGGACAAAGTTGATATTTTTTTCTTTAAGTGGCCATAACTTCTAAACGAGAAGAGATAGAGCAAAAATAACCACATTTTCGAATCAGTGGCGTCGTCAGCTGCAATAGGACCAAGTTTTAAGCCAATCGGACAAAGTTGATATTTTTTTCTTTAAGTGGCCATAACTTCTAAACGAGAAGAGATAGAGCAAAAATAACCACATTTTCGAATCAGTGGCGTCGTCAGCTACAATAGGACCAAATTTTAAGCCAATCGGACAAAGTTGATATTTTTTTCTTTAAATGGCCATAACTTCTAAACGAGAAGAGATAGAGCAAAAATAACCACATTTTCGAATCAGTGGCGTCGTCAGCTACAATAGGACCAAGTTTTAAGCCAATCGGACAAAGTTGATATTTTTTTCTTTAAATGGCCATAACTTCTAAACGAGAAGAGATAGAGCAAAAATAACCACATTTTCGAATCAGTGGCGTCGTCAGCTGCAATAGGACCAAGTTTTAAGCCAATCGGACAAAGTTGATATTTTTTTCTTTAAGTGGCCATAACTTCTAAACGAGAAGAGATAGAGCAAAAATAACCACAGTTTCGAATCAGTGGCGTCGTCAGCTGCAATAGGACCAAGTTTTAAGCCAATCGGACAAAGTTGATATTTTTTCTTTAAATGGCCATAACTTCTAAACGAGAAGAGATAGAGCAAAAATAACCACATTTTCGAATCAGTGGCGTCGTCAGCTGCAATAGGACCAAGTTTTAAGCCAATCGGACAAAGTTGATATTTTTTTCTTTAAGTGGCCATAACTTCTAAACGAGAAGAGATAGAGCAAAAATAACCACATTTTCGAATCAGTGGCGTCGTCAGCTACAATAGGACCAAGTTTTAAGCCAATCGGACAAAGTTGATATTTTTTTCTTTAAGTGGCCATAACTTCTAAACGAGAAGAGATAGAGCAAAAATAACCACATTTTCGAATCAGTGGCGTCGTCAGCTACAATAGGACCAAGTTTTAAGCCAATCGGACAAAGTTGATATTTTTTTCTTTAAGTGGCCATAACTTCTAAACGAGAAGAGATAGAGCAAAAATAACCACATTTTCGAATCAGTGGCGTCGTCAGCTACAATAGGACCAAGTTTTAAGCCAATCGGACAAAGTTGATATTTTTTTCTTTAAGTGGCCATAACTTCTAAACGAGAAGAGATAGAGCAAAAATAACCACATTTTCGAATCAGTGGCGTCGTCAGCTACAATAGGACCAAGT